>WOXC01003108.1:720000-1035463 GCA_011680675.1 Gymnobelideus leadbeateri | reverse complement strand
TATAGAAGCACTGCTGTCTAGTCACAAGGCCTCATCTTGTATTCACACATTCCATTTCTATAACCAAAGTGTAAGGTTTTATTAACACTTGTTCCAGTTAGATTTTACCTGCCTTCCTTCGGTCCTATATTCTATCCTGTGGAGTTTTCTCTGGATTCTGACTCTACCATTCAATTAGTCTTCTCTTACAGCTTCACTTCATCTTTAAAACTTGATAAGTATGATGCCCATGCCTTTAGCCAAGTTACTTGTATAGATATTAAGCAGCACAGCACCATGCAAAGATTCCTGGGACACTTGCTTAGAGACAGAGACCTGCTTTCAAGTCAATATTGCATTATGTTCACCAACTCATTTTCCATTTGCCTAATCTACCCAAGATCTGCTCTGATGGACCACAGAAAGGTCCTTGGAGGATATCTAGTCTCATCTACACATTCCTCAGTTTAAAAAAAAGAAAGAAACTAACAGCTAGGGAAATAGAATTGTTAGGATGCCAATTGTGTATCATAGTCCAAAGCAAAGACATTCTTTAGCCATAGGTTTTCCTTTGTCTGTGGCTGGCCACAGTTTTTTTTTAAACTTTAATATTACACTGCTTGATACAGAACCATACGATCCACAAAACAAAAGCTTTGGAGCATGTAAAAGGAATTTCTTCTAGATCTGGATGCTTGCCTAGAGCATCTCACCAGCAGCATCTCTGGTAATCAAACCTTACCTCATTTATGCATCCTGACATTAACGGTCAGATTGTTTCTCTTTGTGAGAATTCTTTCGAGACCCTCGCTTTTATTGTCCCTCCTAAGGCAGACAACAGTGAAAGTTGTACTCAGGAGAAGCAAGAATCCTTGTGGGTAGAGGAGCTGCTGAGGCTTCATAGAGCCCAGGTCCCTGATGTTGAACTTATCACAGGACTATCAAGACAGAAAGGAGGCAGTCTCAGACATTCTGAAGCTGCAAACATTTGCCAACATTTAATCAAGAAGACTGTTTTTTTTTTCCTTTCCATAGACTTTATATGAACATATTAATCATCAAAAAAAATCTGACTTCCAGAAGATTTTTTAATTTACTTGCTCTTCTCCTCCCAGGACAAAGAGAAGTGGAAAAGCAACTCTCCATCTCCTTTGGCTTTATCCCCAGGCCCGGAACAATGCATGCCATTCTTACATGTCCATATATGTGTAAGCCATTAGGATCTTTGAAGAAATCTTGCATAATTTCGACATATGCCAGGGGATACTCCTTTTTAGAAGTGAGCCTTTGGGGTAGCATTTTTTCTAGCAAATCAAATTCCTTTTATAGTTAACAATGAGCAAAACAACCTTAAATTTTCTTTGTGTTTCATTCAATTCTTCAGTGGTAAAGATGACGCAAAAATATGCCTTCCAAGTATGTGTGGAATATTTCCATACAATTTTATGTAGATGGAAAAGTAAGACCATGAGTTGATAATTATCAATGCTCTCTCATTGCAGGCCTTTTGGAAGTAGTAATAAGTAAATGGGTTTTCCCTCATAGTTTTGGTATCTTCCTCTGCTTCTAATATTGTTCAGTTATTTCAGTCACGTTCAACTCTTCATGACCCCATTTGGGGTTTTCTTGGGAAAGATACTGGAGTGGTTTGCCATTTTCTTCTTGATCTCATTTTACAGATGAGGAAAATTACAGATGAAGCAAATTAGGGTGAAATGACTTGTCCAGGGTCACACAGCTGGGAAGTGTGTGAGATAAGATTTGATAAGATTTGAATTTGAAAGCCTGACTCCTGGCATGGTGCTCTATTCAGTGTACCACCTGGCTGCCCCAGCTTCTCATGCCTTGAGAATCAATACCACAATATCTTCATAATTGGGTCACTTTCAGCCTGAACTTCCTCTGTGTATACTTGGTTCAATCCAGGTGTTTTTCTTATATATTTTTTCTCTTCTCTTTCAGTTCAATTTATTTTAGAAGCTTTAAATTGGAATGTTTGAATTTAATGTGGTAACTTCAATGTACTTGAGGGTAGGGAACACTTTCAATTCTTTATCTTTCACTTGTTGTTGTCTTTCTAGATTTGTTCCTCAATACCATTTGGTTTTTGGGTCCCTCATCAACCTTTCTTTGAATTGATTTTTCCCATTAATTTTTGAGGTAACAGAGATAGGAACTACACCTGTGGTCTTAAGTTCCTTTTGAGGAAACTCCCTCTGTCAGTCCTGGTACCTTTCTGCAACTTATAGCCTTGAAGATCTGCTTAAGTCACTGAGAGATATTGACCAGAGGCACACAGCCAGTATGTCTTAGGGGCAGGATTGAACCCAGATCTCTCCCTTCAAGGCTGGCTCTCTGGCAATTACAGCCTCTCATTTTTATTATAGCTTCCAACCTGTATTATAGCTTCCAACCTTTCACTATCCTGCTGCATAAGGTTTTATCAATGAATTTACATCCTAATCTTATGCTATTCTTTGTTGTACTATCTCTTCATTTGGCAAAGGCTGTTTTCACTGACTAAGGTCATTTTAAGGCTCTTTTAATGTCACACAATTGATTCACAAATTATATGTTTACATTTCTGCAGAAATGGCTATAATTGGTGTTCATGGAAACTCATGAATCTCAAATATAGTTAAATGTAAATATGATTAGGTATTATATTTCATCCACAGTACCATGGCCAATTTTTTTTTATTAAACTGTTAAGAAAATAACAAAAAAATCTGAAACACACTATAATTTAAAAAAAGAGATTTGTTTCCACATTTTTTATCTTCCCCTTCTTCTTATACTGTGATAATCTATTCCTTATAATTGAGTTACCTATAAAGTCATGAAAAAGCTGAATATTTTAATATGTATGTAAAAATATATATGTAGAAAAATAACTATTAACATTACTCCAAGATCCTACATTAAAGTTCCCTCCCAGTGCCTTATTGTAGCACGAAGTCAATGCTGGGTTCTCAGAGACTATGCCAGCAGAGTACTAACTGGAAAGGTTTGACTCTGGACCTTATAATGGCTGAGAATGAATCTAGTTGTATTTGGAGAGGCCCCACATTAGGGTGGTCTCAGAGTGAAGAATTTTAGATTCATAGAATTTGCAAAGATTATCTCCTAAGGCCTAAAGGGCTTACTGTTCTTCACTGATGGAGATAGGACTTACACCAAGGCAATCACGAATGGCTGAAATCCTGAATAGGTGCTTATTTGCTTCTGATCTTTTGATTATATCCTAGGAGAGGAATCATATAATCAAATAATTCTTTGACCCATTTGCTTCTGTAACTAAAAGTTCCCCCCAAACATTGAGTGTAATAGAGCATTGACAACAAAACTTTGTTTCCTACTCTTGTCCACAATCTTGTTTCATTTTGTTCATTTTGGATGACTGGTAAATAATGAAGTACTTACTATCTTCCAGGCACTTGGTTATGTATTTGGAAAACCGTACCAAGAAGAAATAAAGTTTATATCAAGAAGTTTATATCTATAAGGGAGTGATGGCCAGGTAGGGGAGTCTGAATCTGTGATCTGAATCACAGGGCAACTGAGTGACACAGGTAGACCCCAATTAAGAGTGAGCACTGAATCGGCAGATGTAGTAATCGTTTTCAAATTTTAGTTGCATATTTCCATTTGGCGGGAACAATTTCGCATATTTTATATAATTATAATTTTGAAAAGTATAAATTTGAAAGTATGCTACTACTTCAGAGAATTTATTATTAAAATACTCAGGACCTAGCTGCAGTATTGATTTTATTAATGTTATCAAAAGTCAGAGGTTGAAGAGGAGGATGGGGGCAGGTACCTACCATGACATGAAGTTGAAGACTGGCGAGCAGCATGGGTGGATCTGAGTTAGGCTAGATATAATGAATGCTTACCAACCCAAAGCCAAGGGCCTCAGGTCAGGAAGTGGAGTGTCAAATGGGAAGTAGAGGTGAGAGTGTGGAAATATTGCATAAAGATGTTGGCTGAGGGGAGGCTAGGTGGCACAGTGAGTAGAGCCCTGGAGTCAGAAGGACCTGAGTTCGGATCCGGCTTCAGATACTTAGCCCACACAAACAAAGACCTAGCCGTGTGACCTTGGGCAAGTTACCTAACCCCAATTGCCCTCCAAAAAGCAAAAAAAAAAAAAATAAGATGTCGGCTGAACAGCATCATGATGGGTCTGATTATCCAGGAAGCTATAATAGAAGCAGAAAAGTTGAAGAGAATAATAATTAAAATGATCATGGTGCTAGAATGTCCTTTGGATGCAAAATTTTTTAAAAAGTTTACAGCTTCAGTTTGAATATATGATGACTGAAAGGGGACATGACAGATATTTTAAAAATCATGATTTACATGGATAATGTGAGCAACAACTTATCTACCAATTCCTAGGATACCAGAACTGGAGGACAGCTCTCGAAGGGAATTAAGCTTAGGAATCATTTTAATCAGTCAGTAAATTATGGCACACCCTTGACCAATTCATCTATAACTTAATGAGTTATATATATATATATATATATATATATATATATATATATATATATGTATATTTGTATATATATATAACTTAATATAACTTATATAACTTAATGAGTTATATATAACTCATAAAGTTAATATAACTTTATGAGTTATGACAAAAAAAAAGAGGAGAGGGGGGTGGCTAGGTAGCACAGTGAATAGAGCACTGGCCCTGAAGTCAGGAGGACCTGAGTTCAAATCTGGCCTCAAACACTTAACATACTTACTAGCTGTGTGACTTTGGGCAAGTCACTTAACCCCAATTGCCCTCTTAAAAAAAAAAAAGAGAAGAGGAGAGGAAAGGAAAGGACAGGAGAGGGAAGGGGAGGAGAGGAGAGGGGAGGGAAGGGAAGAAGAAAAAAAAGGCATCCAATCTTCTTATGATGGACTTCTGTGAACTTATTCTCTACACACAAGCCAATCCATGCACTATATGCAAAGTCTTTCCAGATTGGAAAGCTTGTATTAAATTGGTACAGCCCTCAGCATTCCATGATCACCACCATGTGTAGAAAAAAAAATGGACAAGGACTTTCATCAAGAGTTCTTAAGACAAACATAAGAAATTCTTTAATTTACCTGGAATGTATTATTCAAAAAGGTGACATAAACAAGAAAATTTCTTCAAAATATTTTAGATTTTTTTCTACAAAGAATCATTTGTTTCATAGATGAACCATAATTAGTTCCTTAGGGAAAATTGTGTGCTTCAAAACATATTCATAATCTTTCGAGTTGACATCAGGAAGGATATAAAGGGGGAAGTGGTTCAGTAGTAAAAAAAACACTGCCTTTTTAGTCAATACTTGAAGTTATAGTTCTGGTTCAGATTTTTATTTACCTATGTGAGTATGGGTAAGTCTCTTAATCTCTCTCACCATAGTTCTTTCATCTGTGCAATGAGGGGTTGAATTTATCAGGTTTCTTCCACCTTTAAATATACGTTCTGTCATCTTATGATTCTATGACAAATGTTCTTCTGTATTACACATTCTCTGCTGCTTCTTTCATAGACACAATACTCAGAGAGATGGACCCAGTACTTGATCCAGTGCTCGTCCATCCCACACATTGCAAGTATTTAGCCCTGAGAAAACTCAATGTCATGAAAACAATGCTACAAGTGACAATCAGGTACATAGCAATGTGAGTCAAAATGGACAGCTGGCCAAAAAAATGTTACAGCAAGTTAAAATATTTTTCTTTTATAGAGGAAACAAAAAAGGATATTTGCATAAAATGAAATGATCATGTTATTGATAAACAGTGATGATTGGGTCAACTTTGTGAGTAAGGTATGATTAACATAGTAACTCTTGTATTATTTCAGTATGGTGCCCAAAGTGTCTGAAAAATCAAGAAAAAAAGGGTTTTCTGTAGTCAGTCTTCAGTTGTTGAAATGAATCTTATATCCTTGATTTGCACATCCTCCCCAATGATAATGATCGTGGGCAAGTCTGCCCATCCTGTGTGACTCTAATCTATGTCTGTCCATAAGTTCATCACAAGGGATACCGCTCATTGGTATTGAACAAGGATCTCACATTGAGAGAAAAAATAGTCAAGTTAAAGGCTATAGAAGGTGTAAAAATTGCATGATTCCTGGCACCTTCTGAGGTCGTTTTCTGCCTCTCTTGCCAAAATCTCTGCAGAAGGAGAAACTTACCTCAATCTGACAAACATTTTGTATTTTTTTTTCCATTGTTGGCTATGACAAAAGTTAGCCAACAAAGCCCCTGAGACAGCTGCAACATCCTGGTGCAATGAAGAAAGGCCAGGCTTAGAAATCACAAAGCCAGGGTCTTATTGCTAGCTTGAAGTCTAATAGAAGTTTAAAACTAGCAAATAAAGCAGTTGATGCCTAACTTTTGGAAAACACAACAGCTGAGAAGGGTTTTATTCTAACCTGAAGCAAGCAGACCCTATTGATTTCAGTCTTCACTGTGAAGCTTTTGAGACACTAAGCAACATCAACCTCACAGCTACTATCGACCAATCCTGGGAAGGTCAAAAAGTCCAACACTAGATGGGTTGTAGTATGTTCAAGAGGAAGACTTCAGAATTTCTTTAAGGAAATTTGACAAACTTGGAAATTTACTCAAATAAATAGATCTGGTTTCTTTTTTCCTTCTTGAAGATAAATTGGAAATGGAATCACATAGCTTTGAATGAATACTCTTCAAGCTGACAAAAAGAAGAAATGGTGTCTGTATCTTGGTTACAAATGAGAAAATATGTAGAATTTCTATACCTGGTGTATGTACACCTTCAGGGCATATTTGCAACTTTTCAATGGAGTAGAGGAAATATTTGGCATTGGAACATTCCAAAAGAAGTTAGGTTAGTGAGAAAAAATGTACAGTGGGAACAATTAGGATGTGGGAGGAGGGTGGGAAAATGGAGACAGCATTATAGTGTATCTGAAATTATTGAAAGAGACTGTGGAAATTGAAAAAAAATAATTTTAATAGGGGAGTGGAGACAAGATGGTGGAGTAGAAATAGCACTTCCAAGGTGCTCTGCCCCACACCACTTCCAAACAATGTAAAAGGTGTACTCTGAACAACTTCTGGAGCCCCAGCACCCACAGAATGACACAGAGAAGCTAACGTCCCTCTGAGGACAGCCCAGCAGCCCTGCAGGGAGTGGATAGAACAGCACAGCACAACACTCTGGGAGCTGAGCCCAGGCCCGCATGAGCCGCAGTTTTAGCCCCAGGGCGACCAGACCAGCAACTAGGCAGAGGGACCCCAGAACACCAGCAGCTGTGAGATTCCAGAATTATCAGCATAGATATGCCTGGGACAAAGTGAGAGGTTAGTGCCCTATGGACTTTGGGACCAGTATTTGGGGAACATGTTGGCTTCCTCCCCTGGGGGCGCAAAGTGGCTGAGGAAACTCGGCACAGAGGCCATTTTGTAGCATCAGTGGCAACTCCAGCTCCTGGTCTGTGAAGTGTAGGGAGATCCAGCAATCAGTGTGGGGGTTAATCGCTCTTGCTTTAAACTGCTTGGATCTGGATTGTGGTCTGGGGGGGGAGGTCTGGGTTGGGTATCCAACTTGCCAGAGCGAGTGGAGGCTTTATAGAGGCCACCCAACCTCTGGAAGTTATGAAGACCCCAACATTTGGGACAGAAGCTCTCCTGTCTTTTGGCAGAGTCCTACTGTGGCAACAAGCCCAAAAATCAAGTAATTAAGTGGCAACATGCCTAGGCAAAGGAAACAAAATAAACAGAAAAATGCAACATTAGACTCCTATTTGGGGGGCAAAGAAGATCAAAGCATGGAACAGGAGGAGGACTGTGAGGTCAGAACTCCTGCACCAAAAGCCCCAAATGAAAATACAAGCTGGCTACAGGCCATAGAGGACCTTAAGAAGCAGAAAAGAGAAGTGGGGGAAAATTGGGACGAGAAATGAGAAAGATGCAAGAAAAGTATGAAATGACAGTCAACAGCCTGGCTGAGGAAAATAACACCTTAAAAAATAGACTAACTCAAATGGCAAAAGAGGCTCAGAAAAGCAATGAGGAGAAGAATGCCTTAAAAAGCCAAATTTGCCAGATGGAAAAAGAATCTCAAAAGTTCACGGAGGAGATTCATTCCTTCAGAATTAGACTGGAGCAAATGAAAGGTAGTGACTTTATGAGAAATCAAGATTCTGTTAAAGAGATCCAAACAAATGAAAGAATAGAAGGCAATGTGAAATATCTCATGGGAAAAACCACTGACCTGGAAAACTGATCCAGGCAAGATAATTTTAAAATTATTGGACTACCCAAAAGCCATGATCAAAGAAAGAACCTAGAAATCACCCTTCAAGAAATTCTCAAGGAAAATTGCCCTGATGTTTTAGATCCAGAGGGCAAAATAGAGGTTGAAAGAATCCACAGATCACCTCCTGAAAAAAGATCCCAAAAAGAAAACTCCCAGGAATATTATAGCCAGGTTCCAGAATCCCCAGATCAAGGAGGAAATACTACAAGCAGCCAGGAAGAAACAATTTCAATATTGTGGAAACACAATCAGGATAGCACAGGACCTGGCAGCTTCTACACTGAGGGATCAAAAGGCATGGAATATGATATCCCAGAGGGCAAAAGAGCTGGGATTGAAGCCAAGGTTCACCTACCCAGAAAAACTGAGTATTTTGTTTCAGGGGAAAATATGGTCATTCAGTGGAATAGAGAACTTTCAAGCATTCTTGGGGAAAAAAACCAGAGTTGAATAGAAAACTTGACATTCAGACACAAGAAGCAATAGATGCTTGAGAAGGTAATCAGGGAAAAGAAATCAAAAGGAACTTATCAAAGTTGAACTATTTATATTCCTACATGGAAAAACAATAACTGTGTCTGATGAAGCCTTCCTCATTATGAAAATAAATGAAGAAGGGTCTATGGGCATATGAATACATATGTGAATGTGTGTATATATGTTTTCAGGTATACATGGATAGAGGGCACAGCTTGAATTTCGTGGGAAGGGATGATACTTAAGGGGTGGGGTTGAGAGGTGAGAGAGGAGGGTGGCAGGAGGAGATGGGAAGAGACAGGGTAGGGTAAACTGTCTCATGTTGAGGAGGCTGGGGGAGGTGGTTGCGGAGGCGGGGGATGAACAGGAGGGTGAAGAGGCAAAACCATGTTCTCATTGAGTTTGGCTCTGGGAGAGAGTCACATGCTTACTGGATGGGATGTCTTGCCCTACAGGAGAGTGGAGGGATGGGAGATGAGAGGGGGGATGATGGAGGGGAGGGCATTCTGGGGGTAGGGGAGGTTGGAAGTACCCACTTTCGAGGAGGGATGGGATCAGAGTGGGGAGTGGACCAGGTGAGGGGTGGGATGAATGGGAGGGAAACATAGTCTTTTACAATATATCTACTATGGTAAGGTTTTGAATGGCTATACATGTATAACACATTCTGAATTGCTTGTCTTCCCAGAAGGAGTGGGTAACAAGGGAGGAAGGGAATGGATCTGAAATTTGAAGTTTTAAAATTAAATGTTTCAAATTTATATAAAAAAAGAATTTTAATAAAGAAATTTTTTCTACTGACTATAAATAAATGTGGTTTAGCTACAAGACTCTTTTAACAATAAGCTAGTAAAAATCAGTGGCAATGATCAATGAAAGATGAACATATTGATTTTTATAATAACCAGAAATTCTTAATTGAATTCCAATCAATAAAGTGACAATATTTTTGGCATGCCCTTGAAGATCTAGACTTACTAAATGTGCTCATGGGGCTTTCATTCTGTTTTTAAATCCTTGTGAATCAAGATTTTCAGTCCTGTTCACAAAGCAAGTCCACAGAAAGTAATAAACTGGTGGTTAATATGATGTGTGAGCATCTCAAAAACTATACAGAGAACAAAACTCCTGAAGAAATAATATCAAGAATCTCACAAATTTATTCGACTTTGTTCCAATAAACATTTAAGAACCTTATGGTTAGTACTAAGGAAGAAGAGGAAAAGAAAGAACAGGAATGAAATTGGAAAGAAAATTGTTGATGAGAGTTGTTGTTTTTCATTCATTTTTGGTCATGACTGACACTTTGTGATCCCCTTTGGGGTTTTCTTAGCAAAGATGCTGGAGTGGTTTTCCATTTCCTTTTTTGAATTAAAGAGATTAGTATGTGCTATGTGCAAGGGGGATAGATAGAAAAGCAGGACAGCAGCCAGTCTTAAAGAACCCATATCAAAGTGGTAATGATAGACAGGTAAGAGAATGTAGTCAAAGAGCTCAATGACTAGGACAGGAGGGAGTAAGAAGATTTGCTCCCCTCCCCCCATCTGCAGTTTCATCAGTTTGGAGACATTTTCAGTGTATAAATTCTTTCAGCTAAAGCCAAGCAGCAATAACTTGCTGTAATTTGTAGTCTTAGAGAGGTGCCTAGGGCTCTTCACAGAGAGGTTCAGTTCTTTGCCCAGAGTCACACAGCTAAGATCCCTCAGAGACACTGCAGCAACCTCAATCTTCAGGACACCAAAGCCAGTCTTTTTTTTATTTTTTGCTTTTTGGAGGGCAATTGGGGTTAAGTAACTTGCCCAAGGTCACATGGCTAGATTTTTGTTTGTGTGTGAACTAAATGTCTGAGGCCGGATCTGAACTCAGGTCCTTCTGACTCCAGGGCCGACACTCTACTCACTGCGCCACCTAGCCACCCCCAAAGCCAGTCTTCGCAACACCAACAATTAATTTCTACAGAGCTTTTAAAGGTTTGTACAGTGCATCTCTCGCAATCCAGAGTGGCAAATAGTACAAGTATTATTATGCCCTTTTTACAGATGAAGAAACTATAAGAATTTGTGATTTGTATGGTCATGCAGCTAAGTACCTGGATTCCAACCCAGGACATATGATTATAGGATTTGCAATAGGATTAGTGAGGAGGTTTGTTTTTAATTCCATTATCTTGAATAAAAAATGAGAGATTTAGGATTAGGTACAGAGGTGGACCAAGGGATAATGTCTTTTAATATGACATTTTAGATAATGTTTTATATCAAGCAATGAATAAGATTTGTAATATGAATTTGTAGTGTACATTCCACCTATGGGACCCTGGGCAAGTCCCTTTACCTCCATGGGTCTCAGTTTCCTTTTCTGTCAAATGAATGGGTTCAACTAGATGGCCTCTGGGATCCTTTACAGTTCTAGATTTATGTCTTTATGATATAATTCCAATATGAGCATACTTTATTATTGGCTATCTGGGTTTTAGATTCTCAAACAATGAGCTCACAGGCTATGTGATTTGGGCCTCGTGAGTAAAATTAGCTTCTGTGTTGTTTTATGTGTCGAGGGAATGTTATATCTCATTTATGACAAAATAGAATTTTAAAGAAGACAGTTATTTTTAGACAGCATAGTCTGCTAATAGCTCATGGCCATTGTGTTTCCTTTGCCTGGGGCTCTAATCTCCTGTTGCTTAGATGAAGAACATGTTTTGACTTCCCAACCTCCCCTCCCTCATGCCCCCAATAACACTGTGTGGGATGTCCAAAGTGATTCACAAAGACTTGATTATTTGGTAGGAATTTTCCCGAGTGAATGAAACTGCAGAAAATCCCAATATCCAGCCATGTCTGGCATGCCTACTCAGCATAATTGCAATGGTTTCACAGGCCTCTTTATTTGTGCTGAAGCTTCAGGGCCAATCTCAAAGTCCTACAAGACTGGCCTCCAGATTGAAAATAAGCACATGGGACCACACATTTAGAGCAATTACTCATTACCTGCTTCAAGCTTCACGTTTACAGGTGAAAAATTGAAGCCCAGAGAGAATGAGTGATTTATCTCTGGCCAATTCCAGCCCTTAATCGGATGTGGTCAGCATCTTACTTCACCTCTCTGAATCTCATGGGTGGGTACACAACTTTCATTTTAATATTTTGATAATTATAATAATGAGCTCTATTTACATGCCATTCATCTGTGAGAAGAACAAAACGTTTTAAAGCATCATTCTTAGCCCTCAAAGTATCCCAACAAGAAAGATATTTTATCACTTCCTCTCCCTATCAACACAGTATAATGCAAGATTTTGCATTGAGGTAAACCTTGTTCAAATGACTGTGTGACCCAGGGAAAATCCCTTTTTACTGTCTCAGTGTCTTCATAAGCAAAATGGGAAGGCTACTAAGACCTGTAGCACATTTCTCAAAGAGTTGTTGTAAGGCTCAAAGTAGATAATATACACAAAGTTTAAAATACTATATAAATATAAGTTGCTATTAGATTTATGTAGTTATATATTTAAATATGTAGTTGTACAATAATTATATAGCTGTATATGTCATATAGTTATATAAACTTCAATGTGTATGTAGTTACTGTTATATTTATATCATTATGGGTAGTTAGATGGTATAGTAGATTGCACATCAGACCTGTAGTCAGGAAGACACATCTTCCTGAGTTCAAATCTGGCTTCAGACACTTACTACCTGTTTGATTCTGAACAAGTCACTGAAACCTGTTTGCCTTAGTTTTCTCATCTGTAAATGAACTGGAGAAGGAAATGACAAACTACTCAGTATCTTTGCAAATCAAATTCCTCAACTAAAATGACTAACCAAAGAATTATATTTAAAAGAATTTATTACTTATGCTTTTAGAGTAATCAATCAAATGACAAACATTTTTTTGGAGGGGGAAGATGAAACAATCTTAGTTAAGTGGTATGTCCAAGGTCACATAGCTAGTAAGTGTCAAGTGTCTTAGGCCAGCTTTGAACTCTTCCTGACTCCAGGGCTGGTGCTCTATTCACTCTACCATTTAACTGCCCCACAAGAAATATTTACTAAGGATTTAATATGGGTCAGGCTATGTTTTAAAAGGTGACCATAAAAATAAAAATCAAAAACAGCTTTAAAGGAGCCTATGTTACAGATAACATGAGTATAAATAGCTATATACCTAGTAGGTAGTAGGCCACCTGAGAAAGGAAGCCACAAGCAGTGTGGAAGCAGGTGGGGCTCAGAAACAGCCTCCTTCAGAGAGTAGCATCTGAGCTGAGCCTTGAAAGAAATTTAGGCTTCTAAAAGGTGGAGATGATGGAGAGTATTCCATGCATGGTAGTGAACCATGGTAAAGTTATAGAGATGGGAGATGAAATATCATGTATGAGGAATAGCAAATAGACTAATTTAACCAAATGGTAGGGTGTTTAGATGGCAGTAATATTTTAAGAAAGGTCACAAAAGATGAAGTTGTGAACAGTTTTTAATGTTAGACAAAGTTTATATTTGATCTTAAGCAATAAGAAACCACCACTGTCTATTAAATAGGGAAATGATATGGTCAGATTTATACATAAGGAAAATCCCTTTGGCAAATGACTGGAGAACAGATTGGAGCTGGAAGAGAACCAAAGCAAAAACATCAATTAGAAGGTATTTGCAACAATCTAGTTAGGAAGCAATGAGGTTCTGTACTAGGGAGGCACCTTTCCAAATAGAGAAGAGGGGCTGTGTACAGGAAATGTGGCAGAGGTGGAAACAATTAGACATATGGAGAGAGTGCGAGTATGGAATTGAGAATGACACTATTGTTGCAAAGATGATGATGGATACATGTTCTGATTTGGAGGGAAATATAATGTTTTGATTTTGAGGCAAATATAATCAGTTCTATTTTGGATAGCTTGAGTTTGAATGGTCCACAAGACATCCAGAAGGCACTTGTTAATATGGGGATGGAAGTCAGAGGAAAGATTAAGATTAAACACATATAGATTTGAAAACCTATGGGAGATCTTGAGATCATCAATGGAAATAATGTCTAGAGAAAAAAAGTGTGGATTCAGGGCAGAACTTTAGTAGCCACTGAACCACAGGTACTAGGTGAAGATTTAGCAAGTAACATGAGAAATGCCACAGACAGGCCAAGGATGAAGACTGAAAAAAGGCAAGTAAATTGAGTAATGAAGAAATAATTGATGATGTTAAAGAGAACTGTCTCAACTCAATGATTAAGTCAGATAACAGATGAAAGAAGATTTAGGAGAGAGTGAGAAGAGAGTAAGTGAAGCCATTTAGTTTTGACTTTTTTTTTTTTTTTTGCATTTTGGAGGGCAATTGGGGTTGTCTTGCCCAAGGTCACACGGCTAGGTTTTTTTGTTTGTTTGTTTGTTTGTGTGCGTTAAGTGTCTGAGGCCAGATCCGAACTCAGGTCCTTCTGACTCCAGGGCCGATGCTTTACTCACTGTGCCACCTAGCCGCCCCAGTTTTGACTTTTTTGAAGTTTTTCTGAGAATAAGAAGGAGAAATGCTATATAGGACAGCTCTCAGGGATTGTAGGCTCAAGTGGGGTGGGCTTTTTTGTTTTTTGTTTTTAGGATGGGAGATACATAGGCATATTTCTAGGTAGCAGAGAAAGAAATAGGAAATAAGGGAAATATGATGAATAAATGCAGCATGTGGATGATTGAAGAGACAGAAAATCTGGAGAAGGGACAGGATGGGAATGAGGGTGTTTGTTGAAGGGCTGATCAAGGCCAGGAGGAGGATCATTTCTTCATAAGGAACAGGGGGATGATGTCAGAGGAATGTGAAATGGAGGGAGTGGGAGAAGAGTCTGGGTGAATGCCTTCATTTATTTATTTACCTATTTGTTCACTTGTTTGTATAGGTGAACTATGAGATGAAGTATTCAGCTGAAAGAGTGAGGAGAGGTGTAGCATTTGAAACTTGAAGAGTTAAGGAAGGTTTGGATTAGGTCCAAATTTGAGTGGGATAGAGAATCAATTGGGGAGGAAAGCAACTGTCTGTCTGCAAGGAGGATCTGGTTAATAATTGAATAACAAATCTGTAGCAGAACAAGGCAGCACAACTTTGCAATTCCCTCAGGCTCTGTTCAGTAGCACACAAGTAGGAGCAAAGGATACAAACAATAAGAGTAAACTGAGGTTGAGATTTGGAAAAGACTGACTGGTAATTGAACAAGGGGTCAATGAATTTCCTATCAGAAGATACGGAGTTGACCAAAAATATTGAATTCACCAAGAAGTCAAGATTATGAAGGAAGGAGAGTATATTCAGTTCAGGTAAAATAGCCAAGGAAAGTACCTAGGGGTGTAAGGATGGGGTGGGAAGGAATGATGCATCCAAAGAATAAGGTTAGGAGTCTTAAGACACTGGGTAAATTAGAATGACAAAAGATTATGAGCAGATAAAGGCATTTTGAAGTTCATGAACATGGAGATGGAACATTTTCTGGAGATGATGAAATTAAAGATATGAGTATCCATTCATTTAGGCTGAAATGAAAAGTAGAAATAGATCATGGTCGTTGAGAAGATCAAGAAACTGAGACATTAAGGAATATCAGTGAGTTAAATGTGACTTGCACTAATGTCACTGAAGAAGAAAAATAATATCATTAGGGATGGTGGGTGATAACCAGCAAGACCTGAGCTGGGTCATACATTTGAATAGTATTAATGTCAAAGGAGAGGTTGCTGAATGATGGTAGAGGGAAAGACTGGAAGAGGAACATGAAGCAAGGGATATTCCAGTTCCCTGACCACAATCAATGAGTTAAGGGGTATAAGAAGAGAAGTCTCTACTTTCAAATAACATAAATACGTTTTTAAAAAAAAAAAAACATTTATAGACACCCATGGGGCAAGGCTGCTTCTATTCAATACCTAAAATTCTAAGTAATACCATTCATAATTCGCCTTTGTTCTTCCTATATGTACTTCCAAATTGCTAAGAAAATTAAAAGAGCCAGAAAATAATTCATTTATATTAAGCTTCACATGTGACCTTTCTTTCATTTGCTTCACCTCTTGAGTTACTTTATACTTGACCTGCATTTCTTTCATAGATTTAATTTGCATTTTGTTTCTCCCTTCAGATCTCCAGCACCCAGCACTGTGCCTAGTTCATGGTAATTAATGAATAAATAGTTGTTGATCGGTTGATTGATTGACTCATGGCCTATTATATGATTTTATGTATTCACTGAACTCTCAGTGATAATACCCTCTCCAGTGAAGGCCCTGAGAGTATGGTATGGAGAAGCAGTGATTTGCCCAGAATCATGAGACCGTTATATATCAGAGAAAGAGTACAGGTTTTCCTGGCTTTGAGGCTTTACTCACTAGTACATGCACCTTGGATGATCATATTATATACGCCTCAGCATTTACATAGGATCTCATCCTTTAGAGTTCCCTCTTTTCTAGGGAAATCACAATCCATCCCCTTTTCAACTCATGCAATTCTTGTCACTGATGTGCCATGCCATTGCTCTTTGGGTCACCATCAATTTTGCTTCCTCTAAGAGTGACATTCCATGATTCATGGAAATATTTGGCATCAAGTTGAGAATCCTGCTGTTAAATTGTTTGTAAGTTTTACAGGTTCCAAATTACCAAATGATGCTTTAAAGAAAGATTATTTTCATTTCTATTTCAAAAAGCGCAGGTTTGAAAAGTTATTTTAAAATAATATTTACTTTTCCATTATTCTTGCAGTCTTCAATGATTTACTGTTTTTGCCATTGTCCATGTCTGGAAATGTTCACATTCTAGGGTGATGCTGCTTTCATAACTGAATTCACTAGTCTGGGCAAAAGCCTATGCAAGGTGTTGGAGATTCAAAGGCAGAAACTCAATAATCCCTGATGTTAAGAAGTGATCATTCTACTAAGACAATTCAAGTGTGAACATAAACAAATGCAAGGGACATTCACACACACACACACACACACACACACATACACATACACACAACCTTAAATCATAAGATGCTCTGTGACCTAATGCTTTAACAGGAAGGAATTCTGCTTTCAGCTAAATAATAAATCAATCTATGAACATTGTGTATAAACCAAAGTATCTAAACCCTGAGTGTTAAAGTTCTTGATGGGGCCAAGAGGGGGAAATATTTATTAAACCAAATTATCTAAACCCTGAGTGGTAAAGTTCTTGATGGGGCCGAGAGGGGGAAATATTTATTGGCTAACCAAACAAGCTAACAATGTCTCTTGTAGCTTTAAATAACTAAAGTATTTCAGTAGTTCTCCAGTCCAGAGTGATCCTGTTGGGCAGTGGAAAATTTCATTTTAGGAGCTGAAGTTTCCAGTTCAAGTCATGTCTTTGAAAAGGGATAGTTCTTGAAAGGAAAAGACTCTCTCTCTCTCTCTCTCTCTCTCTCTCTCTCTCTCTCTCTCTCTCTCTCTCTTTCTCTTTCTCTCTCCCCCCCCTCCAAATGACCATATCATCAGAGAGGAGTAACGAGCAGGAACCAAAATATTAAACCAGGGACAGAAAAATACCAAGCATAAACAGATATACAGATAGAAACAAAAGGATGGGATGAAGCTTCAGGGAATCTGACACCCCATGGTGGAGAGAATGACAGCTATCAACTCTAGGAAGACATTGATCCTTGGATCTCACCATAGAGCTACACCTAAGGAGAACCTCATGAGAGCACCACAAAGGGAGGAAAGATATTTCAGCACCAGGACTTACAAGTTATCCATTTGCCACTTATGTGTTTCACTATTTTCATGATTTTCATTTGAGTTCACTCTTCACAAAGACTTTATGTATTAAAAGAAGGTCATTCTATGTTTTGTTTTGGTTTTTTTTTTGGGGGGGTGAAAGGAGAAGGTTCTATCTACTATTCTTTCTCTGGTATCTTAGTAGAAACCATCTTCAAATAACTAATGGAGGCCATTGTCTGATAATCAATGGAAAAGCACTCTGGTAGGGGTTCATGATAATACTGTTGTTACTACTGATAATGATAATGAAGATTATGGTGACAGTGATAGCTAACATTTGTACAGTAACTTTGCAAAGCACTTTGAGTTGACATGTCTGTATGTGTGTGTATATATAGAAGCATAATTTTTATATTTATATGTACATATAGTGTCTGTATGCATACGTACTTATAATATATATACATAAATGCACACATATTATTTCATTTGATCCCCACAACAACCTTGTAAGTTGGTACTGTTATTATCCCATCTTACAGATTAGGAAACTGAGGCTGAGAAAAGTTAAGTCACTCACCCAGTATCTCACAACACATAAATACCTAAGCTAATTGATTGAACTCAAATCTTCATGATTCGCATGATAGCACCTCCATCATGAGTGAGAGGACTCAAAACTTCGACATCTCAAGATTACCAGAGTACTACTGTAGGTAGTAGTAGTAGTGCCCTCTGAGAACCTAGACTACCAATGCAAGTGAGAGTAAAAAGAAGTTCTAGAGAGCAATCTGTATAAATAAGCATGAAACATGTCAAAAATAATACGAAGTAATGATATTATAGAAAACTTGTAACCAAAGTCCATGATAAAGAAAAGAGGGTCTGATTCTTTCTTGGTAGCCTTTGGTAATCTGGTGAAGCCTATGGACCTTTTATCTGGATGATGCCCTTAAATATATGAAATAAGATGCATAGCATTACAAAGGAAACCAAGGATGTTGAAAGGCAGTTATTTTTTTTAAGTTTTAAGGATTCAAATTTAGGAATCCTGGTGCAATGAGTTCTTGTTTCTTGCTTCTAAAATATGCTTCAGAGAATCTGAATAACCTTAGCAGTGGGAATTCCATGAGGAAACATGCTAGCAACACTGTCTCTGTTCATAAATTACCAACTGCAGATGCAAGATCAACTCATTGTGGTTTGTGCTATTTTGTCACAGATAACAATCTTATTAGCAATGTTACCTTAAAGATATCCAGGAAAGGAAATGACTAACAATTTAAACATTTGACCTTGTAAAGACATGCATATTGAAATTCAAGTAGAGAGATTTGTCATATTTCTCCTGTTCAGAAGTCCTGGTATGAGTTGCCATGGACACACTGTTGCAAGTAAACAAGGCTAGTGGAGAAAGGGAAAAAACCACCACAACAAAACAAAAACCCACCCTCCTGTGCCTCCCCCCACCCCCCGCAAAAAAAAAAAAAAAATCAGCACTATACAAAGAGGTCTGTGCATAATACTGTAGTGCCTTGTCATTTGCTTTTCCACTATGGAATGTGCCTGAGTAATAACTTAACTGCCCTGTCAAATCTACCAGAATCTACTCTGGATATTAAATCCCTTCATTGGAATTCTCATCATAAGCAAAGCTTCTGTAATCATTCCTTTAATATTTAATAGGCATTTTCCCTAGAGAACAAGTAAGAATGTCAGCAATAATATAACATTTTGAGGTGGTGTAGAAAGATGGTGACATTAATATATGATGGATTAATCTATAAATTGTTCAAACTGTTCTGGAAACCAATTGAGAATTAGGTAAAGAGAGTGACTAAATGTCCATTACTTTTGATACAGGGATGCCCATGCTAATCACATACCCTGAGGAGATTAAAGATGAACAGAAAAACCCAATATATGCAAAAATATTTTGGTGGGAGCAGAGAATTGGGAAGAGTAGATGTCCATTGGTGAAGGAATAACTAAACAAATTGTGGGAGATGAATATAATAGAATAGCTTTTTTCCTATAAGTGAAATTAATATTATGAACACAGAGATGCATATGAAAATATCTGAACCAATACAAAGTGAAGTAAAAGAACCAGGAAAACAATGTAAATAATAACCACAACAGTTTGATTGAGATGAACAATAGCAAAAACAATCAAAACTGAATAGTGAAATACCAATGATCAAGTTTTGTCCTAAAGAATAGAAATTACTATATACCCACCATCATTTCTTCACAGAAAGGGGAACCTAAGGTTATGGAACCTTGTATACAAAATCAGACTTTTTACGTGGTCTATTTTTGTTGAGATATTTATTTTTCCTTTTTTCATGTTGTTATATGGGGTGACTCTCTGGAAGGGACTGGGAAAAGGATGCAGGGAAAAGTTAAGTAAAAATTAAAGATAGAAATAAAATTTCATTATAAAAGTTTTTAAAGGGGTGGCTAGGTGGTGCAGTGAATAGAGCACCAGCCCTGGAGTCAGGAGGACCTCAGTTCAAATCCAGACTCAGACACTTAACAGTTACTAGCCATATGACCTTGGGCAAGTCACTTAACCCCAATTGTCCTGCCCTCCCCCTCCAACAAAAGCAAAAAAATAAATAAATAAATAAATAAATAAATAAATAAATAAATAAATTATTTTTTAAAAAAGTTATTAGAGCCATCAAAGTATCATGCTACCATTTCCCTATAGTCTTTGAGTTCTGCTTAAGTGACAGGAATAGCATAACAAAGGGTCAATGCTGATGCAAGCAGGTACCAGCATATGCCATGAATTATTTAAAGTTCATGGAGCACTGGAGAATTGAAAATTTGTAGATAAGCATCCAATGTGATCCTCATTGGCCCAGGAAAACACAGTAAGTCTGCGAATACACATTAACACTATGAAATGCAAGCTTTTGGTGGCATTGAAATACAGTCATGCTGGGATAAGTTTTTATATAACTGGGTCTGATAGGCAATTCTCTGAAGACTATGCCCTAAATATTACATATATATATATGTACATTGATCAATGTAGAGAAAAATAGTAGAAGCAGAGCACATGACATTCTGCTGCCTGTGACTAAAATTATAGGTCATTCATGACTGGAATGCCATGAGTGCCATAGAACACCAGATAGATCTCAAGAAATAAATAATAGAACATTTTTAACAATGGCAATAGACATTTTTAGAGCTTCAAAGGCTATTTTCAAAATGTACCTTGCAGTTTAATGGACAAGTCTAGAATTATGATAGTTTTCTGACATCACAGTTGACTAACATGTTCTCTTAATGGTAAAAGTGAAAGGTTTTCTAGGTAATTTTCTGATGTATTTTTTTTTTTGCATAGAAATTGGTCGCAGTTATTTCTACATGTGTGTACTTCCTGGAGCAACAGAAGCCCAAAGGAAAGAAAAAAATGCCAGCAGGATCTGTTTATTTTGGTACATCTTCATACAAAAGGAAGAAAGAATAGAGAAGATGAAACCAATGAAAGCTGAGGGATCTGCAGAAGGGCAATCTTGAAACATGGCCTTTGTTCCCATTGGATATAATGGGTTGTTAATGTGAGAAGACCACTGCAATACAGGCGAAAAGACATCCAGGGAATCATAGGTTGAATCTGGCTGAAAGGAAGAGCAACAACAGCAGTAGAAACAACAGTAACAGTTAATGATCTGTTACTTCAGGTTGACCAGGTGTTACAATGCATCATCTAACTGATCTTCACCACTCTGTGAGGTAAATTAGAACAAGTACTGTAAGCCTAGTTTGACAGATCAGAGTTTCAGAGGAACCAAGGGACTTGCTAATTATCACATACAGTGATTATACTCTGACCCTCTATCCCAGAGCCAGACTGTCTATATCTACCCTTCAGTGTTTTAAGGTATGCTTAAGAGGGTTTTTTTTTGGGGGGGGGGTATCCTTCCTCTATTGCTGTCAGCTTGAGTCCTCACCAATTTTTAGGAGCTAGTGACTAGACTCCCAGTTAGATTTAGCCACTTAATACCAAATCACTTTTTCACAAAGAGGTATCAATTTAGAAAATATTGTAAGAACCAACATACAAACGTTTTCCCCATCACCTTGTTATCACAATCTTTTCTTAACCCTTTTCCCATCCAACATTGGTCCCACAAAGTTTATTTCCAGATGCATAATGACTGTCTAACGATTCCTTGTCTCAGCTACCATTGGTCTGGATCCCAAAGGCCCCTTCTTGCTCCTCTGGAGAAGATAGTAAATTGACTGCAACACTTACTCTTGTGAGTGGAGGCTCCAATTCCCTCATGTAGCATGAAAAATAACAAATGCAGAGATCAAAGCCCAGTGTCTGTTTCTTGCAACCTTGTGTAATTGCCAGGTAAATAGCACCAAGGACTCTCCCCTGTCTCTCACAAGATGATATGAATGGAGTCCAACCCAAGTAGTCAAACTTAAGTTTTTTGAATGGATCCCCAGCCAACCTAAGTCACGTCAAAACAAGTCAATAATTTTTTATTAAGTGCTTAATAATGGCCAGGCGCTGTGTAAGTGCTAGAGATATAATGAAAGGCAAAAACAAATAAACAAACAAAAAACAAAAACCAGTTCCTGTTCTCAAGGAACTCATAATCTAATGGAGGAAGAAAACATTTGAATAACTGTGTACAAATGAAATATGTACAGGATCAACTGGAGATATTCAACAGAGGAGGCATTAAGGAGGCGTTAAGGAGGATGAGCAACATCTTCTTGTAAAAGGTAAGTTTTAACAGGCAAGTCATTAATACATACTTTAGAGCTCATTAAACCACGATCACTATGAAGAATTATTCTGGGACTCTGGTAGATGTTAGAGTAATTTCTGAAGCACTCAAAGAGATCTTAGTTATAATGAATGTCCATTTCCTTCCTCCTGACAAGCTAAATAAAATTAAGAGAAAGCAGGGAAGTCAGGAAGTGGAGAAGAAGAGGGTGAGAATTCCAGGAATTGGTGTCAGTCAGCGAAATTGTAAGGGAGTCAGAAGATGGAGGGTCCGGTGTGAAGAATAGCAAGAAGGCCATTGTATGTGAAGAGAATAACAGGGAAAAAAATAATGGAAAGGTCGGGGGAGGATTTAGGTTATGGAGGGTTATGAAAGCCAAGCAGAGGATTTTATATTTTATTCTGGAAGTGACAGGGAGTCCCTCGAGTTTAATGAAGAAGGTGATGATATAGTCAGACCTGTGCTCTAGGAAGACAGTCTGTTCTTCATCTAGTGGCTACATGTTCAACAAGTTATAACATGTCTATATGTGCTTCAATGTCTCTTCAATTCATGATTATTAGAAATCATTAGGATTCTCCTACCCTAAACTAGGAATATATATATATATATATTTGCTCTTAACAAATTTCAAATTATCTATCTAAACTAATAAATTATAATATTGATTTTACATAGGTCATAGAAAAATGCATTATATAGTTCATAGAAGGCTAGAATATGGAAGTCTAGTCTCAAACACATCTTCTGATGCCTATTGCCTATGTGTGTCCAAGAGAAAATTTCTTAACCTGTCACTGATTCTAAGTGAGATTGTCTAAGATTTTAAGTGGCAGAATTGTTGCCAACATGTGTTGGTAAAGGGAGTTTCCAAACTGTAATTAATTATAACAATTTTAAAAAGACAGATCCAAACCAAAAGAGAGAAATAACAGGCAAATTATTCCTATGCTCTGTAAAGATTGGCTAAAAGGCGAGTTTCTGAGATGAATCATAAATGATATTGACAAACAGAAAGAAAGAATAGTGATTAAAAAAAACTACACACAGCTAATTTGGGGTTTAATGGAATTCAAGTCTCTTCTATGTCATATTCAATTTTAAAAGGAATGTGGCAAGAGAAAGTCAACAACTAAAGAAAATGGCAAGTCATTAAACTAATACCTACTTTAGAACTCATCAAACCACAATTGTTATGAAGAATTATTCTGGGACTCAGGTAGATGTTAGAGTAATTTCTGAAGCATTCAAAAAGAACTTAGCTATACTGAATGTCCATTTACTTCCTCCTGATGAGCTAAATAAACTTAAATGGTCCCATTTCTATTTCAGAAGCTTGCTGTAAATGGCAAAATACATTTTCAGCGTGAGCCTTGGTGTAATTCAGGCTAGGTGATATTGTGAGTTTCTAATTTAAATGTGTGTTTAGTCATAAGCAATGTTAGCTAGAGGAATTTTGTTCTAACAAGGATCCATAAATAGTTACGGGAGACATAAATGGGTGCCAGTACATAATCATAACTGGTGGGGGACTTGTAATTATGACCTGGATCACTGCATGGAGAAATGTCTCCAAAATGCATGAGACTGAGGATGATGAGGATGATGATGATACCTAGATCTATGATCCCATTGATTATAATTTCCCGTCAGTAATGAAAACCTTAACCTATCCATGCCTGCTCATCATGTGCAGCAGCTATCCACGTACCCCCAAGTTCACCATGGGAACTATACTTAACATGCAAGGCAGCAGTAGAGCACTGTGGCTGCCTACCTGTCATCATCCCTCGCTCTTGCCACATGACCAGCTTAACTTCTCTTCTTGTCATATATCTGTGTTGATATACTCTATTCCTGTTCTTCATTAGAGTTCTCCATTAGTTGTATATTGCTGCTGCATCATCACCACAAGCACCACCACCATCTCTTTGCAGTTCCTTAAATCAATATGGATAGCATTTTTTTATCATAAGCCCTTTAGGATTGTCTGCATTATTGTCAAAATAGGTAAGTCATTCACAGTTGATTTCACAATATCATTTTTTCTATTACTATGTACAGTGTCCTCCTGGTTCTGCTCAATACACTTTGCATCAGTTCATATAAGTCTTTTCAGTTTTTTCTGAAAGCATCCTGTTCATCATTTCCTGTAATACAACAGTATTACATCAAAATCACATATCACAACTTGTTCAGCCATTCCTCAATTGATGGTCATTCCCTCAATTCCAATTATTTACCATCACAAAAACAGCTGCTAGAAATATTTTTGTTCATATTGGCTCTTTTCTCTTTTCTTTGATCTCTCTGGACTACAGACCTAGTAGTGGTTTCTAAAGAATGGTTCTATAGAAACAGACAAATGGGACAGTGAGTAAGGCTCAGAACTGAATAGAAAAAAATCAGGTTTGGCTAAATTTTGAAATGTAGTTATCATTTTATTTTGTTTTTACAAAATCATATTTGCTAAAACTATGTATTAAGAACACAAGTTCAAATATTGACCCCAGTATCTGGAGGAACACTCCATTATACCACCTTGGTCCTTGGGGAAAGTGGACTCAAACTTTAAGTAGTTTTTATGCCAATTTCACTTCCATCTCTCTCTCTCTCTCTCTCTCTCTCTCTCTCTCTCTCTCTCTCTCTCTCTCTCTCTCTCTCTCTCTCTCTCCTTCCCTCTCTTTCAGACTGTGTGTGTGTGTCTGTCTGTCTCTTTCCTTTAAATTAATTCAATATTGACTCAAGTAGGGCACTCAGAAACTTGATCTTCACTAGGAGTGGCTGTCTATCTACAAAGTCTAGCATGAATTCTAACTCTGATGCCCCAGTGGATTACTTTTCACAGCCTTTAAAAATTCACAAAACTGCACTTAATCCAATAGTCCAAAAGACAGGAAAACAACAACAACCACAAAGACAAAAGCCACAGTGGGGTTTCACAGATCACAGGGTCA
Source organism: Gymnobelideus leadbeateri (assembly GCA_011680675.1). Lineage (NCBI taxonomy): Eukaryota > Metazoa > Chordata > Mammalia > Diprotodontia > Petauridae > Gymnobelideus > Gymnobelideus leadbeateri. The sequence continues at coordinate 1,010,265 of WOXC01003108.1, read as the reverse complement.
TGGCTTGGGTGAGATTCGATTTTCCTGTTCTACTCTCTATAAGAAATGCTTGTTTTAAATGTTTAAGTGAAAAAAGAACTTTAAAATAGCAAAAAAAAAAATAAGAGGAGAGAGAGGGAGGGAGGGAGAGAGAGAGAGAGAGAGACAGACAGACAGACAGAGAAGATATCACAATTATATTGAGCCTTTGGAGAGTAAAGGGATCCTGCTAGGGAATCAAGCAGAGATAAATAAAAATAGCAGCAGTCACTGGCATTTATATAGCATTCAAGTTCAAAAATTTCTTTCTAGATACTGTCTCATTTGATTCTCACAACAACCATGGGAAGTAAGTGCTATTATTATTCTCCTTTTATAGGTGAAGAAACTTAAGATGAGAGAGTGAATTACTGTGGGTTGCACAACTAAGTAAATATCTAAGTGAGAATCTGAATTTAGGTCTTCCTGACTCCGGGTCCAACACTGCATCTATTGATGCCTCATAAAAATAAAAAAAAAAATCAATCAACCAGCAAGCATTTATTAAATATTATCTCGGTGCTAACTAAGCACTGTACAAGTTCCTGAGGATACAAATTTTAAAAAAGCAAATCCCGCCTCCAAGGAACTGATATTTTACTACTGATGGCAGTGATGAGGACTCAGTTAAGGTCTTATAGTAAAGATCTGTATGGACCCAGATGTAAGAGTCACTGGCTTCCTCCATCTGTGCTTGGCAGCTTTGAAAGTAGGAGCAGAGAAGGTGGGAAATAAAAAATGCTCATTATATGAATATCTTGGAGCTGCTCCCCTCAAAATCCCCTTAATCCTTCAAGAGATATCTTTGTCGTCATCATCGTCATCATCATCATCATCACCATCATCGTCATCATTATTACCATCACCATCACCACAAATTCAGGATAATAATCATACCAACATTTACCTCCCAGGGTAGTTATAAAGATCAAATGAGGTAAAGTATGCAAGGCACTATAACTGTCAGTTAAAGTGATTCTCCCCTAGACCCCAGACAATTGACCTACCTCTTCAGTGCTTCTTCATCATAAAACTTTAAAACTGTCTTTCTTAGTCTCCCCCACCCCATATACCTGTATTCTCCCAGCCATTGTTTTTATAAGATAGCACCACTCTTTTGCATTTTCCTCAATTTCCTGCTATTGTTTCTTTCTAACTCTACACTGGATCTGTTTACATCTCAGCTTATCAATGAACCGCTTATGCATCCATGAGTGTCTATTTTGACAGACATCCCCTCTCTTAGCCAACCTTTTAATCCTCATGAAATAATTTGAGTTCACTTTATCACTTTATCAGAATTTCCATCATGAGGGTCTCTCATCTCTCTTGAGCCAAGTCCCCTTTTAGAGTCTTTGTCAATGAGATCATTCTCATCTTTCCTCAAATTTTTTTTTGAATGCTACTCTTCTAAAGTCTAGAAGCTGGGTCTACTTGTTCTTTCTCTTATTATTACCTGTTATGAACTTCAAGATAACTTAGTTACTCTTAAATTCAAAAATATGCTTAAGTGAGCTTAGATGGCTAAGGAATTCATATCTTAATTTATTGTTATGTTGATTGTCTAGACCAGGGGTGGGCAACCTATGGCCTTGAAGCCACATGTGGCCTTGTAGGACCTCAAGTGTAGCCCTTTGACTGAATCCAAGTTTCACAGAACAAATCCCCTTAATAAAAGGATATGTTCTGTAAAGTTTGGAGTCAGTCAAAGGGCCACACTTGAAGATGTAAAAGGGTCACATGTGACCTTGAGACTATAGCTTCCCCACCCCTCTAGACTTCAGAGGGTAATATAGAAAATGTTAATAATACAGATTAAACTTAAACTATATCTTTTTGAAGAACTGGTTATTAAACATTTGCCAGCTCACCCCTATTAATTTGCCCTTAAGTTCTCTTAGGCAAGTTATTTTGCCTCTCAGTTCTCTAAGCATCTGTTTCAGACATAGTTTCAAAGAAGCTATCAACTTACATTGTCAAAGAATGTTTACTTCTCTAGAAATTCCCTGTACCAACAAAATCCAAGGTCCAGTCCATATCCTAATCACTTGTACCCAGAGTTTACATCATTTATCTTATATTTGCATCTGCAGAACCTAGGACAGAGTCTGGAACACAAGATGTACTTATTGTATGCTCATTGATTGATTTGCCAACGAGTTTTTCCTCATCAGTCTAAATCACATCTTGAATAATTCCCTCATCACTTGATCTACCTTCTCAAAGATAAAAGATCAGCAATACAATTTGAGAGAGGTCCCCAACAGATGTTAGAATGGTTAAAATACCCCATCTCAATCAAATACTGATGCATGGCCCCTTTATAATCTCCATTGAGTATTCATCCATTTGGCTGCTCGTCTGGATGAGATGACCATCTTAATATGAATTTGTTTTCCCTTCTTTAATCCTGACTACAGTACCCTCCCTGCTGCCTCCCCCATCAGGTTTATAAATTTCCCAAGCTGTTGGGTTGCTTTTTTGATGTTCATTGCTATCTCACTGCCCCTGCTTGCTGTCTCTCATTATTAAATCATAGCAAGTTCTCATCTCTTGCCTGTATATCACTACATTTGAAATAAGACCCATGTTTCCAGCTACAATAAAAACAAAGATTTGTTGTTGTTGTTGTTGTTGTTGTTTTTTCTTTTTGGCTGGTGAATAATGAAGGGAACACCATGCATTACATAAGGCTGAGAGAAAGAGGGAGCAGTGAGGTACAGTGGACAGAAATTTGACTCTAGAGTCAGAAGACCTGGTTTCAAATCCTGCTTCTGATGCCTACTGTTCATATGACCTTGGATGACTGACTGCAGCTCTTAAGGCCTGAGTTTCCTCATCTGTAAAAGAAGGCAGCTTGATGCCACAGCTTCTGAGGTCCTTTTCTCAGATCATGAACAAATATTCTATAAGAATTCTGACTCGATCATCTACTTTGAGCTTAGATACTAGTTTCTATGAACATGAGACTTCTGTGTTAACCAGGAAAGTACAAGGAGAGGGAGGAAAAAAGGAGAGAAGGTTTTAGAAAATCTGTACTTTCAGAAAAGGAGAAAGGAAAGAATGACTTAGGAATAATTTAAAGAAAATGACCTGGGGTGATGTCTAGACATAACTGGCCTGCCTATACATTGATGCCCCACTTCCCATAAATATCTTTCCCACAGTGCCTGAGAATTTCTATTTCACTTTGTCTCACTTCTCATGTTGTCAAAATGCAATTGAATTGAGTTAATACTTCAGTACATATATTGAATCACCTTACTAATGGAAAATGAACCGAGCCCAGCAAGGAGGAAGAGCACAGCTGGATTGCATTGGGGTTTTCACTGTTCCCAAGCTGCTCCCTAGCACTAAAACCTACCATAAAAAAATAACTCCAATAGTCCCCTGCTAAATAGGGCCAGGAATAGTGAGCTCACTGCTGGACTTGGAGTCAAAAGATTTCAGCTTGGATCTTGCCTCAGAGCCTTACTACCTGTATAACTATAAGATGGTCATTTTATCTCCCCAAGTCTTAATATCCTCAACTAGAAAATGAAGGGATGCACTCAGTAGCTTCCAAGGTCTCTTCTTTCTCTAGATTCAAAATCCTATAGGTCAGGCAGACTGCTGTGTTGGTGAAAGGGATTTCCATAATGGGGGTTCTTAACCATCTGATGCTTTGATTGCTTACATATTTTCTTCTGCAGTGATGTATGGAGATTTAAGGAATATCGTTTTCCAAAGAATCAAAATTGAAGGTGAGCCAAAGATCACCAGAGGGAGACAGAGTAGTCACCAGTAAACTTCAGTGTGTTGCCAATGGTGGTTTAGGGGCAGCAAGTGACAAAGACCAAGTCATATCAGAAATATGTGATTGGAAAAGGAAATGGACCACTCATAAATGGAAAGCAAAGGATTACAGATGTTGGAATCCAAGAATTGCAAAAAGGTCTTTTGGGCAAATTATTATTAAGAACAAATCCCCTTAATAAAAGGATTTGTCCTGTAAAATTTGGACTCAGTCAAAAGACTACACGCAAGGACCTAGAAGGCCACATGTGACCTCGAGGTCGCAGGTTCCCCACCACTGGACTTAGACATAAGATTCTTAAACTGGGGCCCATGAACTTGTTAATGTTAATATTGTGATAACTTTATTTCACTATCAGTTTCTTTTGTACACCTATAGATTTTATTTTATTCATTTCAAAACAGTATTCTGAAAAGGACTTCACCAACTTACCAAAGGGGTCCAAGACGCAATAAAGTTCAAGAGCTAGTCTACCCACTCTAGCATATGGGGTAAATTCTCTAGGTGACATTTATGGAAGCCATGGACAAGAATTACACATAAGGAATAAATATGAATATTCTGTGATCTGTATATCTAGTGGTCACCCTTTTGACAATATTCCCCTCGTTGATGAGATCCCAGATTGAATGACAAATCCAAGTAAGTATTTTCCTACCACCTGTAACTCCTCTAATGAGAATTAATTTAGGTTGACAAGGACCTTCTTTTAATATTCCCCATCTCCATGGCAGAGTTAGGCAGCTACTAATTATTGTGAATTATTTTGCTCCTGGCACCTAGTTGAGGCTGCCTCACTGAGGAATAGAGATATTATTTGGAGAGGAATGAAACAAGAGGTTTTGGAAAGATTTGAAAAATAGGGCTATCCTTAGTAGGGAATAAAAGAACACTAGAATATCTATGGAAAATGGGTACAAAATTAGAGACAAATTATTTCTAGTTGAAACTTCAGATCCTGATGAATGCCCCTTGTATTAGATTGTAAATTCATGAGTGGATAGCTAACTAAGAAAACAGCTAAATGGGAAGACTTAAGTCTTATAAATCAGCTTTTTAGGGAAAGAAAACCAAGCTTACAAGGTATGCATGACACGAATGTCTCCCTTCTCTCAGATAACACCATTGAAAGTTTTGATTTAAAAAAATATATATATTTTAAAAATATATATTTATAACATACTATAATTTTAAAAATTGCACATGAAACTGCAAATCTAATATGTACAACTTGCCATTCTTTTTCAATAATTCATAAAATTACTATATAAATTTCTTTTTTTTTTTCTGTTGTTTCTTCCTCTCCTCTTCCCCCCAGAGATGGATGGTATGACTGTCTTGGTTCATTTTTACAGTCTATGTTCTTACTTGTGTGTAGAAATAGCTTGTTCCTTGAAGACAGAAACTATGACAGTCTCTTTTTTACCTTCCACCATGTCTTTTACACAGTGAGACTATGGTGCCTGGCTTACCATGGGCATACCTCTGGGCTGCTCATCTGTCCAATGGGGTAATGGGGTTAGATGACCTCAAAGGCCCCTTTTCTCTCAATCTATAATGCTGCAATCCTAATATTTTCTTAACGACTTCATAAATGGATAGTTAATGATATGCATAATCCTGATTGTGCTGCAAGATAATAATTTAAGAAGCTCATGTAAATGATGGTCATTAATATCACTTTAAATACCCAAGCCAAGTATTTCTGGGTGACCTGAAGGAGAGGGTAAGTGAGGAAGGACTGGAAAGAAATGGATACTGCCCTGAAACTACTCTGGAACTTAATTAGTAACTTTAATCTTCCCAGAAAACTTCAAATCTCACTACTCAGTCTATTGTGCTTGCCTGGAGAAAGAGGCAAAAGAAATGAGCTATGAACTTAGGCCCAATTCTTCAGCTGTAGAAAGCAAAGGCAAGATAGAACTAGGAAGAAAAAGGAACTATTACCCTCCCAGTTTCTATGCCTTAACTATTCACTGAATCTCACCCAATTTAAGGCACCATGAGTCTAAAGCATTTCTGGCCCCTGAGCCTGCTATGATCCATCAATTCTGAGATCTGCTACATCTGATCCCTAATTACAATGAGCCCCTCCTAATGCTGCCATGGAGACTGAAGACCTAACTGCTGCTGATTGCTCCCTCCTTTCTTTCTACCTTCTGCCACAAGGAACATTAGCCCTGAAAAGTTGGTTTTATTTGCAAGGGAAAAGCAAATGGACAAATTCAGAAATAATATACCATGGTAGGGTAACTAAAAATTCAAATGGAAGAAAACTACTTAGTCCCAAACTCAACTGTGCTTAAACTTATACTTTTCTTTCTAGGTAATTTTCCTCAAATCTATTTTTGTTCATGATCTTTTCTAAGCCCCAAGACCCGTGGATCTTTAACCCAGGGACATCTAGGTGACCTCTCTGTCCAAAATTATTTCCCAGATATTTATAATCCTATCTACTTTGTAAATTCAAATGTTCTCATTAGCAAATATCTCTAAAAATCATGGTAGGGGAGGCTCTAGATTATTGACCTAATGGGAATTAGTTAAATGCACCTCATCTTCTACTAGTCCCAAGCTGCCATACTTCTTGAGATAAAGTCACAGAATTCTGCAGGATGAATTCAAATTCAACGTGACCTTCTCTGGCTTCTCAACATAGCCAACCTTGATAGGATGTCAGCACATTAAGGGTAGTATTGTCTCCCACTTTTGTTTTTATTTCTATAGTACCAACATAGCACAAGGATGCGCATTGATTAGCATTTAATAAATGCTTGTTAATCAATTGATCTTTTGATTCATCTATGTCTAATTGACTGCCTATCATGACTCCTGTAGCAACTCTTCTAAACCTTTTCTAATCTCTTACAAGCCCCCAGGCTGCCCCCATCTCTTCCTTCTCAGATTATCTCTCCTTTTACTTTACAGAAAACCTGGGGCCATCTATCCTAAGCACCTATCTACACAATCTCCCATCGCTTTATCCAACTCTCCTTCCTCCATTCAGAAAGAAAGGACTCCTACTTTTGACTAAGGCTAAGACCTTCCCTTGTGCTTTTAGGCTTAAGGATCTGTAGTTTCATTAATATAGGAAATTCCTGTTTGAGGAAACTCAAAGTAAGTTGGTACCATCTTCTAAGGATTTGCCTAGAGCAAGGACAGCTAAAGTAAACTGATTTAGGTCACGTAGCCAATAGGTGTCAGAGGTCGTATGTGACCCCAGGGCTTCCTAGTTTCAAAGCTAACTCTATATCCATGATGCCAGATAACCTCTTGTTTTATCCCTTCCTATTTCTTCCAATGGAGACAACAAAGTGGTGGCTAAGTGAAGAGAGCACAATGTCTGGAACCAGAAAGATCTGAATTCAAATACAATCTCAGACACTAGCTGTGTGACCCTCAGCAAGTCACTTAACACTGTTTGCCTCATTTTCCTCATCTGTAAAATGAACTGGAGAAGGAAATAGGAAATCACTTCTGTATCTTTGCACAAAAAACCCTAAATGGGGTCACAATCAGATATGGCTGAAAAATGACTAAATCTCTTCCAATACCTTATTGCATGGATAATTCCCTCTTTTAGAATCAATTTATTCTGAATTAAGGAAACTCCCACTTCCCACATTGTGCTTTGGAATATAAGTATATGCCATTGGAAGCAGTATGAACACAATCAGACTTGTATATAATTTGGATCAAATTGGGAAAGGAACCATAGAGAGGGTCAAAGTGTATTGGAAGAGTCAAAAAGAAGAGCAGTCAACTCAACAGCATCATGTCTTAAAGCTACTTGATGCTATAAAAATTCTTTTTGTATTGGGTATTTGGGAAATATGCTGTAAATCTAGACCAAGTCCAAAAAGTTAGTAGACCAGCATCTGAGAGGATCATGGAAAGACCTTTGAAAAAAGGTGAAACTGAAAAGAGCCTTAAAGAAAAAAACTAGAAATCCAAGAGGTAGAAGAAAGACGAGATAGCATTCCAGACACAAGGAATAGCCTTTACAAAGGTACAGAGCTGGGAGATGTAATGTCCTATATGGAAAACAGTGCACAGTCTAGTTCATGCTATGGAGTGTCAGGTGGGCAAAAAGACAAAATGTGTAATCAGTATCAAAAGACAGTTTGGAACCCACAACTGGATAAAATCTGACACTCAAGGAGCTGATGTTCTACTAAAGATAGCAGTGGTAAAGACACAACTAAGGTCAGACAGAATGGGACCCCAGGGAACATGATCCTTTGCCTTCTTCCATTTGTTCTCCACTTTAAATATCAAACAAAAGGGTTTGTGTTAGGGGCGGCTAGGTGGCGCAGTGAGTAGAGCGCCGGCCCTGGAGTCAGAAGGACCTGAGTTCGGATCCGGCCTCAGACACTTAACTCACACAAACAAAAACCTAGCCGTGTGACCTTGGGCAAGTTACTTAACCCCAATTGCCCTAAAAGGGGCGGCTAGGTGGCGCAGTGAGTAAGAGTGCCGGCCTCGGAGTTGGGATGACCCGAGATCGAATCCGGCCTCAGAAAATGAGCACCCACACACAAATAATGACTAGCTGTGTAACCTTGAGCAAGTTACTTAACCCCAATTGCTAAAAAAAAAAAAAAAAGGGTTTGTGTCTTATGCCAACAGCAATGGCAAGGAAGTTTCAGCCTAACAGACTATGCAGAAATCTGAAGCAAAATATTCTGAAAGGATGTTCTATATCTAAATGGGTCCTGGGGACAATTCATGTAAAGGGTCCCTGCATGACCATAACCCACTTCTAGGCCTCTCAGCTTCTCTTGTGCTTAATGACTCATGGTGAAACATCTGGGATATGCAGAAAAATTAGTGTGAATTTATTGCCCTAAAGTGCTCCTCATAAAATGGATAATTACCTGGGGGCAGGGGTGCTGCTTTTGCTAGTAAGAGCTAATAGATCTGAGAGGTCAGGAAATCTGCAAAGTGACTTGGGCTCTGCTCCAAATATGCCTTTCTTTTGATTCTACCAATACTTCCCTCCTCTTATATGCTGAAGAAGGGCTTTAGGGCGTGTGTGTGTGTGTGTGTGTGTGTGTGTGTGTGTGTGTGCCCTCTAGATCACAAAAATGGTGTGAATGAGACAGCACATGCAAATGACTCTGGGATCTGCGGAGAATTGATGAATGCCTGGTCGCACCCTGGTACTTTGTGGTTTACAAAGCACTTTCCTCAAACCAGCTCCCTGAAGTAGGTAAGGCCAAATGGAGACTCATAGAGGGTTGGGCACCACAGAATGACTGGCTGCCACCACATAGCTAGGGAAGAATAGATGCAGAGTTTGAGCCTCCAGTCAGATCCTCTGATTCCTAAGGTGGTGACTTTTCTACTGCTCCATAGAGGAAAGCAGGAAAGATGGCACAGCAACAAGCACTAGACTAAGGGTCAGAAGACTGGAGCTGGAATCTCAGTTTTGCTTCTTACCACCTGTGTGACTTTGGGCAACTGTCTGAACTTCTCTTGTATTCAGAGTCCTCATCTAAAGGATGAGGGGTCTAGGCTGAAAAGGCAGCACAAAATAATGAAAAAGAGTGCTTGATTTGAAGTTATAAGGTCTGGGTACAAATACTTCCTCTGGTCCTTATTAGAAGGAAGAAGGGAAACAAGTATTTATTAAACACCTACTATGTAGTGAACACTCCACAAATATTATCTCATTTGATCCCTAGGGCAAGTCTGGAAGATAGATGCTCTTATTATTTCATTTTACAGTTGAGGAAACTGAAGCAGAGAAAGAGGGGTTCAGTAATTTGTCTATGGTCATATAGCTAATAAATGTCTGAGGCCATATTCAAACTCATCTTCTTGCCTCCAGGTCTAGCATTCTTTACAATGAGTCACCTAGACACCTAGTATCTGTGTGACCCTTTCCAAGTCGCTGAGATCTCTTGGCTTCAGCTTCCTCATCAGTAAAATGAAGATATTGGAGTAACTGATTTCAGAGACTCCTTACAAATCTCAATCTCTGAGCCTCACATAACTACAAGGACTCCTTGGGGTAGTCGTGAGCAAATTTGTGGCCTTGGTTTTCTTTAAGAATAAGAGCACAGGGGGCAGCTACATGGCACAGTGAATAGAGCACCAGCCCTGGAGTCAGGAGGACCTGAGTTCAAATCCAGCCTCAGCCACTTGACACACTTACTAGCCATGTGACTTTGGGCAAGTCACTTAACCCCAGTTGCCCTCCAAAAACCAAAAAAAAAAAAAGAATAAGAACACAGAAAGATAAAGAATAGGAGCACAGATAACTTAAGATACACATTTATCTCTGCAGAGAACCCAGAGACATATGGAGTTCATCATGTTTTCCAAGGGGACACTACAACTCCCTCTTAAGGATGTGCCCAGCATGTCCATTTTGAGAGGGGAGAAGAATTAATTGGTCTAAAGAAGATAAAAAACACAGATGACTATTGGACAAAATCCAAAGGTCATATCAATGGCATATCCAATCCAGTTAGAATTAGATGTCTCTCACAACTATGGCCTCTCTACTTAACATGGCCTCCACCAGAGTTGGTACCCTCATCACACTAGCTGAGATGACCAAATTCACCTCCTAACAGCGTGTCAAATTGAGATTCCTAAATCATAGATTTGAACATGGCACTCCCATATACAGGTCTTCAGTAGTTCCCTGTTACCTCTAGAAAAATAGACAAAAATCTCAGCATAGGCCTGAATATCCTCCAGAATCTTACTTTCACATGCCTTTACTTTCTTGTGTCTCATTATTCCTCTTCTCTGGTTTCTATTCCAGTGAAGTCAATCTATTAGCTTTTCTCCATATAAGGGCTTTCATCTCTTCACTCCGTACTGATGCAAGGGTCTGGAATTCACTGTTGTTATTGCTTGTTTGTTAATTTTTTAAGCAAATCTAGAATTTCCTTGGCATGAAATCTCCCATTTCCAATGGAGATTGGAGGCTATACCACAATTTAGAAGCTTGAAAGTTTTCACATAGTAGGGTTATGGTAAAGAATGTTGAGTTGATTTAAAGAAAATGTTATTCACCCTAAAATTGTGCCACTACAAAGAAGTTCCAACTCACTCTCTTGGTTTATTCTTACAATCACTAGAAAGTCAATCTGGTATTCTTACTCAATAATTCTACCAGCATGTGTTGTTTCCTTAGATCAACATTATTAGGCATTAAGGCACATGAAATAATTCTCCAGCCAACAGTTCCTTGAGCTGGCTTAGCCTGCATAATTGTACAGCTCACTAGCACTCTCCGGTGTCCAGCTAAGCACAGCACTGCCAAACATTCCATATTTGTCTCTTTTAAATGGGCCTAATGACATTAATTTGAAAAGAAAATCTAATGTTCTATCTGCCCACTCTTCTTTTCTCCCCACTTGGGAATAAAAAGGGCCTGGTGGACAAATCTAGTCTGTTTGCTAATGCTTTCTATCAAAGGAGAATTCACCTCTCTCACCAAAGAGCTGGATTACTGCATGCCTTCTAATGTCCATTAATCCATTTAGTCTATAGAGAAAGGTTAGAAAAATAAAGAATGCTTCCCTAAAGGTTTTATATCAAATAAGAATAAGCCAATAATGAAAACTAGGACTTTTAATAGCAAATATTAGTGTTCAATTTAGGGGCATTCTTGTCTCCATTAATGTTCATGGTATTTCAGATTCAGAGATTTAAGCCATTATAAGACCTTAAAAAATATCTAGTCTACCTTCACATTACAGAAAAAGAAACTGAGGCCCAGGGAGGGGAAGTGACTTGCCCAAAGTCATACAGATAGTCAACTGCTGAGCAGAATCCTATATTATGGTCTTGAAAGATCCCTTGGTGCTCCAACATCAAATACAACAAGCATGTCTCTAACAAAGGGGTCTGGAATTAGCCAATAAAGGCCCAGTCCTTCACTGAGATACACATATAGACTTGAGTATGCTTGGGGATTGTTTTCAGTCTAGTTATAACATAAGTATAAGAAGTCGTTTGTTTGGCTGATAAATTGGAACCAAGCACACTTTTGAAAAGCACTAACATTCCAAAGAGGTTCTCTCCTGTCTGACTTGTTATTGAATTATGTGGCTTGTCCTTCATTTTCAAAGACGACATGACATCAAGGAAATGATGACATAACTTGCAACTGCCTTTGATTTGAGTGAAGGAGGGCTGTGCAAAGTCACCACCATCACTTACTTTCTCCCAGAGCCATCTGGATCCAGTGATCAGATACTGATTGATCAGGAAAAATGGAGATTCCCAGGATATAGTGGGAGACCACATATAAGTGAGTTACATGTTGTAATTCTCTGAATGGAGACAGGCCTCCAGCTGTCATTTCTTAGGGTCTATTATGGCCCCCTTGACTTTTTTTCCTTACGTTTGGAAGGAAAAGAGATAAGAAGGAAGGAAAGAAGGAAGGAAGGAAGGAACGAAGGAACGAAGGAAGGAACGAAGGAAGGAATAATTTATTAAGTACCTACTATGTATCAGGTACCGTGCTAAGCATTTTACAAATATTTTCTCATTTGATCCTTTACAACAACCCTGAGAAATAGGTGTTATTATTATCCCTATTTTACAGTTGAAGAAATTGAGAAAGACAAAGGTTCAGTGAGTTGCCGAGGGTCATGTAACTAATAAGGGACTAAGGGTAGATTTGAACTCTGGTCTTTTTTTTTTTTTAAAGCAATTGGGGTTAAGTGACTTGCTCAAGGTTACACGGCTAGTCATTATTTGTGTGTGGGTGCTCATTTCCTGAGGCCAGATCTGATCTCGGGTCATCCAAACTCCGAGGCCGGTGCTCTTACTCACTGCGCCACCTAGCCGCCCCTTTAGGGCAATTGGGGTTAAGTAACTTGCCCAAGGTTACACGGCTAGGTTTTTGTTTGTGTGGATTAAGTGTCAGAGGCAGGCTCCGAACTCAGGTCCTTTTGATTCCAGGGCCGGCGCTCTATTCACTGCGCCACCTAGCCGCCCCAACTCTGGTCTTTTTTATTCCAACCCTGGAACTCTATCCACTAAACCACCTTGCTCTCTGAAGTATCACTGGAAAAGGTTACAACACTGTGTTCTTCAAAAGTTGGAAGAACAAGATGTTAAATATCTAGGGGCAAGTGTTTGTGGCCAACCATAGAAGGAATGACTGGGATCCAGAGCAGCAGTGGATGACTCGTGTTAGTTAACACACTAAGTCTTAAAAGCAAAAATGTAAATCTTTCTTTTAGTTCTATTGAAATTATAAGTGAACTCAAGTCCCTCAGGGGTGTAGTCAGGATGGTGGAGTAGAAACAGCACTTCCATAGAACTCCAACCCACACCACTTCAAAATTATGTAAAAGGGGGATTCTGAATGGCCTTTGGAGGTCCAGAACCCACAAAATGACACAGCCCGGCAGGAAGCAGCTAGCACAGCACTCTAGGAGCCAAACCCATGCCCATGTGAGTCTCAGTTTTAGCCCGAGGGCAGCCAGACCAGCAGCAGGCTGAAGGGACCCCAGAACACAAGCAGCTGTGGCATTTCCAGAATTATCAACATAGATGCCTAGGACAAAGTGAGAGTTCAGTGCCCTATGGACTTTTGGACTGGTTGCAAGAATGTGTCAGCTTCTTCCCCTGGGGGCAAGAAGCAGCTGAGAAGCCGGGAGTTTGTGCCATGTTGCCACATTGCAGCTTCAGCTCCTGGCCTGTGAACTGTAGGGGGATCCAACGATCAGTCTCGGGGGTAATCACTCTTGCTTTACCCTTCTTGGATCTGGATTGCCGTCAGGGGTGGAGGTCTTGAGGTGTGTGACCAGCTTGCCAGAGTGGGTGGAGGCTTCACAGAGGCTAATACCTCTGGAAGTTGAGAAAACTCCAATGTCTGGGATGGAAGTTGCCCTGGCTGATGGCAAAGTCCTACTGTGGCAACAAGCCCCAAAGTCAAGTAAGTAAGTGGCAACATGCCTAGGCAAAGGAAACAAAATAAACAGAAAATGCAACATTAGACTCCTATTTTGGGGGCAAAGAAGATCAAAGCATGGAACAGGAGGAGGACTGTGAGGTCAGAAATTCTGCACCAAAAGCCCCAAATGAAAATACTAGCTGGTTGCAGGCCATAGAGGACCTTAAGAAGAAGATAAGAGAAGTGGGGGAAAAATTGGGAAGAGAAATGAGAAAGATGCAAGAAAAGTATGAAATGACAGTCAACAGCCTGGCTGAGGAAAATAACACCTTAAAAAATAGACTAATTCAAATGGCAAAGGAGGCTTAAAAAAGCACTGAGGAGAAGAATGCCTTAAAAAGCCAAATTTGCCAGATGGAAAAAGAATCTCAAAAGCTCTCTGAGGAGAATCATTCCTTCAGAATTAGACTGGAGCAAATGGAAGCTAGTGACTTTGTGAGAAATCAAGATGCTATTAAGCAGATCCAAACAAATGAAAGAATAGAAGGCAATGTGAAATATCTCATGGGAAAAACCACCAACCTGGAAAATAGATCCAGGAGAGACAATCTAAAAATTATTGGACTACCTGAAAACCATGATCAAAGAAAGAACCTAGAAATCATCCTTCAAGAAATTCTCAAGGAAAATTGCCCCAATGTTTTAGAACCAGAGGCAAAATAGAGGTTGAAAGAATCCACAGATCACCTCATGAAAAAGATCCCCAAAAGTAAACTCCTAGAAATATTGTAGCCAGGTTCCAGAATTCCCAGATCAAGGAGAGAATATTACAAGCAGCCAGGAAGAAACAATTTCAATATTGTGGAAACACAATCAGGATAACACAGGATCTGGCAGCTTCTACACTGAGGAATAGAAGGGCATGGGATATGATATTCCACAGGTCAAAGGACCTAGGATTAAAACCAAGAATCACCTACCCAGCAAGACTGAGTATCATGTTTCAGGGGAAAATTTGGTCATTCAGTGGAATAGAGGACTTTCTTTCTCTCTCTCTTTTTTTTAAAGCAATTGGGGTTAAGTAACTTGCTCAAGGTTACATGGCTAGTTATTATTTATGTGTGGGTGCTCATTTTCTGAGGCCAGATTTGATCCCAGGTCATCCCAACTCTGAGGCCAGCACTCTTACTCACTGTGCCACCTAGCCACCCCATGAAATAGAGGACTTTCAAACATTGTTGAGGAAAAACCCAGAGTTGAATAGAAAATTTGACATTCAGATACAAGAAGCAAGAGATGCTTGAGAAGGTAAACAGGGAAAGGAAATCACTATAAACTTATCAAAGTAGAACTATTTACATTTCTACAGGGAAAAACAATAACTGTAACTGATGAAACTTCTCCGGTATGAAAATAGTTGAAGAAGGGTATATGGGCATATGAATACATATGTAAATGTGTGTATATATGTTTTCAGGTATACATAGATAGAGGGCACAAGTTGAATTTAATAGAAAGGGATGATACTTAAAAGGTGAAGAGGTGAGAGAGTAATGTGGTGAGGGGGAATGGGTAGAGACAATGGGATGAACTGTCTCACTTAGAGGAGGCAGGGGAAGGTGTTTGCAGGGGAGGGGAGGAACAGTAAGGCAAAAGGGCAAAACCTTATTCTCATTGAATTTGGACCAGGGAAAGAATGACATGCATACTAAATAGGATGTTCCACCCTACAGGAGTGTGGGGGGGAAGGGGATAAGGGAAGGCAGGGGAGGGGAGGGTGGGCTGGGGGGGGCAGGAAGTTGGAAGTACCCACTTTTGAAAAGGGACAGGATCAAGGTGGGGAGTGGATGAGGTGGAAGGTGGGATGGGAGAGAGGGAAATATAGTCAGTCTTTTACAATATATCTACTATGGTAATGTTTTGCATAGCTACACATGTACAGCATATACTGAGTTGCTTATCTTCCTTTTAAAATCAATTTTTAAAAAATATATATAAATATTATGATTAATACTATTTTGCATATAATTGGGAGATAAGATGTGCAGGCAACAGGGCTCAGGGATTCACCTCGCCCTACTGGAAAAGTCTAAGGGGGTATCGGAGAAGAGATGGGAGAGAGCAGATTGGATGAGGGGATATCCTGTATGACTGTGGTGGTGGGTAGGGGAAAAATGGGGGAAAATTGTAACTCTAAATCTGACAGAAATGAATGATGTAAACCAGAAGTTAATAAAGCATTTGGAAAAAAAATTATAAGTGAATTCAGTGGGGGCAAATGCGTCATGGAAACTGTTTTAAGTTTAAGCCCACTTTAGGTCAGGACTAAGGTAGTATGAAGGAGAATGTACCCACTGGGTGTTGTAGTGAAGTGTTTTTGCTTCTATCCTTGCTAAATCTTATCAATAAATCTTATTTTGTAAAAGCTAATTGATGGGATTCTGATCACTGGAAATATACACATCTGTGTATATACATAATATGTGCATATCAATGTATTTTCCATTTATTTAGGTACATAAGAAGAAGCATGGTATAGTGGAAACATTGTTTAATTTGGAGTCAGCAGAGGACCTGGGTCAAAAATCCCAGTCCTACCCCTTCAGACCTTTGGGACCTTGGACAAGTTGCTTAAACTCTCTGGGTCACATCTTGAAAATCATAGAATTGGACTTCATGGACTCTGAGCTTCTTCCCAACTCCAAGCTGATCCACATACACTAACTCTCCAATGAAATAATATTTCGTTTGGGTCAAGGGAATGTTTTATTTTCATCTTTGTCTCTCCAGCTCCTATGGAGGGCAATGTCTTACATTAGAAATCATTACATTAATAAATGTTTCTTGAATTAAATTGAATTCAACAATTGAATAAACCATCTAGGATTTTTATTGTGCTTAATAATATCCTTGGGGTATAAATAAAGTAATGTTATAACCCATTCAAAAGATATAGCAATTAAATAACTTTTCTTGCATGATTTCAGATTGTTTTTCAGAGAAGTGGGCTAATTCTCAGTAGTAACAGCAGCAAATAAGCATGCCTATCATCCCATGATTCCTCCAACAGTGAATTTTACATATTTTACTAAATTTTCTTCCTTTAATTATTTTAAATTTGTATTTGTCTGATCAGTAGGGGTGTTGAAGAATTTTTCAAATGGCTATCAATTGTTTGCATTTCTTTGCTTAGGAAAGTATCTTTTCCTTTGGTATCTGTCTATTGGGAAATGGTTTTTAATCTCCTAGCTTTGCATTAATTGCTTATAGATTTTGAATGTTGGAGTCATTGATATCCCCAAAAACAGAGAATTTCAGAATGGGAAGGGGTCTCAGCCATTACAGAATTCAACCCACACCTTGAAAAGAACACCCACTACATAACACCCAACAAGTAGTCAGCTGGAATTGCTTATAGGAAAGAGAGAAGCCGATAGTTCACAAAGCAATAGAGTCTACTTGTGGATAGCATTAATTTCATAGTTTTGTTTGTTTGACCTTAACAAAAAATTAACAAACTTAATTTACTTCTTTCAGGCTTTCACCCACTGCCAGAAATTCTGATATCTAGACCCAGAAGAAGATTTCTATTCCATCTTCAACACACCTTTTCAAGTACTCAAATAACTTTCCCTTAAGTCTTCTCCTTGTCAGGTTAAAGATGTCAATTTTTTCAGGTGATCTTCATATGGCATGGACATGAGAGCCTTTAGCATTTTGGATATTTTTTTCATGATGTTCTCCAACTTATCACCATCTTCCTAAGAATGCAAAGAATTAAGTCCATTTCTCCAGAAATGGTCTAATGAGGAGTTAAATTATCTTTAATGTAACTCAAGATGGCACTTTACTTTTTTGTTATCAAAGATAAGATTTAATTATATAATAAGGATTTCTTCATCACTTTATCATATCCTGTTTTATAATTTCATTTTAAAAAATAGACTAGGTAGGTCCAAGTTGTTTTTTTCAATTAGTCCATGTTCCTATTTTCAGATTTGGTGGTGACCCCTGTTTTCTTGCTCAGTACAACCTCAGATCCCCTGTTTCTATTTTTATTTATAACTTTTTTTTCATATTTACTTTGATAAGCCCAGATAAAACCCTTTTTATGTGATCCTATCTTTCCCCCTGGAGGATCCCCATAAAAATCATTCTCCCATTATTTGCTTGAAAATTCTTCATCTGTATTGCTCTGTTTGCAAGGAATACTAAGCTACCTCATCCCCTCCTTTCTCTTTCCTTCCATTAGGACAAGGATACTTACCCTTTTTTTGTGTCAACTCATTGGCAGTTTGGTCAAGTTTTTTTTTTTCTCAAAATAATGTTTTTTTAAATGGATATGACAAAATGCATATGGTTACAAAGAATTCAGTTGCATTGAAATGCACTTATGAAAATATTTAAAAAGGGAGAAAGAAAAACAAGTTAATGGATGCTTGATCATAAATCCCCACTCTAGGACAATTAGTTCTGATTCTCTTCATAATATCAGCTTATTGCTATATCTACTGGCTTTCTCAATGATCCTTAAATATGATGGTACCTCCAAGTGATAGTATTCTTATCTCTTCCTTCTATTGTAAAACCAAATCATTCCTGGGACTTTTTATAGCACATGGATTGGTTTACTTCCATTTCATTTTGTCTGCTAGGTTTATGTTTCAAATAATATGCTACAAATTATTGATCTTGTTAAAAGTGTACCTGTTTTCCTAGGATACTATGCTCAGTTTTGCAAGATATTATAATCATGTATTATTTTCTGTTTTTTTATTACATTGTAAATTTTTCATAGATTTAGAACTGAAAAGGGGCCTCAAAATCATCTAATCTCTCATTATTTTGGTTGAGGAAACTAATTTAGCCAAGGGACATTAATACATTTACCTAATATCTACATCTATATCTATATCTCAGATAGATATAAGTACCAAAGGTGATATTTGATTTCTGGGCTCCTAACACCAAATTCAGCATTCCCTATCTTTCTCCCCTTTCCATTGTCAACTAGTTATCCTGGGTGATTTGAACTGATCAGCTTGGTTATACAAATCACTAACTCTTGCAATTTTCAAGACTCTCTCTTATATTGAATCTAGGCAATTTGGTAATTGTATTTCCAGGTTTATTAAATTTGGTATTTCTCTCTATTACGTCCTTTGGATTTCATAAAGCTGAACTTTGTTTACAACAGTTCCACACACATTTCTGGCAGTCTAGTTGTTGCTTAAATACAACTTCCTACTACTGGCTTCTCCTTACTTTCTTTTATCCCATAGTATTTGTCCATTGTATTAGGAGCTCTTTTTTGTTCACTCAATCCTATAGTCACACTTTTGGGTTCTCTATAAGATATTATTTGCATAATTTTTTTTCCTTTTCTCATTTAATGTGATAGTAATGATGATAATGGTAGTAGTAGTGGTGGTAGTGGTAGTAGTAGTAGCAGGAGTAGTAGTAGTAGTAGTTGTTGTTGTTGTTGCTGTTCTTTTTCTTCAATATATTTCAGGCATGTAGGACAACTTTAAACAATGACATGGAAATGGTAGATGGTGCCAGAAATTGCATGTATGAGGAATTGTAAGATCAGTTTGTCTGGACTATAAAGTGTATGAAGATTCAAGAAAAATATATAATAAAGTTGGGATCAAGTTGAGAAGAGTTTGAATTACAATTACATTTGATCCTAGAAATGACAGAAAGCTATTCAAGTTTATTGAATAGGAGAGTGATAGGGTAGCTTTATGAAGGATGTTTTGAAGAAGAGAGACTTGAGGCAGGAAGATGAGTTCGGATGTAGGAAGGATCTCAGATAGCTTCTAAAAAGACTGTTCATTTCTTCTTTGTATAAATCTTAAAATTCTTTCAGAGAAGCTGTGAGAAGTAGGAAAGGCAATTATTTAGAGTCTATGCCAATTCCTTTTCTGCTTCTCCTGGGGCATTTTCAATATGGTTCTTTCTGACTAATAAATCTGAATGAGACTGGATCTTATTTCTAGCACACTGGTGCCTAGGATAAGAGGAATTTTCCTAAAAATAAAACAAGAACATCAAAAGTCTTTTTTGTTGTTGTTGTTGCTAAGGAATATCACCCAGGGGTGCAAGTCAATGGTTTCTTTGAGAACTTTCTTTTTGGATAGATATTTTAGTTTCAAGGAAAAGTTCAAAATTTTCCATCTTAGATTCATGATACAACAATGAATCATAGTCTGGGGTGCCTTTCTTAAGATTGAAGGGAACACGGTCTCTTGTCTAGAAAAAATGGAAGAAGGAACTGGATTCTATTCCTAGCACCATCACTGACTTAGAGAGTATCTTTGGGCAACTCCATTAGGCTCTCCCTGGGCTGGTATCTCTGGCCATAAAATCATAAAGACTGTATTTTCCTACCTTAGTGAAACCTGCTGGAGTCTAATGAAAACTAACAGAAATAAATAGGTTTATGATGGTAATCAATTTCCTTGCAACTCACAAATAGAAGGTATCCAATTCTTGCCATTTCTCCATTTCCCACCACTTCCCCAACATAAAATATAGGCTCTAGCCAGGCTGGATTCTTCATAGTTCCATCACCCTTCTAATCTAACTTATTTCTGTCTCTATATCTTTACTCATATGGTCTACACTCACCTTCCTTCCTATAATGCTTTTATTATTCAATATAAATCTGAGCCAATCAATAGCATCAGATTTGGATGGAAGGAAGAGAGAAAAGAATTAAAGAAAGAAGAAAGGGAGGAAGGAAGAAAGGGAGGAAGGAAGGAAGGAAGGACGGAAGGAAGGAAGGAAGGAAGGAAGTACTTATTAAGCACTTGTTATGTGCTAGGTACTCTACTAAGTGATTTACAAATATTATCTCATTTAATACTTACAAAAATCCTAGGAGGCAGGGGCATTATTATCATCATTTTACAACTGAGAAAATTGAAGCAGAGAGTAAGTTACTTGGCCATGATGACAAAGCTAGTAAATGTCTGATGCTAGATTTGAACTCAGAACTTCCTGGCTATAGATAAAGTGTTCTATCTGCTGTAAACCTATATGTCTATGGTTTGGAATCAAGGGTCTTTACCCGACTTCCCTGCTTTTTACTGATATGATTATGGACAAGTCACTTGGATTCTTTGGGCCTTAGTTCCTTATCTGTAAACTAAAACATTGGACTATATGATTCCTAAGGTCCTTTTCAGCCCTAAATCCTCTGAAAAAAAATTAGAAGAGAAAATTAAGAAAATCTTTATTACATGCTTTTTTGTACAGCAGTCATTCTGTGATGTGATGGGGATACCGATACAAAGGAGAGAGATAATAAAACATTATTAAATAACATTATCATTCCTATCTTTTACATACTACATGTCAGGCACTGTGCTAAGTATTTCAGACATATTATCTTACGTAATCTTCACAAGAAGCCTGGGAGGTAGTTGCTATTATTATTCCATTTTAGAATTGAAGAAACTGAAACAAACAAAGGTTAAGTAATTTGCTCAAGGTTGCACAACAAGTAGTATCTGAGGCCAGATACTCTGTCCAGCATCAGTGGTAGGGCTGGTTAGATTACTGTCCCAAAGGCAAGAGGGGAAAAGCAGGATCTGACAAGGTGGATCTCACTATGTGTCAGGCACTTTTCCAAGTGATGGGAGATTTAAGAAAGACAAAAACACTCCCTTCCCTCAAGGAGCTTATATTTTAACCATGTACACCAGCAACCTTAACCATACACAGTAGGACAAAGATGATCTTAGAGACAGAAGCACAGGTGTGGTTGGGAGTGCTGCTAGAAGACCCCCAGTAAAAGGTTTGAGCTAACAATTGAAGGAAGGCAGGGATTCTGAAATGGAGAGGTGAAGAGAGAGAGCATTCCAGGTCTGAGGGAAGAGCCAGTGGTCAGTGTAATGGCACCAAGATAATAGAAGATCAGTAGGATTCAGCTTTGTGTCTATTCTAGCGATGTGAGATAGAAAGAAAAGAATCAAATAACTCTTGACACCAAGGAGCATACATTGTACTAGGAAAGAAATTTACCAGTTTCACATCACACTCCCATTGACAATGAAAATAAGTTTCATCAACACTTTTTTCTCCTAAACATTTAATTTGTTTGTTTTTTTTTTCCTTTTTTTTTAGCCCAAAGGAAATAGTAAGTGCTAGCTATAGTGAACATGTAAGTCTCAAAGTATTAGAAGTATGTGTCCAGAATTGTTTCTGTTCTCTCCTCATAACCAGTATATTAACATGTTCTGAAAATGGGGCCATCCTGGTCTAAGAAGCAATGGTTGGCCCTGGAGATTCCATTTCTTGTTAACTGTAGTTACTCATCTGTTATCTTGCTATGGACAATGATTAAAACAAAAACAAGAATGGAACCCAGCATGCCTGTGGGTTTCATCCCAATACCAAAAGTCATTTAAACTGTGCTATGGCTACAATGGCTTCCCACATATCAGTGGAGTTGCATTCATGGTTCTTAGGTTTTTTCATTTTTCTTCGGAGAGAATTTTTTTTTCCTTTTAAACAAAGCAAATATTCCTTTTCCTTCTTCAATGTGGCAACAGGAAAACCTCCATAAGATGGCTATGAGATGTGAACAGAGGGATTATCTTGGGACAAAAAGCTACCCCTTCCCACTGAAGTCTTTTTTTCCCCTTCTTTTCTACTCCATATACTAATGGTGTTGATCTGCAATTTCCTCTTCAGATTGTTTTTGTCACTGATTAAGCTTCCTGGAACAGCCTCTGGGTGTCAAGGTCTTATCTGTTTGCAAATTAATTATGAAAGGACTTGAAAAGATATGAAACGCATTTCTCTTCTTTAATATAAATAGGAGAGTTATAGCAAAATAGAGATAATTCGGTCAGGATTTTCTTGAACAAAATCTAATGACAAATTTTCCTCTAAAAGGCAGTGTCTTTCTACTGTAGACTGTGTTGTGTTTGTCAGACTTGTTGGGATATTATCTGAAATGGTTTTTAAAATGACTCTATTTGAGAAGTGTCAGATGAATTGCTTTGTTATTTTACTGATTCTCCCAGTTTCATTTCCTTCTAATTATATCTCTGTATTCATTTTGGAGAACAAAGTTGTAGAATATCCAAGCTAGAAGTGAACTGAGATGGAGTCCAGTCACCTCATTTCACACATGAGGAAACTGAAACCCAGGGAATTCAAGGGACCTGGTTTCCCCAGGTTTGATAGGTTATTAGAGATATTTTATTAAAAATTATATTTTAAAGAAATGCTATGATTTTATTGAATTGTTTAAGAATGCAAAAAACTAGGGATAATCTCTTCTCCCATCCTCCCCAAGGTAGCTACCCCAAGTTCAAAGTATTTTATAAGACCACCTTCATTCAACACTGAAGCTCATAAGCCCCTACCATCATGTTTATATTTTTTTTTCTCATCACAAGAGGACATAACTAGATCACAAATTTCTGCTATAAAGAAATAGCCAGAATTTTTACAATAGAATGAAGCCCTCCCTCCAAATTATTGGACACATTCTAACAAATTGTATACAACTTTTGTGGGGAGGATAAATGTGACTAGACATCATATATCAAAACACAGAAGTGGCAAGCAGATGTAGAGAGTACACACATGTGGAAGGGCAACTCATTCCTCTGACACTGTGGAAGCACCTATTTTTAGTGGTGGCTTGCTGCTTGCTTCATTCAGCCACCTATTCCAATGGCCTCTGCTTCTCTCATGGTGGCTGTTGTTCTGAATCTCTTCTGTGTATGCTTCTACTATTCCCAAGCTGTCTCAGTTGGGCACATTCCTCTGCTAGCTCATACTGGTTCCAGCTTAGAGTTGATCCAGTAGCAAATGGCCTTTTGGCCTCTGTTTGGCTTTTTTTTTTTTTTGCTTTTTGGAGGGCAATTGGGGTTAAGTAACTTGCCCAAGGTCACACAGCTAGTGTGTGTGTGTGTGTGTGTGTGTGTGTGTGTGTGTGTGTGTGTGTGTGTGTGTGTATTAAGTGTCTGAGGCCAGATCTCCTGACTCCAGGGCCAGCTCTGTACTCACTGTGCGCCCTAGCTGCCCCCAGTTTTTCTTTCTGCTATTACATTTTGGGTTTATCCCTTTAGAGCCACCCATATTAACTGAGCTTTAGACTTCTAGCACCTAAAGTAGGGAGGGGAGCCCTGCAACCCCGAGGTCACATGTGGTCCTTTAGGTCCTCAAAATTGGCCCTTTGACTGAATCCAAATTTGGATTTGCTATGTGAAGTTTGGATTCAGTCAAAGGGTCATGCTTGAGGACCTAGAGGGCCACATGTGGCCTTAAGGCTACAGGTTCCCTATCCCTGACCTAGAACCTCTCTCTAATAAGTGGAGGTTCATAGTTCTTTAGTCATAGCCACCACATACAATCAAAATAACCAGGAAACTATGCCCAGGTTATAATCAAGTCTTCTTTTTCCAACTCCTCAGGTCTGGATGGGGATCAAAGGCTTCTCTTACAGATAACTATGTAAAGCAGGGTTAAAGACTTCCAATATCATGTTTGATTTCATACAAATGAATGTGTGCCAAAACAAAAGGTAAACTAAGGTGGGAAAGTTCTCATTTGTAGCCCACAAGTCTGTTTTAATTATTATAAACCTGATCATAGCAAAAACTTATTGCTTGGGTGCTATTATTTGGCCAAAAGGAATACCAGAAATTCCTCACATTTTTCGTCAAGTAGGAGGATTTCTATAGCACCTGATGTGTGTTGGGTGCTGTGCTAAGCACTTTACAATTATTTCATTTGCTCCTTCTAACAAAGCCGAGAGATGGGTCCTGTTATTTTCCACATTTTACAGTTGAAGCAGAAAAAGGTTAAGGCACTTCCTCAGACTTTAAACCCAGTGCTTCTATTCCCTCCAATTCATCAGTATCATGAACTTAAATCATAAGCAACAAAATATTGACAGTTACCATCCACCGACATAGTAGGAATGCAAGTAGGCACCTACACGGCATTCTGTTGACAGCTACCATCCATATGCGTAATGAATGCACGTAGTATAAAGCATACAATGAACAGTACATGTGACCCCATAGCATATGTTTAGCCTAAGACATAGATCTCAGTGAAGAAGAAAACACATAGTGTAAGATAGTGGCAGCTGGATGGTTCAATGGAGAGAGCAGTAAATTTGAGGTGAACATGAACAGAGTTTGAATCCTTTCTCTGTCCCTTCCTAACTACGTTATGTAGGGCAAGACACTTTGCCTTTCTGGTCCTTGGTACCTTCACCTATAAAATGGAAATAATAATAGCACCTAGCCCTCGGATTTCTGGGAAGATAACATGTAGATGTAAAGGACTCTACAAACTTCACCTCACATATCAATGTTAGCTGTTATCATTATTTTTATGTAGCAGTTGCATTAATTGACCTTATACATAGATCTCATGTGGAAATATACAACATGCACCATAGTACATGTATAAAACTGCATAAAAGCATCCCTAGCATTGATGCTTACCCCAGAAAGTACAGCAGTCATTTGTAGTCCATAGTGTCATATGATGGAGTCAATCACAAAGCCCTTGGTGCCTGCCCTTTGACAATCGTGTCAATTAGCTACATAGGTAACTACTCCTTCCATTTTTCCTAAAGCATCATCTATGAACTTGGTCAATGGCCAAAGAGGCTTAGTGCTTCCAGTGGGTCCCCTTGAGTTTATGGATAGCCAAGCTGCTGTCAGAAGATCCAGACCCATTGACCTACAGTCCTAAGCCAAGTTTGCACACTGCCCAGGCTGACCATCACTTTCCCTTACCTCTCAAATGCTCTCTTTTCATTAGGTTTCTCCATTACCCAGATATTAGGTGACAAGAAGGCTTCTTCTGGCCATGATAGCCTAGGAGCATACCCAGCCTTCCTCTCACCACACTATTGACTCATATCTATTTTCATGATGAAACATCTATTTATTATCTTCTTCCTAATTTCACCTACACATGCCCTGAGTAGGTTCTGACTTGGTCAGCTATCCAATGTATACCAGGAGAATCTTTTTGTGGCTCATGGACTCCTCTGTTAGCTCCATGGAGGCTGCAGGAGAGGTCCTTGTCCCTTTACTCAGGATGTTTAAAATGTCTACAAGATATACAGGATTATGATGTTGTTCAGTTGCTCAGCAGCATCCAACTCTGCATGGCCCCACAGAAGACAGCAAGTCAGACCTTTCCACCTTCCACTGTCTCTGGAAGTCTGTTCAAGCTCATGTTCATTGCTTCCATGAAACTATCCATTTCATCCTCTGTTCCCCCTTCTTCTTTTGCCTTTAACCTTTTGTGACACCACGGTCTTTTCCAATGAGTGCTTTATTCTAGTTGTGTCACCAAAGTATTTAATCTTCAGCTTCAATATGTAAGATCATAAAGGACACTAATTCTTAAATGACTATCAATAATGAATATTTGTATTTTATATCAATTTATTTATTTATATACATATATTTAAAGTTAATGTACCCCATATTAAAAACACCTGCTAAGTTTGTGTGTGTGTGTGTGGGGGGGGCTCATTAATATCCACCCCAACCAGTGTCTTTCCTCTCACCAAAATGCATGCTTCTTGAGAACAAGGGCCATACTTTTGCCTTCCTTTGATTTTTTTAACATGTTAAATGCTGGAGATACTTTAACCATTTAGTGCCAGCAACTGATGGTGCAGGATGGAGGGTGAACTAAAGAAAATTGGGCCAGGTGAGCATAGTTGGAAAACAATGCTAGTTTAATGGAGTAATATAATTGATTATATATCTTTCTTGTTTATACATGAAAAGCTTCATAGTGAACTTTGAATCAGCAGTTTCTCACAGATGCACTCTGCTAAACACTCAGCAAAAGACCTTGACTACCAAGCCTGCTTTCTGCATGCCCAGACTGCTTGTAGCAGACAAAGCAATATTTCTTGATAGTGATTGCAAAATACTCTTCTTAGGGAAAGATACGGCACACCTGTCCAGAGGGGATTTTGCACCCTCCCAGATCCGAACAAGTCAACAAGTCCAGACTTGGACATAGCTCAATGAGTTCTTGAACTAGGAGCCAGTGACAAGTCTCTGAACTCAGACACAAGCTCAAGAATCTGTTAGACTTGGCCCCCCACATCTTAGTTCCTGGCTCATACAAAGCGTTGACTTTATTGACTTTACTGCTTTTTAATATTTTGCAATGTGATCCTGCTCAAAATCCTTTCTTTCCCTCTTGCTTTCTCCAGTAGGCTTAGATTCTAAATCAACATTACCTTTGTCTTCAACATCTCTTCTTTTGTCAATGAGAATAATTGTTTCATGACCAAAACTCTTCCTGAGCATTGCTGGCTTCCTCTTCATGAGATAGGAATGAACTTGGGGTTCCAATGGTATAAGAAACTTCTACATTTCATAGAGACACCCTCTATCAGAAAAAAATGTGTCAGATAGAAAGGAGAACTGGTGGGGGGGGGTTGAAAACCTAGAGAGAAGAGAGTATCAAGGAGGAAAGAGTGATCAACAATGTCAAAATCTGCAGAGAGTTAAAGGAGAGTGAAAACAAAGAAAAGGCCATTGGATTTACAATTAGGAAAACATTGGTAACTTAAGAGAAATTAGTTTTGGTAGAATGATGGGATTGACAGCCAGGTTGTAGGAAGTGAAGAAGAGAGATGAGAGAAGGTAGAAGCATCTCTTGTAGATTGGCCTTTCACAAAGTTTAGCAGCAAAGGGCAAAATAGATATAGGACAGTAGTTAGTGGGGATGGAAAGAGCAAATGGGGATTTTTTGAGGATAGGAGAGGTATGAGAATGCTTATGGGCTATAAGGAATGACGTGGCTATTGTTTGGTTATTTCAGTTGTGTTACACACTTTGTGACCCTACTTGGGGTTTCTTGGCAAAGATATTGGATTAGTTTACCATTTCCTTTTCCAGTTCATTTCATAGAAGGAAAAACTGAGGCAAACAGGTTAAGTGACTTGCCCAGAGTCACCCAACTAGTAAATGTCTAAGGCTGTATTTGAATGCATGTCCTCCTGATTCCAGGTTGTACATTCCATCCACTATACCTCCTAGCTTCCCCCAAAAGAGTCAGTAGACAACAACAGATTGACTATGACAGAATGGATATGACAGAGGAAGCAGCCTGTTGGAGGAGACAGGGTAGGATGGGATTGCTTGGACAAGTGGACTTTTCCTTGGAAAGGAGTATGGCTACCTCTTTGTATAAGATAGGAATGGAGGAGGAGATAGTCATAGAAGGCTCATGAGCAGTATGAGATGAGAAAGAAGGAAGAGGAAGCTCACAATGGATTGCCTCAAGCAACGGATGGACTCTGTGACACTGGAAAATTAGTAGTAGAATTGTGATATGGTCTTTAGAGTTAATAATAATAACATGATATATATAGTGTTAAGTTTTGCAAAGTGCTTTCAGATATCTCATTTGATCCTCCCAACCCTATGGAATATGTGATGTTATCATCCCTAGTTTATACAGAAAACTGAGGCAGACAGAGGTAGAAGGCTTTCCCAGTGTCACATAAGCTAGTCATTGGCTGAATTGAATTGAGGTCTAGATGACTTGCCATCCAACATTCTATCCACTGTGCCTCCTAGTGGCCAAAGCCTTCATTTGCCCTTCTGTAAAATGACGGAGTTGGCCGCCATGGTGCCTTTTGTCTCTCAGCCTTTGATCTTGTATAGCCAATTTGAAGGGCTAGGTGAAATGCTCTTAGAAAATACTACAAATGATAGCAAACAACTTGACTGAATAATCCTGCTATGCTTTTGTGAGTCTTTTTGAGGAATAAAAGTCTGCTAAAATAAAAATTACTTAAAGAGTCAGAAGATATGGGTTCTTATCTATGTGACTGAGAGAATTATTTAACCTCTCTATGAATCTGGATCCTCATCTGTGAAGTGAAGGGTTTAGACTACAAAGCCTCTGAGGCCTACAACCCCATAATCATAACAGCGAATTCTTTTTAAAATGGAATGTAATCTTAAGAACTATGACATCGGATTGTATTTTAAATCACATCATGTATTTCTTGGAAGTGTGTTTTATTCCATATAATTTACACTCTGGTAGGAAAACTCAGGAAATAAAATATCTTATTGGATCATATTGTTCAGAAAAATCTTTTCTTTTCCTCATTATTTTATTATTGATTTTTATTTGAGCTTTCAATATGAAGAATAATTTCTTTGGAAAGTTTCTAAGTAAACGCTCTTGGTTGATTACATGCTCTTGAGAAAAAATAGATTTTTGTCTCTTAATTAGTTAAAAATTGTCAATAGACAAAATATTGAGAGTGACTATAGCTAAAGATACTATGCTAATGTTATCAAGAAAAGAACAAAAGGTGTTATCAAAATAATTGCCTTTCCTTAGGAAGATCTATGAGGAAGTTAATATGACCCTGACAGAAATTTGAATGTTATCCAAGCCCTTAAGAAACCACACATCCTGTAACTCAGAGGTCTATGCATTTGATTAAAAAAAAGAAGAAACCTACTCACATTGGATTGGATGGCTACAATAACATTATTTCAGGCTCACTGTTTCCCATAATTGAAATTGTGTGAACATGTTTGTGGCAGAGGCCCTTATTTACCAAGGTTAAAAAAATGTAATTATCAGATTGTGCTCAGACTTGAAATCACTATACTAATTCTGGTCTGAAAAGGAAATGCATATAAAACAACTTTAAAAATAAGAAAATGGGATCCTTGTTTTTAAGGGTGAGTGTAGGAAAAAAAAGCCTGACACAATGAGTAGTAAGAATAGCACCAAGGGGAGGGGCTGCTTTAGTGGAGAGAAAATGGGCTGTACAAGGGTGACCTTTGACACTGAAAGCAAGAAATTGACTAATTGAAGCCCAGGAAAGCATTTCATCATTTCCAAGCCTTGGTAACACCATTGAAGTCACCTTATTCTCCTCTGTTCCTTAATAGCAGGTCAACCAGTATGAGGTTATCACTCCAGCAAGGAGCCATGATTTCATCTATGTTGGTAACTTCCTCTGTCAATGAAGAACACAAGCAGTCCGGGGATGAGTAGATCACAGGATCATCACATCACAGATGTAGAGTTGGAAGGAACCTTGGAGTTAATCAGATCCAATCTTCGCCCCCCCCACGTCAACACCACCATTTCACAGATGAGAAAGATGAGGCTCAGAAGCAAGCAACACAGCCTGACTTGAACTCTGATCTTTTCTATTCACAACTATCTCTGTGACCCTGGGCAAATCACTTAACAGTTCTAAACCTTAGTTCCTTCAAATACAAAAAGGGGAATAAAAGTACTCACCTCTTAGAATTGTTGGGTGGCTCAAAATAAGAGAATTTCTAGGATTCTCTTTGCTTGCCAGCTAGAATTGTCATGGCACTTTAAGGTTTGCAATGCAATTTATGTATCTTGGCTCATTTCATCCTCATTACACTGGGAAATAGATGCTCCTTTTTACAGATGAAGACACAGAGGCCAAGAGAGGTTAAATAACTTGCCCAAAGTCACACAGCTAGTAAGCATCTGAGGTCGAATTTGAACTTAGATCTAGCACTCTATCCACTGAATCGCCTTTGAAAACTTTAAAGAATTACATAAAATGTGAGTTATAAAAATAACAGTTGGGGGCAAAATCTTCCTATCAGTTTCATCTTTTCTTCCCTTTCTTCTCTCCTTATTTCTCTGCTCTATGTATACTATAAATTATCCCAGGCCTTAGACACCTTCAAACACTAACATTCTAAACCTAGAAATTTCCAGCAAATTCTAACTGGCTTTTCCAATGTAGAATCTTCATCTGCCCACCCAACCTTCATTGGCCCTTGCATATTTCTCTCGCTTATAACAATTTTATCTCAAATCAGGGACTCCATCAGGCCTCCAAATTACAAGCTGTTTTAGAGGCTTCAGAAGATCAGCACCACATTCTCTATATGCTGTGGGGCTGAACACATATCTTTTAGAGAATCCATTTGATTTTTCTAGGATTGAAATATTCAATGTATTTCTGCAATATCACTTTGCAATCAGGCTGTGCCTCTGTCTGGAGTTGCTGCCTAGAATACTAAAGCCTTGGGTAGAGAAATCAAGAAAAATAAAACCACCTGTTCTCTGCCATCTTTGTGAGAGGCTGCCATGGTAAGTGGGGAGAGAGGCTTATCTCCATTCTAGTCTCCTGAACACTTTATGGTTAACTTGCCCATTTTTAAAAGGTGTGTGTGTGTGTGTGTGTGTGTGTGTGTGTGTGTGTGTGTGTGTGTGTGCATTCCTTTAGACAGTTTCAGATTACTAAAGATTTAAAAGTAGTAAGACTTTTGAGACATGGTATGTGTGTGTTTATGTGTTATATACACATGTGTGTCTCCTTTCTGCCTCTCTCTCTTTCTGTCTCTCTCTTCTTCTCCATGTATGTATAGAGGTATGTTTTGCATATCCACTTATGCATATAAATGTGCATACATACACATAAACATGTGTGTATATCTGTGTGCAGCAGAAAATAATTTTCATGATATACCTGTTCCCTATTCATATTTTTGCAAGAATAGCCATAATCTGTAGCTATTATATAATTCTCATAAAAATTATATAAAAGAGAAAAAGCAGCCCCATGGGTCAGGAGTTACTGGATTCTTCTTGATGATTTATTCAAGGAATCTTTCCATCAACTTGGCTCAGTTGAGTTACTTGCCAAGCTTTCATTCCTCATACTTCTCACTATCTCATGAACAGATTATGCTAACGATCTTTCACTTCCTTCCTCTGTAGGATTTTGTAAGTTTGTTGTATTGTCTCAGAAAACCCAAGCACCAAATGCTGCAGTTCACATAGGAATAGACATAGATGGCAAGTACAAAACACTCCTATTGGCTGAAGTTATTCAGATTTAGGCTGTTCTTAGATTAAGCTTTCCCTGGGAAAATGTTGGTACTTTAAAGAATAGAACAGGAACTTTGACACCTTTTGTGACAAAATTCTAGAATTAATTACTAAATAGTTGATTTATGAGCATTTAGAAAGGAAGTAAGGGATTACTAAAAGTTAATTTGGGTCCATTAAGAACAGGCACATATCCTCCCACCCTCTCCCAGAAGGAAAAAAAAGGAATCAATGTTGGGGAATCTGGAAAGATGACCCACTAAAATGTTACTATTGGCACAGTTAATTAGCCTGATCATTCTAGAAATGCCCATACACCTTGAATTAGAGACTCTGTTCTTAGGATAAATCCCAAGATCTGTGATAAAAATGAAAGGACTAAAGTAGCAAAAAATGAGAAATAAAATTGATACCCATTGGTGGGAGAATGGCTATTTTTTTAAAGTTGTGTTACAGCTAGGTGAACAGAGCACTAGACCCGGAGTCAGGAAGACCTGAATTCAAGTCTAGCCTTAGACACTGACTATCACTGTGACTCTAGAGACATCAGTCGTAACTTTCCAGTGTTACATTTTCCTCATCTGTACAATGCAGATAATAATAGCACCTACCACCCTATGCCCAAAGCTGTCGTAAGTTTAAACTAAGGTATTATTGCACCTTACATACCTGAAAGTGCTATATCAATGTTTGCTATTATTATTCAGTATAATGGAATGGAATAGGGTTGTCCTATAAGAAATGAGTCTGATAAATACAGAGAAGCATGGGAATACAGATGCATTGATGCCGATTATGTAAATAAAGCAGAAGCAAGGAAATAAGAACTAAATGACTACACTAATGTAAACAAAAGAAAATTGCTATAAGCATTGGAAATCGAATGCTGTGAAATGAAAGTGACCAAGCTGGAACCCAGAGCAGAGCCATGAGAAGGCACCTGCCTCCCTCCTTTGCAGAGGTGCAAATGTGGGTATGGAACACTGGGGATCATGTCAGGTATTTTTGAGAATCAGTTTGTGTTGCTCAAAAGTGCTATTATTTTTTCTTTAATAATGTTATAAAGGATGACCAAGAGAGGGAGGGAAAAGGGATATACTTCACAAATGTAGGTGATTAAGAAAACAAAAGATAAAATAAAATTAATTGAATAAAGGAACAAGTTATGATAGACCAACCGCACTTCTTTTTTGACAAAGTTATTATAATCAAAGAGCAAGGGAATTCTGAGGATATAACATACCTAGATTTCCATAAGGCATTTGATACTTAGGATAATATTCTGAGAAAAAGAGGCTCTTAGGTGAGTGAAGAATCCTTTGAAGACAGAGTTACATATAAGTATTTTCTCTGTTGCTAACTACCTACATAACTTTAGGCAAGTCATTCATCTTCTCTGGGTCTCAGTTTCCCATTTGTAAAATAAGAAGGTTGAACTAGATGGTTTTTCCAGAACTAAATTTATTATCCTATTAAATATTATGTGGCATCTAGGTGGTACAGTACATAGGGAGCTGGACATAGAATCAGGAATCCTGAGTTCAAATCCAGCCTAGCTGAACAACTCTGGGCAAGCCACTTAACCTCCTCTTTGCCTCAGTTTCTTCTCTTGTGAAGTGAGGATAATAACAGCACCTACCTTCCTCTTTTTTTTTTTTGCTTTTTGGAGGGCAATTGGGGTTAAATGACTTGCCCAAGGTCACACTGCTAGTATTTGTGTTAAGTGTTTGAGACTGGATTTGAACTCATGTCCTCCTGACTCCAGGGCCATGCTCTATTCACTGTGCCACCTAGCCGTCCCCTACCTTCCTCTTTAAAGTCTTGAGCTTCTGAGTCTGATATCTCAGAACTCCCTGTCCTTTCAAACCCTGCACCATATTAGTAAAGCAATTTCAGACTGATTTCAGGAATTTGAATAAGCCTTCCTAAGACAAATGAAAATCCAAATTAGGAAAGCATTTGGCACTTTGTCTCCCCTTTTTCATTCACCCCCACCATGTTTGTCTAGGTTGGAATTTGATAAAAGTAAGGAACTCCTGGTGTGGGAAGTCCTTCCAAAATTTTGGCAATGCCTTTCTAATGTATTGTCTGAGGGGGTTTCCTAAGACAATAAAAAGTTGAATGTTTCATCCATTACTACACAGCTTATATTTGTCAAAAATAGGATATGAGTCCATGTTTTCCTTACTCTGGGCAGGCAGGTGCTACAGTGGATGGAGTGCCAGGCGTAGAGTCAGGAAGACTCATCTTTTTGAGTTCAAGTGTGGCTTAGACCCTTACTAGCTTTGTCACCCTGAACAAATCACTTAACCCTTTTTGCCTTAGTCCTCATCTGTAAAATGAGCTGGAGAAGGAAATGGCAAAATCTCTCCAGTATCTTTGCAAAGAAAACCCCAAATGGGGTCATGAAAAATCAGATGTGACTGAAATGACAGAACAACAATGACCTTCTTTATTCTAAATCTGGCCTTCTACCCGCACACCGCTCTACCTTGTCACACAATTCATGGGAATGGCTATATCTCCAAACAGAATGTTCCCTTACTACTACAGATAAAAATCATGACTCCAATGAACCAAGCTTCCAACTCAGAAGAGAAATTCTCTG
This sequence comes from Gymnobelideus leadbeateri, assembly GCA_011680675.1. Classification (NCBI taxonomy): domain Eukaryota; kingdom Metazoa; phylum Chordata; class Mammalia; order Diprotodontia; family Petauridae; genus Gymnobelideus; species Gymnobelideus leadbeateri. Next base: position 976,092 of record WOXC01003108.1, on the reverse strand, counting down.
AAGTTTAGATCTCCCAAACATGTTTCTCAGTGGCATTATCACTTAAACATTCCCTTTAAAACTTCTTCCTCTCTCTTGTGACCTTTAGCAGTATCACACTGACCAATTTTCAATGTTTCTGAACAAGATGACTGCACATTGTTTTAGATAGAGAGAAGAACTCTGTGGGGAAAGATTATATGACAAACTGATAGGAATTTTCCCAGCCCTTAAAAGTTGTGGAATAGACATAGGCAATGAGGCCCAATTTTCAATATCATGCTAAAGGAAAGACTGTAAGAATATTGGGTTACTTCAAAGAAAAAGTAATTAATGAATGAATTCATTTATTGAGGGTCTACAGAAATAGAACTTGCATCCTTTCTAATAGGGGTGAGGCAATGAAGTTGCTGCAATACTCATGATGGTTGCCAAGTTCTGAATTGTTCTTAAACTTCCAATTGAAGTCATCATAACTGAATAAAAACTAACAGAAAGAGATTTGGAAAGTCCAGAACCAAGGTCATCACTAAAGCACTGGAACTATAGTCATGGCAGGATGGAGTTTCTGATACAGGAAGGTGATGATATCGTCCCCCAGTCACCTCATTGGCAATTAACCAATGCCTTCCACTAAGTTCTATACAATCTTAGTCTATTTAAGAGAACACTTCAGGTATTCTAAATTACCTTATACAGATGAATGACTCCTTTGGGAATGAATAAACTGCCAAAAAATGCTTTCTATGAGTCTCAGTAAAGAAGGGGATAATCACAAGAGTAGTCAACTTGAGGACACATTGGGAAAGAATTCAGAGAATGCATGTTTCCTGAGAGTGCTTTTTTTCTTGTAATATTTCCTGTATTCTTTTCAAACTTTTAGTCTATGTCTTCCCCAGAATACTCACATGCATAGAAACAATAGGCTTTGTGACGTGAACAAGGGTAACACCACGTCTTAGAGGTGTCATCATGGGAGTGCTTCGCAAACTTTAAAACATTATATAAACATAAGCTTTCTTTACTTTATTATATTATTGTTTTCCCCAGCTTTAAAATATTCTTTTGAAAGTCCAAAGGAACTCTGGAAGATAGGTTTTCAGTACGTGTATGAGTGATGTTCAAACTTATAAAGCAGGACTTTGAGGTTGTTGGTATATTTGTCTAAGTATAGGGTTATAGGATTATAAATTTAGATCTTGAAGGGACCCAAGACTTCATTGAGTCTGACATCTTATCTACAGATAAGGAAACTGAGGCACAGATAAATTATTTTCCCCCAAAGTCATAGAACTAGAAGTACCTTAGTTGAGTTTTGAACCCAAATCCTCTTGAACTCAATGCTCTATCCCCACGACATAGTGCTGCTTGTTCCAACAAATGCTAATCAAACCCCATCAAGGTACGTATGTTAAGACAGTAGAGAAAAACTGCCTAACAAGTGATTATGGTTGATAGTAGAACACTTTCCCTTTCTGTGGTTTATGACTTGGTAATAGAAAGGAACAACGTGTGGTTTAACTTCAACGATTTTATACGCAGCACCATCCATCTTGTCTCGTCTTTTTACCTTTTCGTATTGTCCTCGTTTACATTGTTCAGTGTATATCTACTGTTCTTTTGGTTTGACTGTCTTCTCTCTGCATCACCTAATCCAATATCCCGTGTTTTACGGAGTTCTTTATATACATTGCTTCTTCTGATGCTGAATATCCCATTACATTCCCATTTTGTTCCATCACACTTCATTCATTGGGTATATAGTTTATTTACAACTTTTTTTCTATTATAAATATTGGTCCCATGAATATTTGTGTACATTGCTAGCCTTATGTCATTGGCTTCCTTGGAATACAAAATCAGTGTGGGAATGGTGTATTAAATTGTGTGAATAACTAAGCAACTTGCCTGACATGCTTCAAAATTGTTTCTCATAGTGCTTGGACCAAATCAAAATCAGCCAGTCAGTAAACATTTATTAATCACCTACTATTTGCTAGGCACTGTAGATACAAAAAGAGTCAAAAGACAATTTATGCTCATAAGAAATTCATAATCTAATGGGGGAGACAACATGCAGACAGATATCTACCAACATGACATATACAGGATAAATAGGAAATAATCAATAGAAGGAAGGCCTGAGAGAGATTGGAAAAGGCTGCCTATAAAAAGTGGCATTTAGCTGGGATTTGAAGAAAGCAGGGAAGTAGGAGACAGAGATTAAGAGGGAGAGCAGCGCAGGGATGGAGCACAACCAGAGAAAACGCCCAGAGCCAAGAGCTGGAGTGTCTTGTTTGTAGAATAGCCAGGAGGCCAGGGTCACTGGACCCAAAGGCATGTGGGAAAGGGAGAATAAGCACTTCTATAGCACTTCCTATGTGCTAAATACTGTGTTATGTGTTTGAGAAGTATTATTTCATTTGATCCTCACAAAAACACTACAAGGTAGGTGTTGTTATCCCCATTTGACAGTTGAGAAAATTGAGGTAAACAGAGGGTAAGTGACTTCCCAGGGTCAAACAGCTAGCAAATATCTGAGGCTGTATTTGAACTCATATCTTCCAGGCTCCTGGAGCTCAATCCACTGTACTCTCTAGCTGCTTCTGGAGGCAGGCAGAGAAGGTATAAGTTATAAGAAGACTGGAAAGGTAGGGGTGAGGAAGGGAGGACAGCTTTTGAAGGCCCTTGAGTGCCAAGTAGAGGATTTTGGTTTTGGTCCTAGACATGACGGGGAACCACTAGAGTTTATTGAGTGGAGTGTGTGCTTTAGGATAGTCATTTTGACAGTGGAGTGAAGGATGGCCTGAAGTAGGGAAGGAATTTGTGGCAGGTAGACTAACCAGAAGGCTATTGCAATATTCCAGACAATAGGAGATGAGGGCCTGCAAAGCATATGTGAGAGATGTTGCAAAGCTGAAATCAAAAGGCCTTAGCAAGATATTGGATCATAGGGATTAACCAATAGTGAAGAGCCAAGGATAACATGGAGGTTACAAGTCTAGGAGATCATCGAAAATGAATTAGTATGCCTGCCTTCCTTCAGTCTCTTCAGCATTTAAAAATTCAATTTTTTCAAAAATATTTGAGAATTTGATAGGTGAGAGGAAATAATTCACAGTTATTTTTATTTGTATTTCTCTAATAATTAGTGATTTTCAAAAACTTTAGATGACTGATGATAGTATGCATTCTTTTGGAAATTGGTCTAATTTTTAGACTATTTATTAGGGAAAGTCTCTAAATCTTTGAGATTTGTGCTAAGTGCTTATAAATTTTGGATGTCAGATTTTATAAAAAGTTTATTAACAAAGGTTAATTTTTTCCAATTCATTTTTCTTTTAATTCTAGTCAAACTGATTTTGTTTGTGTAAAAGCTATTTTATTTTATCTGATCAACATTTTTTTGCCTGTTATAATCTCATCTATTCCACTTCTATTTGTCTCCCTCAATCCATAATTGTGAGATATGATCTTTTATCCTTTAAATTTTAATTACGATTTTATATCCATATCTTTCTTGTTTAAATGTTCATCTAAGTTCAGCTTCCTTCAAATGGCAATATAGTATTTTATCTAGTACCATACAATTTTGTTAGTTTCTCTTTTGTAATAAAATTTAAAATCTGGTCATATAAAGTGCTATTTCTTCCTATTTTGTCATTATTTCCTTTAACATCTTAAATCTTTACCTCTTTCATATTAATTTTGTTATAATTTTGTCTAATGCAATAAAATATCCCTTTGGTAATTTGAATGGCATAGCACTAAAATGTAGATCAAGTTGGGTAGTATCTCCACATTTCCTTTCTTGGCACATCCCTGTCATGATTAGTCAATAGCACTGATTTTTTTATGTCTTCCTTTTTCTATGAAGCATTGTCTTATTGTGTTTTTTTATTAGTGCTTTATTAGTTAGAATTAATTAGAACTTTATTAATTCATCTTTGTAGATGAGCACAGAGACATTTCATACATATTTTAGAAGTAGTTTTATTTTTATTAATTTATTAATATCAATTAATTAATAATAAATAATTTAATAATTTAATAATGTCTCATTACTAATTTTTTATTAGTAATTCTAATTTGTTGGTGATTTTTGTGGAGCAATCTTCTATTTTGCCACAGTGTTTAAGCTATAAAATTTCTAAACAAGATTTTTGTTAATTTTTATGGTTCTCTGTATAAACTATCAAATAGAAATAGTATTGTCTCCTTTCTGCTGATCTCTATCCCCTTAGTATAGCTTTTCTTGTTTAATTGGTATAACTGTCACGTCTAATATGCCAAACGATCTTGCAAATAATGGGCACAGTTGATTTACTCCTGAACTTCCTGGAAATATTTCCAGTACTTTTCTACTTAAAGTCTAATTTTAGATAAATGATTCTATCATCTCATGCAAAAGTTTTTTTTTCATTTCTGTGCTTTTTAACGTGTTTTTCATATAACTGAGTACTGTATTTTGTTTCTGCATCTCTTGTTATCATATGATTTTGTACTGTTTTATTATTGTTGCTATTTTTACTTATTTTAAACATTGTTTTCCTAGTGTAGAACCAACCATACTTTCATTCCTGATAAATGCAATTTAGTAATAAACATGTTGGTGCATTTCTATAATTTCTTTTCAGTAAAACATACAGCAAAGAAACTATAAAAATACATTGATGCAAATTTTTGCATCAATATCCATTAATGATAATAGAATATGGATCTTATTCTCTTTTATTTCTCCCAGGTTTGAATATCTGCACCAGACTACTTTCAGAAAAGCTCAGCAAGATGACTTTCTTATCGATTCATTTATTTATTTGTTTGTTTGTATCTTTGTTTACTTACTTATTCATTGATGTATTTATGTGTTCATTTATTTGTTTAGAAATTGGTTTATGTAACATAGGGATTATCTTTCCTTAAACATTTACTAGAATTCACCTGTAAATACATGTGGACAATGTCGTACTACCTTCATTCCCATCCTCTTAGACATTAATTTATGGCTTCCTTAATTTCTCTTTCAGAGATTGTTTATATTCACTCTTTCTTAAATTGTTAATAGGCATACTTTATATTTCTAAAACTATTCATTCTACATCTTATTCTTTTTATTTTTATTGGAATATAGTTTTGTATATTAGTTTATTTTTTAAAATTTCCTCTTAGTTTTAAATTTCCTGTTCTAATTTTTAATATTGGAAATTTGACTTTCCTTGTCCTTTAAAAATTAAATTAATTAATGGTTGTTCATTTTTTAATCTTAAAGAAAAACAACTCTTTTCTATACTTAATAGATCAATAGGCTTTTTGCCATCAAATATATTTATCTCTCCTTTGATTTTCTAATCATCTTTAATGCTCATTTAATTGTTTTTTTTTTTACTTGTTGGTTCTCAGATTTTATTAGGAGATGCCAATTCATAAGTCTTCTCATTTTCTCTTTTGTTAATATGTTTTAAGATGTACATTTTCCTCTAAAGTTTGCTTTAATTGCTCCTACAAAATTTAATCACAAAATCTCTTCAATTCTCTTCAATATAATTCATTTTTAAATTATTAATATTTTACCCATTCATTCAGAATATCATAATTTAAGTTTCCATTGAGTCTTAACATTTTGTTCATTTTTCCTTTAATAATTATAATTGTGATGTGTTGTGACCTATTAGGCATGTGCTCAATATTTCTATTTGAATTCTTTATGCTTTATTACATTTATAAAGGTGACGCATCATGCTGAAAAATAGATACACTCTAAAATTCTCAATCATCATAGTCCCTGAAATGTAGTGTTTCTAAGTCTTTTTAAAGCCATTATTTCTTTATTCTTTTTTTTTTTAAGCAATTGGGGTTAAGTAACTTGCTCAAGGTTACATGGCTAGTCATTATTTGTGTGTTGGTGCTCATTTTCTGAGGCTGTATTCTATCTTGGGTCATCCCAACTCCGAGGCCGGCGCTCTTACTCACTGCGCCACCTAGCTGCCCCTATTTCTTTATTCTTAATCTTTCTGTCATATCTGTCACATTAAAGACATGTCATCTACAACCCTTGTCTCACTATCTATGTCTTTTTATATTTCAGTTAGCCTCTCTGTTGTGTTTAGATACAGAATTCTTGACAATTTTCTTCTGTCACAAATTCCTTTGGTGGTCTAATGGAAATTTTCTAGAAAAATGCCTTTTAAAAGCACAAAATAAAATGTAGAGGATTTACAAAAGAAAAAAATATATATCAAAATATAATTATCCATTTTTTAAAGTTCATAGACTCCAAGTTCAAAAACCCAAGATTGGATGCTCTGTCACTTATTGAGTATAGTTAAGACATGTTTCCTTTAGACTTTGGCAAAGTAGAAGGTTCCAAGGGATAAAGACACAGACAGTAACCAAAGATAAGATGCTTCCATGTAGAAATAATGCATACTGCACTTTATAAATGACCTGAGTCTTATAAAAGATCAATTGCATATGAAAAGAATGGAAAAATCATTGAATTCCCCTGATCCCTTCAATCCCCCCAGATTCATTAATCACTACCTTTTCCCCAAATACTCATTTGCATAGACCACAGGTGGGGAACTTGCATCCTGGAGGCCACATGTCCTTTCTAGGTCCTTGGGTGCAGCCTTTTGACTAGTTCAGGTTTTACAGCAAAAAGCCTTTTATAAAGGGGATTTCTTCTGTGGTGTTTGAATTCAGTCAAAGGGCTGCACTTGAGGACCTAGAGGGCCACATATGGCCTTGAGGCCATAGGTTCCCCCTCCCTGGTATAGGTGAACCATCAAGACTTAGGGAAATGTGCTAGGAATGCTATCCCTTATGGGAGGAACCTAGCTCTGGATCAGGCACAGTTGTTGAATTGGAGAAGTGGTCCCTTCCCCATTCATTAGCCTTGGAGATCATAGATCTTAGCACTAAGGGCTTGATGGTAGAAAATCAGAAAGAGTTCTCACAATCTGAGGCTATGAATTAGTTCCATTTCTGGAAGAAACAAATAGTATTTTAGTAAGAAGGCTGCAGGTGAAGGAAATTATAGTTGACCATATATGAATAAATTCAGGAAATTCAGTGAATATATCCATCTAGCAGAGATGCCTGATAAGCTATGATGTACAAAAAAGGAAAAAAAAAGAAAAAGCAAGTAAGTGAAAAAAAATATGCTTCAGTATGCATTTGCCATTAATTAGTTCTCTCTCTGGATGTAGATAGCATGTGTCTATTTCCTTAATCTAAAATCCTGATTACATTTTTAAAATTTGTATATATGAAATAAATGAAATATAAGAATTTTAATCCAGCTCCTCACTTTTACCCTTTGAGTCTATTTTTGTGTATATTTTCTGTTTGCCACAAATCTGTTGTCCATCACATTGGTTCTGTTTTATGGGTGAGATGAGCCCATCAACACTTACGATTATCATTGTTGTTTTTCACTCTAGGTAATTCTGTTATTTTATACATTAAATATATACATATACTTTCAGCTAGGTGGGGCAATAGTTGTGGCACTAGGACAGGAGTCAGGGAGACTTGAGTTCAAATCCATCATCTGACACTAGCTGTGTGACCCTCAGCAAGTTATTTAACCTCTATATGCCCCAGTTTCTTCCATTCAAAAATAGGAATAATAATAGTACCTACCCCCTAGTGTTGTTGTGAGAATCAACTAAGATAACATTTGCAAAATCCTTAGCATAATAGCTGGTACATAGTAAAGCACTTAATGAATGATTATTCCCTTCTTCCTCCCCTGTTTCCACTTCACCACATAGCCTCCCTTGCTAAATGTGGCATTACTTTGCAAAAGAAGTAACTATGATTTTTAGGGGAAGTGACATTAAAGGCTGCTTGTAAATCAATGGAAAAATCCTAGCTTTGATGGTTTGGGTAATTTAAAAAAAAAAATTTTCCATTCTTAAACTGAAAAAAATAGCACTTTCAAAAGAATTTTTTTTATTAGATACACATTATCTTAAATAACACATTTAAAATATCTCAACCTAACAAAAGAGAATCATAAAAAGGAACCCAAAAAAGTCAATATGTTATTTCCTCTACCATGCATCTGCTGATTTCAGATACACTTTTTTTTTTTACAATGAAAGCAAAGGTTATTTATATCAGCAAAGAAACCCTCTTGATTGAATCCCATTTTAATGAAAGGTGAAAAGCATGGCAGTTATCACTAGAGGGAGCTGGTTTTACATGAAATTAGAGAAGCATGCTGTCTAAAAAGGAAGAAAAGGAAACTTGGAATCTTACTTTCTAAATTGTATCAAAATTCCATTTCAAAATATTTTCTTTTTCTCTCGAAGGACATTATGTGACAAGTAGTATATATACACAATCAGATAAAAGGAATATGCATGCACATATATTTGTATTGCTGCTTATGCACATGTATATGTGTATATGCATAGGTGTATATATATATATATATATATATATATATATATATATATACATACACACATACACGTATCCATGTAACTCTGTATATACAGACATACACATATGTGGATATATACATATATTCATGCTTTATTTTTTTGAAATTTTCTCTGAAATCATCTAGTCTAACTTCATTTTTCATACAGATAGGAAAACTGAGACTTAGGGAGTTTAAGCAACTGTATTTTCAATTCAACAAGCAATTATTAAGCACCTAATATATGCAAGGTACTATGTTAGGTACTAGGCTATTAAGAAAAAAAAATAGCCAAGCTCTGCCCTAGAAAGCTTCCACTCTGCTGGAGGCAAGAGGAAAGGAACAAGTTACACATTTAGTAAAACACACACAAAGTTATTTCAGCCAGAGCCATGGGAAGCCCCTCTTGCTTTTATTTCTGCAGGTTTAGTTTCCTGCCAATCTCTTTGATCTCGGCATTGTTGTAGAACTCTGGAGCAGATGTCTACTTAGTACCACTTGGGTGCTGTTACTGCTTCTTAAGAGCTGACAAGAATGGTGGGTACAGAATATAGAATTAGAATCAGAAACCAAAAGTATTAGAGATGGAACGGTGCCACCAAGCAAGTGTTAAGTGCCTAATACATGAAAATCAGTGAGGGAGGCTGAGGGATACAAAAAAAAAAAATAGAAAGTCCTTGTTCTTGAAGTATTTAGATGCTGCCAGGGAAATGGGTGGTATCTGCATACCTAAGGATTAATACAAAATAGGAGGATGAAGTGATAGGAAGATAAGGAAAGGATTTTAGGAAAAGCAGGGAGAGACTTAGGGATCATTTAGTGCAAACCCTTACCTCAGAGAGGTATGACTTCCTCCTTCTTACCCAACACTTAACACAGTTCCTGGAACATAGTACTGATGTTTACTGACTGACTTTTCCCATCCTCCTCCTCCTCACGTCAGCTCTGGTGGAATAAATGATTTGATGTGCCCTCCTCCCCAACCTTACATTAACCTGATCCCCTATTCCCATCTTTGTGGGAGGGAACCTAAAATCTTCATTCCACTGGAATTCTCAAACATTTTCACCCTTTCCCAATGGTGGTGAGAGGGAACCCACAAAGTGAAATAAAGATGACTGTTCATATCATTTTAACAAGGTGGGACTTGCCAGCTTCAATCCTTCTAATAAAATGAAGGACATCTCTGTCTTACTATGGATCTGCCAATGCATCCTCAGGACCTCCAGACCTGACCTTCTGTCTTTTTGTTATGGCTTCTACACTTTTCAGGCACAATCATGTGACGTTTCACTGAACCCTAAAGTGGTACAATAGAGAGTACAACAGACCAGGAGGCAGGAAGACCTGAGTTAAATCCTGCCTCAGACATTTACTATCTGTGTCACCCTAGGCAAGTCACTTATCACTGTCTGCCTCCGTTTCATCAATTGTAAAATGAGAATATTAGACATACCTCTCAGGGTCTTTATGAGGATTACATAAGATAAAATTTGTAAAACACTTAATATAGTGCCTGGCATATAATAAGCACTTAATAAGTGCTTGTTTCCTTCCTTCTTTTCTTCCTTCCTTCCTTCTTTCCTTCCTTCTTTCCTTCCTTCCTTCCTTCCTTCCTTCCTTCCTTCCTTCCTTCCTTCCTTCCTTTTTTCCCTCTTTTCTTCCTTTCTTCTTTTCTAATGACCAATAATTCTTGCCATCAGTGATGATGCTGCATCTTTAGGATTCTGAACATTGTCTATTTGTCCTTGAATTAAAGTATGAGCTTCTTGAGATCAGGGATGTTATTTTTCTCTTTGTGTTTTCAGAGCTTGGCATGTAGTAATCACTGGATAAATTCTTTTTCATTCTTTTCATTTATTCATTAAGACAGGACTCCCATGCACAAATCCCCTAATAGGTAGCAAGGCCAACTTCTACATAAATACCTCTAGTGATAGAAATCTCCCTGCCTCCCATTTCATTGCAGACAGCACAAATAATTCAACTCTCTCACAACTGAATGATTTTTAAAAATAGAATAATGGAAGAAGAAATGAATGGCTTCTAATGTCGGAGGAACAAGGATGTGTGAAAGAGACAGATTACTTATTTTTGAACCTAGGTCCCATTGGTTAAATAACTCATTAAAATGGGGGGGGGGGGTAATGATGCTCAACTGCTTTCAATTAATGTGAATATTTACTAAGATTAAATACACGTGTATTCCATAAAGGATTACTGATAATCTTACAGAGAAGGAGTGCCAATAGCTAGACTACACCTTGAATTATTTTCTCTATTCCTGGATGTCAAGGTTTCAGACTTATACAACTGTGCATTCCATCTGTCATCTAGAATAGTGTCTTGATCCTAAGAGACAATTAATAAATTCTTATTGAGTTAATAAAATTCTGGATAAGGTCATATGATTGTAAATGTTGCAGTGTGATTGGCATAGCCATTTTCATCCTCTCCTAGCATAATCAAAGAGTTATTATGTTCTAATATGTGTCAGGCATTTGGCTAAGGACTGGTGCTAAAAATAAAAAAAAATTTAAAAAAATAAAAAAACAAGAAAGTCCCTGCTTTCAAGTGATGTCACTTCTAACTGTGGACCACACCAGGGATAAGTATAGATTATACACATTGATGGAAATGGATGATGGCATCTTCAAATTACCATCTTCAACCATTCCCCCACAGAATTACAATGATGTTTGCCATAACGGTAAAAAATAATTTCACATATGTCATTTACCTGTAATGACAAAGGTAATAAACACCTTGGTGCAGTACTTTCAAGCTAAACTGACAATGTTCTTTTAAGTAAAGAGATGAGTTTGTTTTGTTTTGTTTTGTTTTAAATTAAAAGAGGATTGGGGTGGCTAGGTGGCACAGTGAGTAAGAGTGTAGGCCCTGGAGTTGGGAGGACCCAGGATTGGTTCCGGCCTCAGTTACTTAGCACTCACACATAAAATGAGTAGCCGTGTAACCTTGAGCAAGTTACTTAACCCCAATTGCTTAAAAAAATAAATTAAAAGGGGATATAATTTGTACATATTATACATCAGAAGAAGAGTGGTCTATCTCATAGAGACATAACTAGGGTAAAGTAACTGGGACTTTGTTGCAGAGTATCAAAATATTGATGGTATAATAATTTAAAATGTGCATTCCTTCAGCACTCAAAAACAAACCTGAAACAAAAAGCCCTAAATATACCCATAATTTCATCAAGACATTAATTCTTTCTAATCATGCAAGTTGCAACCCATCCATGCCTACCAGTCCTATGCAACTCTGTTCCATGTCCTCCCATAAATTTGCCACATGAACATGCTGGAGACCTTCTTCACTCTCTCTTGATATTGTGAAAGCATTAGTTAAAGAGTCTGTCTACCTGCCTGTCATCCTTCATTCTTTACCCAAGAGCAGTCCATATTCTTCCTATTATAAAATTTCTCCATGTATTCCTGTCCTTTGGAGTTACTCATTGCCTGAATGTTATACAGCAAGCTCTTGTGTGTCTTCAAATCTTCGACATGGTACTCATTTTTAAATTTTTCAGTTTTTGTTCCTTGGCTAATTGCTATGTGGCAACATCAGAAGAATCATAGCCTTGAATGCTACCTTGGATTCCATGGAAAGTTTGGAGCTAGTACCACATCTATATTATAGAGATTTGTCTTCTGGGAAAGAATTATGAAAGAACTTGAAGTAAAAAGGTTTTACAGTTTTCCGAAGGCATTCTAATACATTTTTTTTCTTGTACTCAGGGCACACTTTATTTTCTTCATTGTCTGTTCCATTATATATTCTAATGGACAAATTCTATGGAATGCTTATCCAAATGCATGTTGAAATCTGGGCAATAGACATTCTTAATCTTGCTCTTTCTTATGTGGATAGACAGTTCCAAATCCTGTGAGCAAATACCGTGTTCTGCTGTACACTAGGGTTCAACGTAATCAATACATTATCTGCAAACTGAAGCATTTGGAGGACCTCATCATCCAAAGGAAATTCCTCTTTAATCTGGATTCTGTGTTGGTCTTCTGTCATGGTGGAAACACTTTTCATGAGCATGAATCAATGTGTTTTATTCATTGCCCGATTCTTATGATTATTGGGTCACTGAACAAGGCCTTTCAAGCAATCTTAAATGATTTTATTGTATGGATGAGAGTTGATTTTTTTTGAAAGATCACATGAGGCTGTATTACATTCTTCTGAATCAAATACATTCCCATTTCTAATAAACAATCTGCAAAATGGGATCTTATATTTTCTATATCTTTCAGTTATGAAATGATAAAGATGCGGTCCATGAGTGAATATCATTTTCAAAACCCTTCTGGGTTCCTTATCATGGATATTTCCCATTTGTCTAGCTGACTCACAAAGATTTTTATAGATGAGAGAGTACAGCTATAGGCCAGTAGCTGTTCATAGTCTCCTGGTCACCTTTCATTTTTGTTCTTACTAAATTCTGATATATTTCCCATAACTGATATCTTCACCTCCTTCAGCTACTTAATGCCAATTCTTCAATACTTTAACAATTGTTTCATTTCAAGCACAGATCTCTGTGTATGCATTTGATTCAATCCAACATATTTTTCTATCTTTGTTCTCTTTAATGGTATTTTCATTTCCTTTTTCACTTTTTTTTTTTTTTTTGCAGTGTAATCTTCTCTCCTTGAACATCCTTGGAATCTAATTTCATGGCTGGATATTTCCCCAAGTTTTCTTTAAACTGGTTATACTCTCCACTGCCTTTCTCTTCTTTATGAGATCATACTGCTCATAATTGTTCCTAATCACCCTTTCTAATATTTTACAGATATTCTAACCCAGTTCTACCTTGTCAATAATCTCTCCCTACGTTGAAAGTATGTCACATGTAAGGAGCTTTGTAGCATCCTTTGGTCACCTCATTGTGACAATTAATTTACATTTGTTATACTTCTGGATCAAAGTATTATAGTCAGTGTCAATTCTTCTGTTGTTCATTTAACAGTCACTACATAGCAACTAATTTCTTCTGGATTTGTCAAAATTACTTCTATAATTTTCACAGCGTGAATTATATTTTGTCAAAATTACATTTTGTATCATTTTCACAGCATGAATTATACTATGTACTTGGAAATATGATAGACAGCAAAGCCTAGTGAATAGAGAATTCACCTGAAAATCAGGAAGACCTTGGTTTGAGACTCATCTTGAATGTGTATTAGCTATGAGGGCCTGGGTAAACCATGTGACAAGGTAGTGTTCTGATACATTGCAGAGAAGATGCCAGCCTGCATTGGCTGAGGGAATTTCCTCACCCAGGAGCTCCCTCTACCAATGATACTGACATTGCACAGTCAGTCCCTAGTCTCTCTGAAGGCAGAATTTAAGCTGCTTATCAGTTGCTAAAATTATGAGCTATGACTGTTCCCTATCCCTTTCCTGCTACTGAGATAACTCATAGGCTTTAGAAAACTTTGCAAGCCAGGCACACATCAGTCAGTCAGTAAGAAATATTTATTAAATGCCTACTAATTGCCAAGTATTATGCCATGCTCTGGAGATACAAAGGATTGAAAAGTCATGGATCTCTACAAGCTCTCAGGCTAATGGGCAGACAAATTGAATATGATTATGTACAAATAAGCTACATACAGAATAAATTAGAAATAATAAACAGGAGTTTAGGCAGTGGATTTAAGAAGGATTGGGAAAAGTTCTTTATATCAAGTGGGACTTTAGCTCGGACTTGAAGGAAGTCAGACAGAGGACACGAGGAAGGAGAGAATTACAGACATGGGGACAGCCAGTGAAAATATTCCACATAATGAAATAGAATGGTTTGCAGAAAGAATAGAAAAAAGAAAAGTCACCGAGAACCTGGCAGAGTATGTGGGTAGGTGTAAGTTGTAAGAAGATTGGAAAATGGGTTAGGGAGAAGGGGACAGAGACATGTTATAAAAGGCTTTGAATACCAAACAGAGAATTTTACATTTGACCATGGAAGTGATAAGAACACCAGAGTTTATTGAGTATGGGACTGACATAATCAGGTGTATGCCTTAGAAAGATCACTTTGACAGATAAGTGAAGAATGAATTGGAGTAGAGAAAGAGTTGTGGCAGGCAGACCAACCAGTAGGGTATTACAATAATCCAGGAGTGAAGAGATAAGGGTCTGAACCAGTGTGATAGTAGTGTCAGAGGAGAGAAGGGTATCTATAGGAGAGGTGTAGGAAAGGCAAAATTGGCAGGCCTTCACAACAGATTTAATATCAGAGAAATGACAAAGACTGATCAGTTGAGAATAACTCAGAGATTTGGTGACTGGAGGATCATGACACTAGAGAAGTTAGGAAGATGATTTGGGAGTAAGGAAGAAAATTGGTTTTGTGCATAGTGAGCTTTTTGTTTGTTGTTCAATTATTCATTTGTGGTCAAGTCTTTGTGAACCCAAAGGATCATAGCACGCCAGACCCTTCTCTCTTCCACTCTATCTTTTTTTTTTTTTTAAAGCAATTGGGGTTAAATAACTTGCTCAAGGTTACACGGCTAGTCATTATTTATGCGTGGGTGCTCATTTTCTGAGGCCAGATCTGATCTCGGGTCATCCAAACTCCGAGGCGGGTGCTCTTACTCACTGCGCCACCTAGCCGCCCCTTTAGGGCAATTGGGGTTAAGTAACTTGCCCAAGGTTACATGGCTAGGTTTTTGTTTGTTTGGATTAAGTGCCGGAGGCTGGCTCCGAACTCAGGTCCTTCTGATTCCAGGGCCGGCGCTCTATTCACTGCGCCAGCTAGCCGCCCCTCTTCCACTCTATCTTGAGGCCTGTCCAAATTCACATTCATTATTTCCATGACAATATCTATCTATCTCATTATCTGCCATCCCCTTTTCCTTTTGTCTTCAATCTTTCCCAGAATCAGGGTCTTTTCCAATGTATCTTGCCTTCTCATTATGTGGCCAGTGTATTTAAGGTTCAGCTTCAGTATTTGATGTTCCAGTGAATACTCTGAATTAATTTCTTTAAGTATTGATTTATTTGATCTCCTTGCTGTTCAAGGGATTATCCAAAGTCTTCTTTTGAACCACAGTTTGAAAGTGTTGATTCTGCAGCAACTGAGTTTTGCTTATAGTCCAACCCTCACAGTCATACATTGCTAGTGAGAAAAAGAAAAACCACAACAACATAGTTTTGACTATATGAACCTTTGTTGCAAAGTGACAACTCTGTTTTTTATTATTCTGTACAGATTTGCTACAGATTTTTATTCCAAGGAACAAGTGTCTTTTATTTTCATGGCTGTGGTCTCTGTCTGCAGTGGTCTTTGAGCCCAAGAATATAAAATCTGACATTTCTTCTCCTTCTATTTGCAAAGAAGGGAGCTTTAAATTCATTTAGTCTAGCATTTTACATGATGTCCTCTACATATAAGTTAAATTAATAAGATGGGAATGTACACCCTTTTTTATTTCTTTCCCAATCTTAAACCATGTAGTTGTTCCGCATTCATTTCTAATTGTTGCTTTTTACCCTGCATACAGGTTTGTCAGAGGAAAGTAAGATGATCTGGTACTTTCATCTCTTTAAGGACTTGCCACATTTTGCTGTGACACTCACAGTCAAAGGCTTTAGTGTAGTCAATGAAGCAGAAGTAGATGCTTTTTTTTTCCTGGAACTCTCTTGCCTTCTTCATAATCCAGCAAATGTTGGCAATTTGGCCTCTAATTCCTCTGCCTCTTCAAAAACTAGCCTGTTTGTGTGGTAATTCTTGTTTCACATATGGCTGAAGCCTGGTTTGTAGAACCTTAAGCATAACCTTGATGGAATGTGAAATAGGTTTGGGAATTTGAATATTCCTTGGCATTGCTCTTCTTTAGGATTGGGAAATAAACTATTTTCCAATCCAGTGGTCACTGTTGAATTTTCCAAGGTTGCTGACATACTGAATGCAGTTCTTTAACAGCATCATCTTTTAGAATCTTAAATAGCTCAGCTGGAATTCCGTTACCTCCACTATCATTATTGTTAGAAATGCTATTCTCCATGATGTCTGACTCAAGATCAGTAAGCACACCACCATGGTTATAAATGATGTTTAGATCTTTCTTATATAGTTCTTTTTATGTATTCTAGCTACCTCTTCTTAATCTCCTCTGCTTCTAAGCCGATGCCATTTTTGTCTTTTAACATGCTGGCTTTTTACACAAAACATTCCTTGGCATCTCTAATTTATTTAAAGAGATCTTTTGTCTTTTCTATTCCATTGTTTTCTTCTATTCCTTTGCACTGCTTTTTAAGAAAACCTTATCTCTTCTTTCTATTCTCTGGAATTCTGCATTCAATTGGGCATACGTTTTCGATCTGCTTTTGTCTTTCTTTACTTCTTTTTTCACTGATTATAAATCCTCATCAAACCACCGTTTGGGCTTCTTGCTCTCCTTTTCCTTTGGGATATTTTAGTTGTTGTTGAATTTAGGGGAACTGATGAGATAACCACAGTGAAATAGTATAGAAAAAGAATAAAATGAGGACAAAGATGTAGCCCTGCAGGATGCCCAAGGTTAATAGGTAGGCATGACTGGATGAAGATCCAGCAAAGGGAGATGCTGAAGAAGTAGTCAGATAGGTAGAAAGAAAACCAAGAGAGAATATTCATTATCACAAAAACCTAAAGGGAAGAAAGTATCAAGGAAAAGAGGCTGGTATAGTGTCAAAGTCTGCAGAAAGGTTAAGAAGGATGGGGATTGAGAAAAGACCATTACATTTGTAATGGATCATTAGTAATTTTGAAGATAGTAGTTTCAGTTGCATGATGAGGTCAGAAGTCAGATTGTAGAGAATCAAGAATAGAATGAAAGTAGAGAAAGTAGAAGAAACTATTATGGATAGTCTTCTCAAGAAATTTGGCTACTGTGGTGGCTAGGTGGCACATTGGCTACCTGGAACATCAGAGCACTGGCCCTGGAGTCAGGAGGACCTGAGTTCAAATCTGGCCTCAGACACTTAACTCTTACTAGCCATGTGACTTTGGGCAAGTCACTTAACCCCAATTGACCTGCCTTCTCCCCTCCAAAAAAAAAAAAAAAAAGGAAAAAGAAATTTGTCTACAAAAGGGAGAAGAGATGTCAGATGTTAGTTAATGAAGATGGACAGATCAAGTAAGGGTATTTTGAGGATAGAGATGTACATATTTTTAGGCAATAGGGAACCAGTCAGTAAAGAGGGAGAATTTGAGATAAGGCAGAGAGTGGTGGTAATAGAAGAGGCAACCTGCTAGATATAGGATAGAATGGGATCATGTGGGTATGCAGCAGAAACTTACTTCAACAAGGAAAAAGATCACCCCTTTAGATGATATGGATGAAGTAGGAATTAATGGCAGAAGGCATCTGGGTGATGTGAGATGAAGAGGGAAAAAGAGCTCTTAATGAATGGCTTTTTTTTTTCTTTTTGGAGGGGGGAAGGTAAGGTAGTTGGGGTTAAGTGACTTGCCTAAGGTCACACAGCTAGTTTGTGTGTGTGTGTGTGTGTGTGTTAAGTGTCTGAGGTCAGATTTGAACTCACATCCCCCTGACTCCAGGGCTGGTACTGGAGTAGTAGTTGCACCATGTAGTTGCCCCTGAATGGCTTCTTCTTCTTTTTTTTTTTTAATAAAACATGAGGCAAGGTTCTCAGCTGAGTGGGTGGAAGAAAGGGGAGTCATGGAAGATTTGAGGGGGGATGGAACTATTTGGAAGACCTGTTGTGACAAGTGAAATAGTGAGTTATAATCAAGGTGTCCTAAAAATATTGTATTGAAGCAGTGGATGGCCTATTGAATTATATAACAGGTTAACAGGGGACTCAGTCAGTACAGTTTCACTATTTTCTCCAGTTATTTTTAGCAACATTTTTGTAGGAATGAAATCAACAGATAGTGGGAGTGATCCAAGGCTGAGACTTGGGGGTAAAAGATTCAGCAGAAGACAACAGTGTAGAGTTGAATCAGTTTACCAAAGAATCAAAGTGGGGAAGCGAGGACAATGTAGCTGGTGTAAGAGTGATGACAGCAGAAAAATCTGAGGGATCAGGGACTGTAGGTCATAGTGTGGATGAAGAACCAGGTTTGGGGTTGAAAAGTAGAAGGAAAGTTGGAATTGATGGGGTATAGGCTCTGGAAACCCCCTTGAACTCTCCTTGAATCTTCCCACTTGATCTGGCATTCACCTGAGGCTATAATCCCATCAACTGGCCTCTCATTATTGCTATGGCCAATTCTCTGTTACCCTTAACCTAGCCTAGGCCTTCATTATCAGTTACCTCTGGATTGCTTCCAACTACTTTCCATCAAAACCCAGTTCTCTTGATTCCTGGCCTCTGATCTCTAGTCACCCTAGTCTACTGGCCACTCTTAGCCAGATCCATCTTGGTGGCTAGATAGCATAGTGAATAGAACCCCAGCCCTGGAGTCAGGAGGACCTGGGTTCAGATCCAGCCTCAGACACTTAACACACACACACAAAAAACCAAACTAGCCATGTGACCTTGGGCAAGTCACTTAACCCTAATTGCCCTCCAAAAAAAACAAAATTAAAAAGAAAAAACGCCCTCCTTCAATTACCCCCAGACTACTTGGCTAACCTTAGATCCCTCCCACGGTCTTTCTGTATATTAGATCCATATTGTTTCCATGAAAGTGCTCAGATTCAATCTGGCCCACTTACATTAGCTTACAAATGCTCAGATTCTTTAAGAGTCTAGCCAATGCTGGCCAATATAATGAATTTTTAATAAACTTTGTTTTTCTTTGACTGAAAGAAGGCTTGGGTTGAATTCATTCAGGCAGGACACACATGTCGATATTTTGGATTCCCAGCACCTCTAAACCTCAACAAAATGACAACAGACTTTGATCAGATAAGAAAATCCTAGACTTTATGAACATGGTAGTCAACCATTTCTAGTTGATGGCAATATCAAGGGCATGATCATCTGTGTGTGTAACTGGGGGGGGGGGGGCGGGGAGGAGGAAGGAGTAGATCATGTGAAACAAATAAGTTGAGGAACTCTTGAAAAAATATCAATACATGCTTAAGTCTTTGTAGGATGAGGACAGAAGTAGGGGAGTGGGGTGAGCCAGGCACTGAACTCATTGAGGAAAGAAGGCAAGTGTCCTAGAGGATGGTGAACAACAGTTATTAGAATTCTGACTGGGTGGTAGACATGGATCAAGTGAACCTCAAAGGAGAAGCTACTGGGTAATGGCCACAGAAAAAGAACCTGGAAGTGGCATTGAGGAGCAACTCCCCAACTTTGACCATTGATTCAGGGGGGGTGAGTGAAAGTGCAGTCAGCCCTGGGAAGGGCAGTCAGGGAAACTGGGTCATCAGGAGGGAGTCAGGTCTCAGCCAGAAGATGGAAGGAGTGGAAAAGGAAAGGGTTTAAGATGAAAACAACTTTGTTGCTCATAGAGCAGGCATTTCATAGCACTCAGTGGAAGGGGTGGGTAGATTGGAAAGGAAATAGAGAACAAAGTTTTAATGATAACCAACTGCTGGGGGTTCAGAATCACTGGGATAGGAAGGATATGACTTGGGGACAGCTTGTGAATCATTGAAGAAAGAGTTTAGAAGCTTTTCCTGGTCCATAGGACTTTGACTTCCTCAGGGTGGAGTCCTCTCAGGCCTCCAGGCAAAGGAATAAGTACTTAGAGGAATAGTGTAATTTCCTATTTCCCCAAACCCAAGGCCTGGGTGGAGATTTAATGCAATGGCCTTTCCCCTCTTCCTTGGGAGAGAAGTCTATAACCAGTGGAGTGGGGTTATAGAATGGTGGTTTCTCCTCTTCCTAAGAATCTGGAGACCAGGCAGAAGGTTCAGGTAGTGACTGAGGTAATGGAGTGGCATCTCCTCCTCTTATCTCAGAGGCAGAAGGCTGCTTCACAATGAAACCTCATTAAGTAAAGAAAGCATATTAACCTAGGTGTGGGGAAGACTTAACAGGCTGATCCTTTCTCACACTATACAAAAATTATTCTTTGTGAAATTCCCCCAGTGGAATATGCAATAGTTTGCCCTGCATCCTAACTCTTTACTTTCTTCATTATTTTATTTCCTGAGCCATAAGAAATGGGTTTCATAGTATTTGGAGGGTGAGATGGAGGGAGATATGTCCAGAATCTAGGAATACTGAATCAATCTTTGCTCAGCTGTTCTTATTGTGACCAAGATAAAATTACAAATATCTTTGCCAATATTGGACAGTTTTAAGTAGTGTTTTAGTTTAGCAACTCAGAATTGGGAACCAGCTGCAATCAAAGCTTGTGTTCTAAATTAAAAACTACTTACAAGTCTTTGAAATGAGGAACAACAGATTGAAAACAAAACCACCAGGAATAATTTTCCATTCTTTCTTTCTTTGCCCTTCATGTCAATAAATGAGATGAGTTTGTTGATGTTACTGCTAAAAATAAAGTGAATTGAGATTCAGAGTTACAAGGCTCTAAATTTCACTGGATCTTTATGGAACTTGGTGATTTGCATTACAACTAGGTTTCAAACAAGTTGATTAACCTTTGGCAGGGTTATTGACAGAAAAAAAAAGCTGATTAAATGTACACCCAATTGTTATGACTGACCAATCTGAATATGATTTCCAAATAGTCTTATTAAATTTGACTTAATAGACATGTATTAATGCAAACTGTATTCAAGGCACTTCCATAGTTACTGGGGACCCAAAGGGGTAGAAACATTTATGTAGGAATGAGTTAAAAATCTACTGATGTTGGATGGGAGGTGTGTGACAAGGAGAGCAGGAAGGCTAGTTCCTTAATGGTGTCACCAATTTTAAAAAATATTTTCCTCTTTCCTTTTATATCACCTCCATCTTCAAATATGTCCTTCCCTCTTCTCAACCCTGAAAGCCATCTCTTATAACAGAAATAAAAGGAAAGAGGTGTGGATAAAAGGCAGTTCAATAAAACTATTCAAAACATCAATAAATCCAACATTATATGCAGTGTTCCACATCCATAGTTCCCCACCTCTGCAAAAAAGAGAGAGAGTATATATTCTCCAATCTCTTTTTTCAGGGCCAAGGTTGCTCCTTATAATTACACAGTTAATTTCAACTATGTGACTGTCATTGTTGCTTCCATTCATATTGTTGTAGTTATTATGTATAGCATTTTCCTAGTTCAATTTATTTTCCCTGACCTCAGTTCACATAATTTTCTGTGTTTTTCATATTTATTGCTTTTTATGGAGCACTAATATTCTATTATACCCATAGATCACAAATTATTTAGCCATTCCCCAATCACTGAACATTTATTTTGTTCCCAGTTCTTTCCTACTACAAAAAGTGCTGCTATAAATATTACCAGGTATTCTGGCCCTTTCCTCCAGTATTTGACCTCACCATGATATACATCTCCTAGTAGGACCTTGGGGCTAAAGAATAAGGACCTTTCTCATCTCCTTCTCACTACAATTCCCAAACACTTTCCAGAATGAGGAGACCAATTCATAGTTCCTCTTATTGTGTTCCAGTTAAACCTTGGATCTTTCCTTATAGTGAACATTGAATGACTCCATACAAGACCAGAACCACAAGGGGAGCTGGGGTCAAAAAGGACTCAGAAATTGCTGACAAGATGTGTTTCTTGGCAGAAATGTGTGGCCAAATGCCACCAACCCCTCCAGACATTTTAAAAAAATATTTTGAATTACACAAAACCCAAATACTTTTTGTACCAAAAGTTTTTCTTCCTTTTTTTTAACCATAAGTACATCCTATAAGAGAAATGTGAAACACAGGCCTCTAAATAATATACATTTAAGTAATCCAAAGTGGTATTGGCTCCTTTCCCACAGGACAGACATTGTTCTTGGTCTCCTACAACTGGGAAATCAGCAAGGCCATCTTGATCTATTTTTACTGTATATTTTTGTTGGAATAATCTGAGGTTAAAACTGTCTAACAAAACTGAAGCCTTTTAGCCCTTTAATGATGGCCAATACCCTACCTATTCTTCATTCTATATTAATTGTGAACTTTTCTGCTTGGTGTTGCTTACAGGCTTTCTTTAGTCAACATCTGTGAAGTCACACAGGGAGGAAGTGTCTGAGGCTGCATTTGTCAGTGGCCCATCCTCTATCCACTTATGCCACCTGGCAGTGGAGGAGAATGCTGTTAGTAAAGTGGGTCAATAATGCTTTGGGGGTGCTACTACTGTTGGCAGGGAATTGCTGTTAAATTGCTGTTAAATTTTCTTTTTATGTGTCCCCCATGTTGTACACTTCTACTCTCAGTTTCCCAACAGCTCCTCATTATCTTTTTGGGTCAAATTGCAAGTTTAGCCTATTGTTTTTAAGACTTTCATGGTCTAATGCAGCCTCATTTCATTCATTTATTCAGTTACGTGCCTACTTTGTCCCTTCTTGGTTTTTTTTTTCTAAATAGGACAGAATTCACCATGTGTGGGTAGAGTAGAACTTAAGAATGAGTCATCTATCTGAGAATAGGAGGAAATGGGTGAACTTGGG
Organism: Gymnobelideus leadbeateri; assembly: GCA_011680675.1. NCBI lineage: Eukaryota > Metazoa > Chordata > Mammalia > Diprotodontia > Petauridae > Gymnobelideus > Gymnobelideus leadbeateri. Next base: position 953,154 of record WOXC01003108.1, on the reverse strand, counting down.
AAGGGAACCAGGGAAAAATAGGAATTGTAGTTTGGTCTCAAGGAGTATCTCTTATGCCCACTCTGCCAATGAATTGGGACTCTGTGAGGTATGAGTATTGGGAATTGGATGGGAGCTCCAACAGGAACAAGGAGTCATTGAAGAGGAAAGTAATTCAATATCTGGATGCCCTGTATGTGAGCAGAATGAAGAGGGCAGGTTCATAAAAAGAGGTTCAAGGTATGACTCCAGGCCACAGACTTCAGATATTATGAAAATTAGTTGTTTATCTAGAGTAAGATGCAAGGGAATCAATCAGTTAACTAATCAATCAACAAGCACTGATTAAAGGGAAAAGGAGCTATATGTAGAAAAATATGTATAGTAGCTCTTTTTGTGGTGACTAAGAATTGGAAATTGAGAAGATGACCATCTTAGTTGGGGAATGGCTCAACAAGCTGTGGTATATGAATGTAATGGAATACAATCCTGCTGTAAGAAATGATGAAAAATTGGACTTAAGAAAAAAAAAACCTGGAAAGGCTTAAATGAATTGATGCAAAATGAAGTGAGCAGAACCAGAAATGGTACACAGTAACAACATTATACAATGACTTAGCTCTTCTCAGCAATACAATGGATTCAAGACAATTCCAAAGGATTCATAATGGAAAATGGAATCCACATGCAGAGAAAGAACTAATGAAGTCTAAACGCAGATCAAAGCACACTATTGTCACTTTCTTTATTTTTATTGTGTGCTTTTTTCCTTTTGGTCTGTTTGTTCTTTCACAACATGACTAATATGGAAATATGTTTCACATAATTGCAATATAAAACATATCAAATTGCTTACCATCTTAGGGTAGGGGAAAATAATGAAGGAGGAGGAAGAAATATTTAGATTTTTTTTTTTTGGCCTTGTAAAAAATAAAATCTTTTTTTGTAATTAATGTGAAAAATTATCTTTACATGTAAAAATAAAAATAAAAAGTAAAATACTATTTTTAAAAAGCAAGCATTGATTAACTGCCAACTATATGCCAGGCACTCCCTGGATTAGTGATGAGTATCTTGCTAAATCTTACCTCCTGATATCTTAATGATGTTCCAAATAAACATTTTGGTTTTGCCTTTGAGGAAGAGTTTATTATATTTTCCAAATCTACCCTAGAAATACACATGCATATTCATAGCAGCTGCTCTGGGTATCCCATTGGCCTTACTGAGAGGAGTAACAGGAAATTATTTGTGAAACAAATTGTCTTTGAGGTGAATATCTAAAGAAAACTAAGAGTTCTAGGAAGCAATGGAGAGGAGGGGGTACATTCTGAGCATAGGGGACAGTTGGTACAAAGGCATGGAGATGCAACATAGAGTATGAGGAGGATCTGTGAAGGGAACTAACGTATAAAAGTCTGAAAAGGTAAGGACCATATTGGGAAGGAATTGGAATGCCAGTCAGAGGATTTCTGTTTGATCTCCAAGAGGGTCGGTGTCCATGACTTCTAAGGTCCTTTTCAGTTCAAAAATCTATCATCCTAGAAATGATCAGGTGATACTGAAGAGCTGGAATAGAAGAGTGACATAATTAGACATGAGCTTTAAGAAAATTATTTTTGCCATCTGTATAGAAGATGCATTGGAGAGTAAGTGGTGACTGGAAGACCAGTTGTAATGGTCTAGGTTAGATAGAATGAGGGCTTTACCAGAGGGGTATGTGAATGAATGGAATTAACTTTCACCTAAATGACAAGATCTATCTTAAGTGACCATTAAATATGCTTCAGGAATAATTATCAAAATCACAAAAATCAAGAGGCTAATGACTAATTAGGCCTTCCTGGAGCTGGTACCACTGAATTCTAGTTGGCGTAGGGTAGAGAGTAACTGAAGAGGTCATTAAAAAGTCAGAATAAAAAGTCCCTAAAACTCATCTCTGGAGGCTCAGTAGAGAAAGGTCTTGCTTGTCCAAACAACTAAGATAAAAGAAAAAATTCTTGGATTTCTGGAGTCCACAACATTTTAGATATGGTATAAGAGACATTTATAGAACTCAGAGTTTCTATTCTTTGCTTCCATTTGCTAATACTCAGCTAGGACATAGCTTCTTTGTCAGGAATTTTCAATGACAGTTTTTATGACCATGAGTCTGGAAAGCTCATGGGTTCAGGTTATTTAAGCTCTCTTGAGTTGCTGACCCCAGCCAACTGCACCCACTCAGTAAGTTAGAAAAGTCTTTGGTCATGTGTTTATCTTCTGACCCCCACTGTTTCTGCTGGATCTTGTGGGACTCAAATCTTCTTTGACTTAGCAGTGGAAAAATTCATTGCAAATCCTTTCCACTATAATGTTCATAGTCTTGGTCTATGCAAATTACAGAGGATGGGTGAAGAAAGGAGGTAGCAGGCAACATTTTTCTTCCTTCCTCTCAGAGCTACATCACTAAATTTTCTTCAAAGTTATATAGGGACTGATCATCATTGGTCATTTAATCTTTGAAGTACCTAGGAACACACTGTATAATCTCACAGAGTTGCCAAATTTTAGAAATATAAATGACCATGGAGACCATTTCGTCAAATTCCTTCATTTTCAGATGAGAAAACTGAGACCTACAGAAGTTAAATGACTTACCTAAGGTCACACAGTGAAAGAGTGTCAGTCTTGTTTCAGATTCAGTCTTCCTGATGACTCAGAGATCATTGTTTCTGTCAGCAGAGTGATCTTTCTTTAAATATTCATGAGCTTTTGAAGTAATGCTATCACGGGCAATTTCAAGTTCTTTCTTTAAAAAAAAAAATCCTCCATAAAAATGAACATATTACATCATGAAGCAGTCCCATGTTTCCTATGTGTTGAAGTCTCTGTGGTTTAAATTGGAAAAAAAAATAAAGGAAAGTTTGAACTGTCGGCAAATAATCTCATCAGATAGAATCAGGTCAACTAAATCAGAGGTGTGCAGTCCTCCATACTCTGGTAGGCTTGAAACAGATTAAATTTTTTTTTTTAAAGCAATTGGGGTTAAGTAACTTGCTCAAGGTTACACGGCTAGTCATTATTTGTGTGTGCGTGCTCATTTTCTGAGGCCGGATGTGATCTCGGGTCATCCCAACTCCGAGGCCGGCGCTCTTACTCACTGTGCCACCTAGCCACCCCTTTAGGGCAATTGGGGCTAAGTAACTTGCCCAAGGTCACATGGCTAGGTTTATGTTTGTGTGGATTAGGTGTCAGAGGCCGGCTCCGAACTCAGGTCCTTCTGATTCCAGGGCCAGCGCTCTATTCACTGTGCCACCTAGCCGCCCCAACAGATTAAAATTTAATGGAGAAATATTTCACAAAACAAATACAAATACTGTAAGGCACAGATAATACCAATATGTACATTTCTAAGGCAATATGCAAGCTATAGGGATCCTTATGTTTGGCTGGATGGCCTCACTTGCTACTGGAATTTAATACCACTGAATTGAATCATTTCCAAAATAATTTGGCTTAACAGACTGTCACCAAATAAGAAGTGGCTTCATGTCTCTCACAGGAATTAAGAGGAGGACAAGAGGCGTCCTGTACCCCCTGCCCAAAGCACTTTGGGCAGGGGCTGAAATGTGAAGAGCAGACCCAAATTTTGAAGCCAACTCTGCTGTTCACATACTGTGAGTCCTTAAGCAGGTCCCATAGTCTTTCTGGGTCACAGTTTCCTCACCTCTACAACGGTGTTAGGCTGGGTCCTTCCCTTTCTAACAGCCTAATAGTCTAGGTTTTGTTTTAGGACTTTTTTTTTTCTTTTAAAGGTGATTTCGAACACTAAGGCTTTCTGTTATAAGTTTCTCTCCAAATCTAAAATTCTTTATTATCTCTGATATTTTATTAATTAGTAATGAAAATAATCTCTATCACTGTTCTTCAATATAATATCTATCTTCAATGTAATATCCATCTTCAATATAATATCTATTTTAATTTCATACTAATAATCAAGACAGTGAGCATTTATTCTCCTGATCCAGAAAAGGTTTCTGCCTTCACAGAGGCAGCAGTAGAAGTTAGTCCTGAATAGTGAACAGTCAGTCTCAGAGCCAAAATCTGTGTTCACATTGTCTCAGACCTCTCAGTGCCACAGGTAACTCCAGAAGACTCTAAATCAGGGTGGGGTACCTGTGATCTCAAGGCCACATGTGACCCTGAAGTATAGTCCTTTGACTGAATCCAAACTTCACAGAACAAATCCCCTTATCAGCAGAGGAATTTGTTCAACCCACAATCTCCTATATTCCCTACATGAAATCACAGTTCCAGTTTCTAACTGTAATATGGTTGCCTGTATATGTCTGACTCCTAATATTATCCCTTTCCGATATGTGGGAAGCATATTTGCCGGAAATTTAATTTTTTTTCCTTTCTGTTTTTTTTTTCACTCTGAAAGAAGAATATTAAAGTAGTCTAATATTATTGTGCTACTATAAATATATTGTTACAATTTGCCTAGCTTTTCATTTACTCACTTGGATGCTAATGCCATTTGGACCACACGTTTACTACTAGTATTTTTTATTGCCTTTTTCATTGTTTTCCAATTCAACAATTTCTTATTTTTTATTCAAGTTTTATTGATTTTGTTTGAGAAAATAAAAGGTTTTATTTTTATTTTGTATAATTAAAATTGACTAGTTTATCTTTTATAACCTTTGCTCTCTCTTATTTGGATAAAAATCCTTTCCTAACTGTAGTTAAGAAAGGTAATTATTCCTGTTCTCTTCCCATCATTTTGATGATAGGATCTTTTACATTCAGGCAGCATGCACATTGGGAGCTTATTTGGGATAAAAAAATGTGGGTCTAAATCCAATTACTCCCAAAGTAGTTTTTAGTTTTCCCAGTTATTCAAAAAACAGACCTTCTCCCAGTAACTTATAGTCTTATGTGTATGCAATATGGAACTACTGTTTACAATTGGTTTTGGCTCTTGTTTATCTAGTCTGCTCCAATGATTCATTCTTCTGTTTTTTTCCAGAAATATGCTTTTGATGACTACTCTTTTATAATACAATTTGAGGTTTGAAAATTCTATGTCTCTTTTATTTGTGTTTTCTATCATTATTTTTCTTACGATCATAGAACTTTTGTCTCTTCAAATGAATGTTGTCATTCTTTTATCTAGCTCCATAAAGCATCCTTCTGGCAATTTGAATAATGTAGCATTAAAACTATAAATTGATATGTTGTCATTTAATTACATTGACACCACCCAACCATGAGCAATAAACCTCTCCTTAGCAGAGAATCTTAATTTAGTTGTCTTTATTTCTATAAAGAACATTTTCTGGTGGGATTTATATAAATCTTAAATATTCTTTGGTAGGCTAACTCCAAAGTTTTTAACATATTTTATATATTTAAAATGTAATTAATCAGTACAAAGATATAAAATACATTATACATTGCACATGCTTTTGGTCTTTCTCAATATGTCAATCAATTATCCTTTTTTTTTTTGGTCTCTAAAAAACTCCACTATTTGTCATATAAGATAGCTCCCAGGGAGTGGGAGGGATATGCAGGATTGGTTAATTTTTGTTCTTCATTCTCAAAGATGATCAAAATGACATCACTATGTTGGGGTCAAGGTATAATGTGACCAATATAAGCTTGGAAGGCTTTTCCACAGGTTGAGCACAAATAGTCCACATGAACATTTGGGATGGAGATGCTTCTAAATTTATGCATCTCATGTTGCCTTTGTGCTATCATGATTCTGCTTTGCTCATAGAGCACAATATCTTCTTTGATGGGGGCACACCATGTTAGATAGTCCTGTGCCAGTGTTTCCCATGTCTCATAACTGATACCAAAATTCTTTTGAGAGACTCTGAAAATGTCCTTGTATCACTTCTTTTGATCCCCCTGTGAGCATTTCCCTTGTACGAGTTCTCTGTAAAATAGCCTTTTAGGCAAACATATGTTTGACATTATTACAATGTGTCCAGCCCATTGGAATTGTCTTCTCTGTAGTAGTTTGAATGCTTGGCATTATGTCAAGCACTGGGGATCCAGAGACAAAAATGAAACTATGACTGCCCTTGAGGAGTTTGCAATCTTTGACACAATCTTCCTAAGACAATTCAAATGGAAATGATTCAATTTTCTGACATAGCTCTGGTATACTATCAAAGGTATAGAATTTTCACATCTGGGCCTCTCTCTGAGTCATAGTCACCAAATTTCCTAATTTGCTAGAATGTCCTTTGGGGATGATCAAATTCATATGCCCAAATCTATTGAGATTTTAGGGAAGAGTTAGGTCAAGAAATGACATTTCCTTGGTTGCTAGGCTATCCTCCAAGGCTGGTCAAACTCATGGTCCCCAATCTATTGAGCATTTGGGGGAAGAGACAGTTAAGACCCCAATAAATAGACATGTGGAGTTTTGAGGGACAGAAAAGTTGAGATATTGAAGAAGCTGCTAGAAATGCAAAATTAGAGGTCAGGAGAGAATTCAGAACTATTAAAGTGAATGATGGAGTTATTTACATACAGGTGATAGCAAAAGCCCAGGAAATGGATCAATTACTTAAGGGAGAGTGTGAGGAAATAGAAGGGCAGAAAATTGAAGATTAAAGTATTGGGGAGGGTGGATCCAAGATGGCAGAATAGAAGCAGAAAATTGCATGAGCTCCTGCCCCAACCACCTCCAATACCTGTAAAATATGACTCTAAACAAATTTTAGAGCTACAGAACCCACAGAGTGACAGAGGGAAACAAATCTCCTGCCAAGGCAGCCTGACAGGCCAACATGAAGGGTTTATCATACCTGAGCTAGGGGCCCAGTGCAAGCTTGCATGAGCTTTGCAATATGAGACCTGGGGCACCCTGACCAGCAGCAGAGACCATCCAGAGTCTACTTCAGGAGAGTGAATTACCAGCAGTTGTAGAAGTTTCCAGACTTCTCAACCCATAAACACTAAAGAGAAAGTAAAAGGTCAGTGGAAAACTCTGTTGTAATTGGGTGACAAAAGAGAGTAGTTGATCCCCCAGTAGTTGATCCCCTGCCCTCAGGTGTGAGGCGGTGAAGACACAGCAGCTGCAGCTGTTGCCATGTGGCTGCCTCTGAAGCTCCTGACCTGAAGATTTAAGGGGGACCAAGCTACCATTCAGAAGGGAATAGCTCTTTCTTTGACCGGCTTGGATCTGGATTGCAGTCTTGGGCAGTGGTCCTGGAGTATGTGGCTAGTGTGCCAGAGCTTGGGGTGTCTGTGGAGAGAGTGCCCTCCTCATAGCTCTGACAACATTTTTGAAAACCCCAGCAATTTTGGATATAGCTCTCCCTATTGTGGAAGCAGACTTCTACCATGGCAAAGAGCTAAAAAGTCAAGTAATTGGCTGGTGAGATGAGCAAGCAGAGGAAGCACAATCAGATTATAGAATCCTTTTTTAGGGACAAAAAGGATCAAAATATAGAACCAGAAGAAATCAACAAAGTCAAAACTCCTGCATCAAAAGCTTCCAAGAAAAATACAATCTGTTTAGAGGCCATGGAGGAACTCAAGAAGGATTTTGAAAATCAAGTAAGAGAAGTAGAGGAAAAATTGGGAAGAGAAATGAGAATGATGCAAGAAAATCATGAAAAGTGAATCGACAACCTGCTAAAGGAGGCCACAAAAATACTGGAGAAAATAATACCTTGAAAAATAGACTAACTCAAATGGCAAAAGAGGCCTAAAAAGACAATGAGGAGAAGAATGCCTTAAAAAGCCAAATTGCCCAGATGGAAAAGGAATTTCAAAAACTTACTGAAGAGAATAATTCCTTCAAAATTAGATTGGAGCAAATGGCAGCTAATGACTTTATGAGAGTCATTAACAAAAGTCAAAACAAGACACTATAAAACAGAACCAAACAAATGAAAAAAATAGGAGGCAATGTGAAATATCTCATTGGAAAAAGCACTGACCTAGAAAATAGATCCAAGAGAGAGAATTTAAAAATTATTGGACTATCAGAAAGCCATGATAAAAAAAGATCCTGGAAATCATCCTTCAAGAAATTCTCAATGAAAACTGCCCTGATATTCTAGAACCAGAGGGCAAAATAGAAATTCAAAGAATTCACCAAAATAAATTAATATAAAAAATAAAATTTTAAAAAAGAGGGAAAAAAGGAATTCACCAATTGCCTCTTCAAAAAAGATCCCCAAAAGAAAACTCCTAGGAATATCATAGCCAAATTCCAGAGCTCCCAGGTCAAGGAGAAAATATTATAAGCTGTCAGGAAGAAACAACATGAGTATTATGGAAACACAATCAGGGTAACACAAGATCAAGCAGCCTCTACACTAAGGGATCAAAGGGCTTGGAATATGATATTCTGGAGGTCAAAGGAGCTAGGATTAAAACCCAGAATCACCTACCCAGCAAAACTGAGTATAGTGCTTCAGGGGAAAATATGGTCATTCAGCAAAATAAAGGACTTTCAAGTGTTCTTGATGAAAAAACCAGAGCTGAACAGAAAATTTGACTTTCAAATACAAGAAGCAAGAGAAGCATGAGAAGGTAAACAGGAAAAAGAAATCATAAGGAACTCATTAAAGTTGAACTATTTACATTTCTACATGGAAAAACAATAATTGTAACTCTTGAGACTTTTCCTAGTATGAGGATAGTTGAAGGGAATATATATATATATACACACACACATGATATGTATATGTGTGTATATATATGTATATATATATACACACATGATATGTATATGTGTGTATATATATATGTATATGTATGTATAGGAGGATGTATGTATGTATAAATACATATGTGAGTGTGAGTATATGTATGTACATGTATACATAGAGGCCACAGGATCAGTTGAATAGGAAGGGATGATATCTAAAAAATAAAATTAAGAGGTGAGAGAGGGATATAATGAGAGAAGGAAAAAGGGATAGAATAGGGTAAATTATCTCATAAAAGAAGCAAGAGAAATCTGTTACAATGGAGGGGAAGAACAGGAAGGTGAAAGGGAATGGTTCAACCTTACTCTCATTGAATTTGGTTTAGGGAGGGAATGACATAAACACTCCTTTGGGTATCTTATCCTACAGAAAAGTAGGGGGGAAAGAGATAATAGGGGAGATGATAGAAGGGAGGGCAGATAAGGGGAGAGGGTAGTTAGAAGCACACATTTTTAAAAGGAACAGGGTCAAAGTAGAAAATAGAATAAGTGGCGGGGGGGGGGATAGGATGGAGGGAAATATAGTTAGTCTTTCACAATATACATTCTTTGGAAACATTTTTTGTAACTACACATGTACAACCTATATTGAATTGCTTATTTTCCCAGTGGGGTTGGATGAGGAGGGAAGAAGGGAAATTATCTGGAAATCAAGGTTTTAAAAACAAATGTTTAAAAAAAAATTGGTTTTTACATGCAACTGGGAAATGAGATATACAGGCACTGGGGTATAGAAATCCATCTTGAGCTACTAGAAAGTTAGAGGCAGGGTTGGGGAGGATATAAGAGAAAGCAAATTTGCTAAGTGGTATTCAGTATGCTTTCTATCTTGGGGTGGAGGGGTAGGGGAAAGATGGGGAGAAAATTTGTATCTCAAAATCTTGTGGAAAGAATGTTGAAAACTAAAAATAAATTTTAAAAACTTTATTTTAAAACAATAAAATAAAATAAAATAAAGTGTTAGAAGCAACCATATTTCAGGAACAGGAAGAATAAGGAAATTAGTACTGGTGTTCCAGGAGTAAAGTGTCCATGGCAGTCTATGTCACTGGATCCAAGGGGAATTATTGTTGTTTGTAATGTTAATGGGATTTAAGATCTTCTCTGTCCTTTAATAGCCTCAGGTGGAGCCCATTAAGGGAAGCTTGCTTAGGGGAGGCCAGCTTGTAAGAAGGCTTTCACACCTTTTGCTAATTTCTAATTAGGCACCAAGTCAAGAGGGTTGTGATGCCTTCTGGCTCTAAGAAGTGTATATATTCTCTAAGTTGGTATTTTGCTTTGGGGGCACATTTATGAGAAGGATCTTGTTATTCCCTGGTTAAGATTCTGAGGGGCCATGAGATCAGAGCTCCCCTGCCTGCTCAGATATAAAGGTTCTCTTGATCAAGGGATATATGTAAAGTATACAACTGATTTAGATAGTCAGAGCCCTGTCTGTCTTTATTTCTCTGCTTGTATTTTCTCTGAAGTTGAGGGTACTGACTTTTCCCATCACCTAATTAACATAATTTTAAAAAGGTTGTTGACCCTTTAAACAGCTATCTTTCCTAGTAAAGCAGATCTAAGAACCTCTCTAGCAGCCATCCTGGGTATGCCAATGTGGTTGTCATTACATTGTTTTTGAGTCATTTCAGTCATTTCAGATCTTGACAAAGTTTCCAACTCTTCAGGACTCCATTTGGGGTTTTCTTGGCAAAGATTGGAGTGGTTTGCCATTTCTTTTTCCAGCTCATTTTACAGATGAGGAAACTGAAACAAACAGGATTCAGTGACTTGTTCAGAGTCACACAGCAAGTAAGTGTCTGAGGCTGGATTTGAATTCTTGAAAATGAGCCTTCCTGATTCCAAGCCCAGTAGTCTCTTTACTGTTCCACCTAGCTGCCCTAGCCAAGAGAAAGATTTTTTTTAAATGTGGTCAATAGTATTCTTATCATCACCATTGCTTTCCCTCCCCCCGCCCCCAGTACAACTATCTGTATCTTTCATTAAAACATACCTGGGCTGGCTTAAAACAAAATTTTGGATAGATTAGAATTTTGGATTTTGTATCAGTCTCTAAGAGTCCTTCCATTCATGAACCCAGTTTCCCTCCTGAGCTGCTTCTGGCTCCCTATTGTGTCTACTTAATTTCTACCTTCTCATAAATCTACTCCCCCATTCTCAAAAATGCCTGACTGCCTTTCCTAAGGGTTCCTTACAACTAAGCATACTGAGGTTTAATGTGCTATTTGCCAGCACATTCCCAAATATCCAACACCAATTTTGTGTCTACAGGCATTTGCTTTGGAATCTACGATGATACTTAGGAAAGGGAATGAGTTTCTGGTAGAATTTAAGGAATCAGTGAAGGACTTATAGCTTCCAATGTTGTAAAATAAAAAGCCCTCTCCCCTCACAGGATTTTTGCTGATTCCTTAAATTCCTAATGTTGAATTCCTCCCTCTTGGAATGATTTTGTATTTACTTACTTTAATGGAAGCTCAAATTTTATCTACCCAACACACCCTATCCCACACCCCACCCAGTAAATTGTGAACTCCTTGAGGATAGTTTCAAATTTTATCTATGTGATCTCAGTGGCCAGTAGAGAGCCTGCCCTGGAGGAGACATTTAATAAAAGGTTACTGAATAAATTGAGGAATGAGTAAATCACTCCCCTTAACAACATGGCTACCTCCTCTAAAGATGAGGTTTCAAGTATCTGGCCTAAAGGCAATTCTCTTGTTTTGAGTTTACAGGACATTAATTTTTTTCTTCAATAATTTCAGACTTGGGCTGACTTCTACAGAATCAGTTCCTTGTATGACTCTTCAGCACTGCACTTTGATTTCAATAATGCAATTGTAAAAAGGATTGTGCTATTGCAATTGCTTAAACCTGTTTTTTTTTCCAAGCAGTCAAATGTCTTGTGTCATATGAGTTTGATAAATATATACATATAAACTTAAATAAATAATAAATCAGATACTTAAAACTTGGAGGGACAGCATAGCTTAATAGACGGAGGGTTGGTATTGGAGCCAAGAAAGCCTGAGCTTGACTGGCCTATGACACATCTTCACTAAATGACTCAAGATGATGGGGTACAGGCTCTGGAAATCCCCTTGAGCTCTCCTTGAATCTTCCCACATTATAGCTGGGCCCAAATCTCTTACTCTTACTAACCCACCCTCCATTGTCCAGCTAGCTCCCACCCTTGATCCTCCCAAAATATCAATGCCCAAATCTGTTACTCTTAAACTAGCCTAGCCCTCCATTGTCTGTCATCTCCAGGTAGCCTCCAGCTACTTCCCACCCTTAATCCCCTTGATCTCATTACTGGAGTCCTACCTCATTTGACTCCTCCAGAAGACCCTCTTCTAACTCCTGCTAGATTCCTCACACAACCTTTCCATATATAAGACCTATCTTGTCCAGTAGAAGGATCACAGGTACCAAGGCTCCTTAGGAGTCTACCCATTATGGCGAATCTTTATTAAACTTTGCTTTTCTTTGGCTGAGAGGCTTCAGTCGAATTCATTCAGCAGGACCTAGCATGTTAGTATTTTGGGGTCTCAAGCACCCCTACATCCTATACCTCTACAAAGACAAGACATTCAATTTGGTCTGGGTAACTCTAGGACTATATGTTGCAGAGAAGGTGCTGACCTGCTTTGATAGAGATAATTTCCTTTTTCAGGGGTTCCCTACATCAGTGAAATCCCAGAACAGTCCCTACCCCAAGCACAGTCTAAGAAAAACCTGAGGAAAAGGAATACTTCCTGACGTGAAATTTATTTTTTGGAAGACCTGTGATTTTATCCCAAGTAATAATCAGGGATGGCACCTGGTCAAATTGTGAAATGTGGTGAAATTGGTCTTTATTTTTCCAGAATCCTCCTGGGGTGTCCTTTCCCCCCTCTGGAGAGAGCCCCAGTGCTCAGTCCTAAAGTCAGACTCCCAGTGCCCTCTTCCCTATCAAAGCTTATTTAGAAAATGAAGTGAGATTAAATACACACATGGTATGTATTTAGGGGTACATCTATACATGTGTGTTTATCATGGCCTGAATTTAAATCACTCTTACTTCTCCTAGGTTGTAGTTGTGTTTTTAGTCTCATCTCAAATTAGGGAATGATAGCTTTTGTCTTGGGTAAGCAGGTGAAATATTTGTGTGGCAGCTCTTGTGAACCCCTGAAATCAAACCACAGAAATAGACTTTCAAAAATAGCTCTAGCTAGCTAACTTTCTCTTTGAATATGAGAGCTCTTAGATTTTCCAAATTTTAGAGTTGAAAGAGTCCTTAAAGATCTAGTCCTCTCATTTTTCAGATAAGGAAACTGATTCCCACCCCTCTCCATCCCCAATAGAGTCTTAGCTTGGGCAGAGTCATGAGGTTTCGTTCTCAAAGCAATAGAATTGAGAGGATATTGACAACAGACACTCCTTCAAGAATAATTCACTAGAAGAGGAAATTACTCTAAGCTTGCTTTCTTCCTGGTTTCTCATCACCTCCACCCCCAACCACCACCAGCAATTCTGGATTAACTTCTCTCCAGGCTTGCATCACCCTGTTCTCTCCCAGGGGGCAGCACTCCTAGTTTCCAAACATCTTTGCCATTATCTGGATTTCTACCTATGGAACCTTATGTTCCCCCATAGGTGGTGTCTTAGTCTTTTCTTCCCCCTCCACCATAATGGCTTGTGTTTGAAGATCTGTAATCTTTCCCAAGATCTCACACCCTTATGCATTCTGTGCATGCCTTAGAATACCAAAATCATTCATCCTAGCTCTGCTGGAAAGATGAGGGACTTGTCCAAAGTCCCAATTCCCTAGTGCTCTAGTCCAGAAAAGCTGGGTCTCCTGGTTCTTATCCCATGATCTTGCCCCTCTGTTACACTGCCTCTGGTAGAAATGCTCTATATTAGGGAGATATCATTGGAGAGAGAGAGAGGTAGAAAGAATACATCCATAATATACTGTGCACATCTGATAGCTTGTAAGACCTTTGGGGCCTTGTGTTTTTTATTATCTCATTACTCAGTTAGAGTTGCTAAACAATGCTGGTAGGACATCGACTCTCAGATTTTTCACCTGGGAATCATTTCTTTTTCAAATGATAGTGTAACTAAGGGGATTTTTAATTACTTTATTATCTTTTATCTGATCATAAATCTCCTCATTTCAAGTTGTTTTCTAGGAGGATGTTTAAACCAGAGTCATCAAAGAGAGTTTGGAGGATGGCCATGCTAAAATATTCACAGCTGTAACTTCTATTGCTTCCTAACTTATCACAGCCAGTCCCATGGGACGCCATCTAGAGATGGCTGCCTTTTATTATTTTGCCTTCCCTTCCCAGGGGGGAAAATAGTTCTTTGAATTAAAAACTTATTCTGGCAAATTTTTGGAAGTGTTTGGAGTGAATAGGAGTATCCCTTGTCTGACTACTTATTCTTTCAGCTCTTTGTCCGAAGCTCATTATTTCCCCCTTGGCCTAACATTATCAGTTTCATAATTTATGGTATCATGTAGGTACTTCAATTAGCAAAGCCTATATGAAACTTATTTAAGTGAGATAAGAAATTAAAAGGGGAGAATATGCCAAATGACTTAGAAGAAATCTTGGCAATAGTCTATTTACACCCTGGGAAGGGATTAAGAGGATTTCTCATAGGCTGGTTCCTAATCTTGCAAGAAATAAAATGTGCATCTAGCCCAGTTTGGTCCCTGAGGATCCTAAGCCAAATGTAAGGGATTGCAACATAGAACATGTCGCATACAAGCAATATAATCTGACACGGTGATTTTTTAATTTCTTGGGACTATTTACTCATTAAAGAGGAGAAAAGGAGAGAGAAGAGAATTTCTCACTGCTCGTGACCTTCTCTTTCAGACCTCACATATATCAAGGAACTGGCATTTCCTTGATACAGAAATTATCTCTCCCTAGAGAATGCTCCCTGGAGCTCAGAGAGATGAAATGTCTTGCCAATAGTCCCTTGGTTATTAAGTGATGGAGACAAGCTTGGAAACCAGGTCTTTTGAATTTCAGGTCCAGTGAACTACCCCCTCTACTATACTGTTTCTCTTAGGCTTCACATACAAGTCAACCAATAAGCATTTCTTAGGGTCCCATTATGGCCAGCCTTTGTGTTAGGCATTCGGGACACAAAATAAGACAGTTCTTGCCCTCGAGGAGATTCTAGTCTACTAAATAAAAAGGAAACTATAGTTTATTATTTTCTTACTATGTACCAGGCACTGTTCTGACCCCTGGATATACAAACACAAGGAAAGGGAGAGACAAGCCCAGCCATGGAGAAGCTTACTTTCTGAGGGGAGGAGCCAACACACATTTAGGATTAGGGTCATAAAGCTGGCAGGGAGGTGGACAGTGGGAAAATGACCACTCAAAGGACATGGTTTTGAAGAACAGGAGCTGGAAATAGGCCAGAAGGGCAATGAGGGCTTGGCTGGCCTTTCCACAATATGGCAGCTCCAGGAGAAATTCACCAATGGGAAAAGGGACTGGGCCTCACAGAGACACTCAGGGCCTAGATGTCTGCAGGGATGGTTGGGAGAATTTGTGCCCAAATTAAGGATGGCAACGATTATAAAAGGCATTGAGGGAGGGAAGAGCCAGGATGAGACAACTGGAAGTCCAGAAGCCAGAGAAAGGCCGAGGAGCCTTACACTCCCTTCTGTACCTCTCTGATATTCTCATCATGTCACCTTGTAGACTGTAGAAATACCTGACATCTTTATATCAATCTTAGGTTGGCAAAGTTCTTTGCAAATTTATGCTACAGACAATATTATCATTCCCATTTTATAGAAGAAACTGAGGATAAGAGAAGTGAAGGTGACTAGTCCAGGGCCATACAGCTAGCAAAGTTCTGTGGTAGGATTTTAACTGAAATCTTCCTGACCCCAAGTCCAATGTTCTATCCCCTACTCCATACTATCCGTTCTCTATTGCTGTCATCTCTCCCCCAACAAGGCCAAAGCCTCTATGAAAGCAGAGATCATGTTTAATCTAAACTTTGGACCTTTCCTAGCACCTAACACAACCCCCCCACACACAGTAGGTCCTTCAATAGATGCTCATTGATAAAGGACAATGAGGTGGAACAGTGGGTTGAGCACTGGATTTGAAATCAGAAGGACTCATCTTCCAGCCTCAGATACTTACTAGCTGTGTGACCCTAGGCAAGTCACTTAATCCTGCTTGCCTCATTTTCCTCATCTATAAACCAAGCAGGAAAGGGTTTTTTTGGAGAGTCAGAAACAACTCAACAACAACAATGCTGAGTTGAATGAAGGGGGAAAGGACATCTTCAGTTTTAAGAACTGCAAAATACATACCCTGCAGCAGAAAAGACCCTGGTGGTCCACAGTCCTTAAGATATTCCTCCAAGCCCCTTCCCTTTTCCTGTTTCTATAGAAGCTACTCACAGAGAATGAATATAAAGCTGATTAAAAGAGAAGGATGTAACATGTGCTGAAGGTGGAGGGAGGAGACTGTGGAGGAGGGAAGAGGGAGGACTGACAGAACATAGCCAAATATATCTGGGGTGGCTGATGCTTTTGTGTGAAGGCTTGGCATATGGTTTACTAAAACTGGCATTCATTTTGTTGATGTTTTAAAGTGTACTACTCTTTCAAATGTGTTAACAGTGAGGTTGGTCTATTTACAATTTAGAATTCATTTAGCCTATTTAAGGGAGCACTGTTTTGCAAGCATTTCAGAAACTGTGACATAGTTGTAATTATCATGTGTCCACAGGAACATGCTTGGCAACTTTCCCTGAGACCTGTGCTCAAAGGGCAGCTTTCTTGATCCAGCAGATTATCAATTTGGAGCTGGAAGGAACCTCAAAGGCCTTCTAGTTCAGCTCCCTTGTTTTACAGATGAGGAAACTAAGGCCTGGGTGGTATTTGAACTGAGGTCCTCTGACTCCACCATCCCACACTGCATTCCTTTGTTTTCTCTGATACTCCAATGAATCTATGATATCATCAGTGTGGGTATTCCCTTCAAGGATGCAGTTCTCATCCTGCCTCTCCTATGTGAGAAGCATGTCATCTAATGGTTTACCTCTGGGAGTGGGGGATTACCCAAAGTTCTCAGGGTCTTCTTCCCAATCTTCAAACATACTGGGGATGCCAATAGGTTATCTAAACATCAATTCACCCTTGATCTTTCCACATGACCAGTCCTGATCTTTTTTTCATCATCACATCCTTTATTTGGACCCTTTTGTGTAAGCCCATGTTGGTAATGTATTACAGTTTGCCCATCCCTGCTATGAACCTCTCCATTGCCTTTTGGGAGACCCTCGATTTCAATTCTTTTGAGACTATAGTATTCCCTTCCTTGAAGCCATACATTATTGGAACAATTTTGCTATTAAAAAGTTGGGCCTTTGCTTCAGAGAGAAGCTTAGGTAATTAAAGGCACTTTTCAACTATTCAAAGGCAATCCAGTCTTTGGATTCTGCTTGATAAATTGCATAAGCAATAACTACATATCAAAATCTCAACAATAAGATTTCTTTATCCATTTGGCATTTTCTATTTGGATGGTTAGGGAAAGCACTTTTAAGTGATTATAAAGCCCATTTATAGGATTATAGGATTAACAATTTAGAACTGGAGGAGACTTAAGAGGGCATCTGGTCCAATGCCCACTTTTATACAGGGGGAGGCTGCAAGAAAAGGGCAAGTGACTTGCCCAAGGTCATACAGGTGGCAAAAGCCAAGATTCAAAGCCTGATCCTCGGACTCCTTCCATTGAGCCTCATTGCTTCTAGGAGCCTCTACAATGTCTAGTAATGATTCAGTATGCACATTGTCATCCACAGACAAACCACACCTCCAGTCAGCCACTCACTTGTTCAATCAATAAAGGTTTATAAACTGTTTACTGTGGGTAATACAGAGGGCCTCAGAGGTGAGCTACAAGTGCATAGACTGGCATGGATTCCCTGCCCTGTGCTTGGTGATTGGATGTGGATGTAGACCAATGGAGTCCCTACTGACTCCAAAGTTCTTTGAGAGAAAGAGAACACAACTCACACATCATCAACATCACTTATTAAGTACTTCCTATGTGCTGGGCACTGAGATAAGTGCTGGGAATATGGTAAATATGTAAGAAGACAAACAAATGAAGGGACCACTTTCAATTATGAGAATCAGGGATGCCATAGAAGGAGAGTTTCACACTTGAGTTAAGCCTTAAGGACAAGGAGACTATCAGTAGGAGGGCTAAGGCCAAGGATCAAATTCCAGAAAACAGCACAAGGGAAAGCATGGGAGTGAGAAAGCAAGGGGACATGATGAAGAGGCAGCCAGCCAGTGTTAGATAAAGGCTGAGAGAGAAGACCTAGGTTGCAGTAAGCCTTGAATGTCAGACTAAAGATTCTGAAATTTATTCTATATGCATCAGGGAGCCAATGAAGGTTTCTGAGACTAGGGAAGATGGGAGAAGCTAGAGGCCAAGAGACCTGCAATTACGCTATTGGAGTTAGGTGACCAGGAGCAGGAGGAGCTTTATGAAAGAGGTGGTATTAGAACTGAGCATCAATTGGACTCAAGTGATTCCAAGAAGTAAAGAGGAAGAGCATTCCAGACACAAATGACAGTCTGTACAAAGACTTGGAGGAAACAATTTTGTGGGAACAAAACAGTAAGACAACAATTGGACACAGCCAATTCCCCTTAACACAGGGAAAAATTAAAGCCCTAGCAATAGATAAGATCATCAAGTAAGGGAATGGAGATAAAGGAAAGGAGAAAAAACAAAGAAGGGACAGAAACTCAGGGACACCTACATGAAGGCATATAGATGTGACAAAGGAGAAAGAAACATTCATAAGGAGCCAAAGTGGTTTCATTTGATATAAAGTCACAAAACCAACAAAATTTAAGGTTCAAAAGGGACTTTATGGGTCAGCTAACCCAGCATTTCTTTTTTTTTTTCATGTAATTGGGAAAAGTTTAATGAAATAAATAAAAATATAACAGGACATAGATTATGTTAACATGAGGGTTTCTAACTCAAAATACAACCTGTGGGGATGCTCAAACAGAGTCCAGTGGTCATCATTTCCATATGAGTTTGACACCAGTGATTTAACCCAGCACCTTTTTAAACTGTGGGGGCAACCCAGATTGCCTGGCAACCCAGATTGCCACCCATAGTTTAAGAAGTGCTAAAGGGGCCACAAGTAGAAAAAGTTTAAAAAGCCCTGATTAACCCAATCTTCTCATTTTAAAGACCAGGAAAGATACAAACAAGGAAAAGGATTTACTTGATGTCACATAGCTAGTTGGTGGTAAAGCCAGGCCTGGGAAATTGGAGACTTGGGTTCTAATTGCATGCTCTTTCCTAATTCAAGGTAAAAAGGGAGGAAACCATTCATTTTAAAAATAAAATCTGCCAGGCCTCATTTTCAAATATTGCTTTAGTAAGCAGCAGGCATTCATTCACTTGCACTTTCGTACTGTGTCATACTAGATAGAGGCCTTGACCCGAGTCAGAAAGGCTCCAATGTCTGACCCTTGGAAGCTGGATGTGTCCACAGGCAGCTCCTTTATTTCACCACCAGGTGGTGGTGCTAGCTATCAACCTCATCCTACCAAATAAATCTTAGGAAGATCTAGGCAGTCCCAAATTCATCCTGAAGGTTATGGTCTTTACCCCCCTCACCTGCCTCATCTTAATCAATCTATAAACATTTCTAAAAGCCTACTATGTACCAGGAGCCACGCTGAGCAATGGACATTAGTCCTACCATCAGTAGGACAATATATATGAATTTGCCCAATCATGCTAACTCTGAGTGCTGCCTCTCTGTCTGCATTGTTTTACCTCCTCTCTTTCTGGATCATATGATATTTTATTGAACCTGAGTTATGTGATCTTGGTATAATGGACATGTACTTACAACACAGAAATAATCAAAACTACACCCAATTTTAAAAAGCTACCATTTTGTTTTTACACATCCCTAACACGCAACAAAGGCTGATATGAATTCAGGAGTTCTAGGAACAATACCCCATCCAGAGTGTGCTGGAAAGGTACAGCTCAGTTTGCTTATCCCCCGTGGCTGTTGCTCGAGTGTGGCCAAAGGAGTATAGACAATACAATACAATACAATACAATACAATACAATACAATACAATACAATACAATACAATACAATACAATACAATACAATAGTTTCCAGCTGATGTTCAGTTCACAATGTTACTACTTGAAGACTCAAGAATGTTGAACCCAGGTCTTGATTCCTCTTCCAAGGGCAGGTCACAAGGGAACTAGTGTTTTGGTGACCTGATGTCCTATAACCGTCAGTGACTTCTGCTTGTGCCTTGCTCTTGCCAGCTTGTGGAACAAAGGGAGCAGGCTCCATGACAGGCTCTGACAAGGACACCTTGTCATTCCTCTGTTGTAGTGTCTCTCTCATCTCTGTTATTGACCTCTTCAATTAAATATTGAGAACTGTGTTACAGCCTTCTCAGCTACCTTCCCCATCACATTTGTAGGTTTATATGTAAGATCAGAGACACGGGGTCCTTGTGACACTCTACTGCCCTGAGTCTCAGTATTCTCATCATAAAAATGGGGACAATGTTTTCAGGAACGACCACAAAGGAATACAACATAATACAGTGAAAGGAATACTGAATTTGGGGTCAGCAGACCCAGGTTCACATGCTGACTCTGTCACTTACTACATGTGTGACCTTGAACAAATCATTCTATGTGTTTTGGTTCACCTCAACTGTGAAATAAAGATATTGAACTAGATGTCTATATGAGGCTAAAATGCCAGATGGTCTATAAAGTGCTTTGCACACATTAAAATGTTACATAAGATGTCATTAGTTACGGTGAGAATACAATCTACTGTAGAATCAAGCTGAGAGATTTACAGCCATGTAGAAGTTGGAGAAGGAAACAGCAAACCACTCCAGTATCTTTGCCAAGAAAGTCCCAAATGGGGTCACAAGAGTGGGACAAGCCTGAACTAACTGAACAACAAATGAACAACAAGAAGTTAGGAATAACTTTTATATTTTCCAGTGTCTATCAGGAACCAGTTTCAGATTGTTTTTCCTGCCTTCCCCAGTCCCCCAGGCATGGTGCAAAGATTGACATAGGGGTTTTGTTTTTTAATTGTTTGTTTTGTTTTTTAGAAATAAAGGATTCTTACTTTGTGATCCAAATTCTTTTGGGCTACAGACCTAGAGACTCCTGTCTGAGATCCTTGCCTCAGAAAAAAAAAAAAATTAATATAAAGCCCTGTAAACTTCAGACCATTTCTTTTGATCTACTCTCAAAACACTTCAGTCAGCAAACCTGTTTGGGTAGTTAAAACTGCCAAACTTTGCCTCTCTGAAATTTTCATGGTGACATTCTGATCTGCAAATTCTTTGACACTTTTCTTCTTAGGAATCAAGCTAGATAGAAAGGATTTTTTGTTTCACTTCCTCCATCAAAGAATTAATTAAACACCTACTATGTGTCAGACACTCTCCTATAACTACTGAGGGAAAAATTTCTCCATTCCTCAATATTTTAACACTATGTTCTGATGGTTTTGAGGGGGAAAAATTTCCTGGCACCATATCCATTTCTTTAGCTATTTAAAATCATTTACTCACCTTGAAAGCTCTTCATTTTTCCTGCTGATAGGCCTGTTTTTACAAGACTGGGTTGTCTGCTTTTGTTTTTAGTTTGTTCTTACTGATATGACTAGTGAAATCTCTTTCCCCCAGGCTCTCACATGGCCCAGTGAGCATCTCATTTTACGTGCAATTGCTGCCCAATTAACAACTCATTAACCTGCACACCTGCAGCATCTGCAGCTCACATCCTGGGAGAGCTTAGCTCTTCAGCTCATTCTACCTTGCTTCTCCATAGCAGACAAGTGAGCACAGCCTTTGGAAGGGCCTCTCGGTCATTTTGCTGGGAGCAGACTCTCCTGAGACTGTATGAGCAGCAATGCAAGTTCCTAGAGGAACTCATTTCTATTCCTCATCATCTATTGTCTCACCATGCCTGGAACCTGATAAGCACCTAATATATGCTCATTAATTGATTGATAAGTAGTCTTAGTACAGTAAAAGGTCAACATTCCATCTAATGGAGTGCATTATTTCTGAATTATTAATACGTGTTTGCTGCAAGAGAGGAGAACAGAGGAGGTGAGTGGCTTATATGTTGGTCAAACATGTGTTGTCTACTTATGAGAGTTGTTAACATACATCACTGATACCCAGGTAGATAGGAGGAGTGTAGGAGGGAAGAATCCTGGCCTAGAGGGCAGCGGCTAGCATTGCAATGGGTATGATTTGGGCCTTTTTTTAGATACCTGTAGGAAGTACAAAATTCTCAGACCCTTTCTAGTATTTGGAATCACAGAATGAAAATCACCCAAAGTGAGTATGAGAGAGTTTTGGCGCAGCTCAGGGATAACGACTGGAGAATGTGGTGTCATTGCAGTGTTGGAGAGAGCACAATTGTTTGGTACCCTCATTTGTTGAGCTGAGCCTTAAAGGGGGCTAGGGATTCTGCCAGGCCAATATGAGGAGGGAGAGCATTTTATGCATGAGAGACAGATTCACAAAAGGTAAAATCCACCTCCCACAGCGGGGAGATGAAATGTCTGCTAAGGGAAGACACAGTAGATCAGATGGGCTGAATCATAAAGGACATTAATGGCTTGTTATGAATGCAGGGTGGAAAGATGAGATGGAGCCTGGATATGAAGGAGTTTAAATGTCCGAGATATGTGTGTTTTATCTTAGAGATACTAGGTTGCCCCAGAGGTTCTTGAATAGGGGAGTGACATGGTTAGGTCTAAAATGTAAGAAAATCCATTTGGTAGCAGTGTGTAGAATACATGGGAAAGGGGAAAGAGTGGAATCAGGAAGACAGGTTGAGTCTATTTCCTGACATCAGGCAAAGGATTGTAATAAATAAATGTGATATAGTATAGCTCCAAGTATGATGGGACATCCCTAGAGTGCTACTGGGGAGGTTGAGGTAGCTGAATCACTTGAGTTTGGGAGTTCTAACTTCAGTAGGCTAAAACCCCTTTAATAAGAAAATTTATATCCCTTGACTCACTTCTTAAAGTGGCCAATTCAATAAAGGGGCTTTACCTCACTCTAAGTGAGTATCTGAAAAGGCCTTAGCCTAAAAGGGCCAGGGTCTCCCATTACGTCCTGGATCATCTCCAGTCATCCTGATAAATATCAGGTCAGTGGATCCAGATGGCTCTGGAGGAGAAAGTGAGACTAGAGACCTTGCACAGCACCCCCTCACTCAAACCAAAGTCAACTGCAAGTCATATCATCATTTCCCTGATGCCATGGTGCTCTTCCAAAACAAAGGACAAACACAAAGGCTAAAGCCAATTGGGTAAAATAGCCAGATCAGAAACAGAGGTCAAAGTTCTCATGCCAAACAGCAATGGAATTGGACTTTGAGTGGCCACTTCACATCCCTCTTGGAGAAGAGTTAGAGATCCATTCTCAAAAGGAAACAGCAACAACAAAACTACATTATCTCCAGCTTACATTTGACTCATGTCATCCAGTGGGTTTGTTCATTAGGCAAAGTCTTAGAGGATGATTAATCTAGAGCTGGAAGGGACCTCAGAGGTCATGCAATCCAATGCCCTCATTTTCTACTTGAAGAAACTGAGTCCAAAATAGACTAAATAACTTCCAGAGGCCACACAGGTAGAAAAGGCCAAAGGCAGGATTCAGGAATTCTAGGCCAAGCTTTCTTTGCCCAGGTCTGTGATTGTGTCTATGACCAGTAATGACCCAGCTGAGGAGGGACATTGGGAGTCCAGACTCAGGCTATTCTGCTGCCTTTTTTTCCTATTAGATTGTGAAGCACCATTATGGTGTTCTATGTAATATCACACACACACACACACACACACACACACACACACACCCCATCCATTCATCCATAGTAAAATAATAAATATAATATATAAAGCACTTATATAAGCAGTAGCTACTATAAAGTGAAACTTTAGAAAAAGAAAAAAGTCCTTTTGCTTTCAAAGAAAATGCCCTTGGTCTCTGATATTTTCACATTCCATCATAATCTCTAGTGGGAAAAAGTTGGTCATTTATTGAATTAACTTCTAGATGGTACTAGACACCATGCCATCCAAGTGCACACTTATAATAAATATTATTGAACTGACAGCTGGAGCTAACATCTGCAGGCCAGAATTGTTTGTCATATCATACGCCATTTGTCTGCCCAAGCTTGACTGGACACTAGGCTCATGTAATGTTTATAGTAATGCAGAGATACTCAATGCTTCTAGTATATTGGACCAGAGATTATTTTGGACTCCACTGATGTCCTCCTTTGATGTCTCAACATTACTTACAGATGACTCCAGGTTCCTAAATGTTCTATCAGCAAAAGGCAAGCTCTGGAAAGTTCTGACAACCTGGAAAAGAAACCCGCATGAGCCACTGCAAATCCTTAGGATAGAAATGGAAAAAAAAAAACTACATTAAGATGTTGGAAATTCCCAGGGTCAATATAGTTCAAATTTTACCTCCGTTAATTACTAGCTGTATGATCCTACAAAAGTAATTTACTCTTCCTAAGCCTCAGTTTCCTCATCTGCAAAATGTGAGGGTTAGACTCTATAGATCCTTCCAGCTCTAATTCTATCAAACTAACCCATTAGATTGTAAACCTTTTGAGGGTAGGGACTGGTTTTTTTTTTTTTTTTGCTTTTTTTATATTCTCAGCACTTTACACAGTGTCTGATAGGGGTTTAATATTTATCGAATTGAAGCTATCATTTCATAAAAGGAGGCTAGTTTCTTCCTGGTGGTACTCTGAAAGCCTCCCAAACTTCAGGGAGTATTATCAATATTATCAGGAAGAAAATAGTATTATCCATTCCAATGAGCCAAGAGTAGAAACCATACAGACTTTTAGAGTCAGCAGAGGCTTGAAAGGTCATCCAGTCTCATTTTAAAGCTGGAGGGACTCAAGATCAAGAAAATGAAACAACTAAAACAAGTTGATGCACTTTATATTGTGAAAGAATTTTCCACTGACAACCTAGCCCCTGGAGAAAGCTTTGCCGTGAGCTCTGTTATCCTGAGCAGATGCCCTTCCCAAGACTTCCATTTTTGGAAGGGGCCCAGACCAGACACTCTTTTCTTCTCACTGTCCCTCTCCACCCTCCCTCTCATTCTAATGTTCCTATTTGTGCTGCCTTCCTCCACTAAAATGCAAGCACCCTGAGGGTAGAGACTGTAGTGTCTGTGTATATTGTATATGCAGAACTTAGCAGAGAACTCGACCATGGAAAGAGCTTAATAAATAATCTCTCTCCCTGTCTCTCAGTCTCTATCTCTCCCTCCCCTCCTTTTCCATCTCCCTCTCCTTTATTCTTTTTGTCTTTACCAATTATCTACCTATCATCTGCCTACATACCTGTCTGTGTCCATCTGTTCTTTCATCTACCTACCTACCTATCTAGCCATCTATCTACCTATCTCTCATCTATTTAACATCTATGTATCTTTCTATCTCTCCACCTAGCTCTCTATACCTATCATCTATTGATCTTCTATATACCAATCTCAACATGTATCTCTCTATTTATATAGCTATCATCCATTTATAATCTATTTACCAACTCTTTGTGACCCCAAATATACTGTAGTGGCTTGCCATTTCCTTCTCCAGCTTATTTTACAGATGAGGAGCCACGGAATAAACAGAGTTAAGTGACTTGCCCAGGGTCACACAGCTAGTATGTGTCTGAGGTCAAATTTGAACTCTAAAAGATAAGTCTTCCTGACTCCAGGCCCAGCATTCTATCCATGAAGCCATCTACCTGATCCTTCATCTATCTATCTATCTATCTATCTATCTATCTATCTATCTATCTATCTATCTGCCTATCTATCTATCTGTCTATCTCTTCATCAACACATACATACATACACATATATACATTTATATTCTATTTGTCTCTATTACATATCTAAAAACATCACCCATACCATTTTACCATTTATTTAGGGCATCCATCCCAAATGTTCACATGGACCCTTTTGTGCCCGACCTGTTCAGAGCCTTCTGAGTTCTTAATTGGTTTGATCAGCCACAGCAGACACATTGTAACTTGACTGACATGGTGATGCCATTTTGGTCCTCTTTAAGAATGAAGGACATCAAACATTTATCGACTATCATCTATATATTCCTCTATCTCTCCGTCTGTCTTTGTCTATCATCTATTAATCAGCTCTCTCTTCCTTTATCCCTATCTCTCTTCCCACCTCTCTGGAATGCCAATCTTCCACCTCCCAAAGTTGTGGCCTTTCCTCTCCACCCCAGGATCTCTCCTTACCGGTTTTTGGATTCTCTGGCTGGGTCCATTTTCATCTGTACCAGCTCATTTCTAGTACAAAATGTTCAGAGTCTGGAGATGATAATTCTGGCAGTAATAATGAACAGCATGACAGAGTGGAAAGAGTTAGGTTTGGAGTCACTGGGCCTGGCTTTACTCCTGACGATGGAGTGAACTTGGCCTCAGCACCTCACCTATGAAATGAAGGATTTGGATTCTAAGTCACTTCCAGCTCCGAATCTGATGGCATGACACATTCTTTCCCTCCATCCCCACCCTTCATTGCTCGATTCAATCCATCTCATCTGGATTTTACTCCTATCCTGATTCTACAAGATAACTACAGTTGATTAGTATACTCCTGAAGAGCAGGTGCTGCCATTGTCCATTTGGCATCTGCACCTAACCCAGGAGACAGTGCCATTCATACTGCAGCTTCTTAATTAACATTTGACTGAATTTTCAAACTGACTTTGAGACTGTGGAAACGTCTCCTTCTTGGGAAAAGTCAACCAGGAAAGGCTCCTGTCTGTATCTCCTTGGTCAAAATGTAGAAGCCAAAGACTGCCAACTCCTTGAGGGGAGGCATAGCTTTCTTTTTGTCTCTAAGTGCCCAGTGCTTAGTGTAATGCCAAGTAGTAATGCCAAGTAATAGGTGCATAATAATCACTGCTTTTTTTTTTTCAAATAAAAAGTAAGTGGCTAAAGGACTCTGGGTGATGGCTTGTGTTTTGTTTGTGGGGTACATTTACAGCAAATGCATATTCAGTGACAAGGAACTAGAAGAAGTATTTATGAATCAGACATCCTTCTAATTGGTTTGGAGCACAGTTAGCTCACATAAAAGAAGAATTTTGAATAAAACCTTGTCAGAAAAACAAATTAACTTTTCACATCAGAATGGAAAACAGATGAGATAATAGGTAAATACAAGGGCTTGGATGACGTCTTTTACAAAACCATTAGCCTTACCAGTGTGGGGATCAAAGAACAACAGGTTCAGAGTTAGTGGGGGCCTGGGAGACCATAGGGCCATTTATTTAAAACTCAGAGGGACAGTAGAGGTCACCTAGTCTAGTCCCTCTACTTACAGTTGAAAGAACTAAGCTCAGAGAGTAGAAGCAAATTACTTGAGGTAGATGTAAAGGAATGGAGATAAAGTCAGTGCCCAAAGCCTATACTTACTTGTATGTGGGAGGTGAGAGGGGGTTGATTTTGCTTCTGCCTTTACATGTTTATCTCTACAAATGAGGTAACTTTGAACTGGATCCTGAAAAAACCAAGAAACTGGGGCTACAGTTCTGTAGGCAGGCGGCTATGTTCCCATTGCTCTCTTTTGTTACCCTTCCTTCCACACTCCCCTCACTCTCTTTGCAATTTCATTGGCTCTACCCTAGAACAGTAGATGTTATTGTTGTTATTGTCTCGTCATTATGAGTTAGGTCTGATTCTTCACAATCCCCTTTTTAGAGTTTTCTTGGCAAAGATCCTGGAGTGGTTTGCCATTTGCTTCTCTAGTTCATTTTACAGATGAGGAAACTGAGGCAAACTGGTTGACTGACTTGCTCAGGGTCACACAGCTAGTAAGTGTATGAGGCTGGATTTGCACTCAGGTCTTCCTGACCCCAGAAATGGTGCTCTATCCACTGAACCACTGACCCCAAAACCTTGAGCTCAAATGGAACAATTATTTCAGCATAGTCAAGTGGAAAAGGTGGGTGGAGAGTCAGAAAACTGGGGTTGCCCTCTGGATCTTATTCTCTCAAAAGCTTTGTGACTGACATTTACCAAGTCACTTAAAGACTCTATCTATGCCTCTGTTTTCTCATCTAAACAATCTTTACGGCTTTTCAGACCCTAAGTCCCTTCTACCTCTGTGTGTTGTCTCTTGTGTCCAGATGTAAGCTCTTGGAGGCAGGCATGGTCCAATTAAATCCCCGGGATTAGCACAGAGCTTTGCACATAGTAGGTGTTTAATAAACACTTTTCAGTCATTTGGTAGAATAGATAGAAAGATCCCTACCCCAATGGTTTCACAGAATGGCAGCTCATGAGCATGAAAGGAGATCACAGTAACGAAGACTGTGGGGAAAGATGTCCTCTTTGACAGTTAGGTGGTAGCATCCTGCTATTCTAGTTGAATACATGAATACAGGGCATGAATACAGCAGGGACAGTCCCTCCTCCTTTCTTATTAGTACGAACATTAATTAAATTGACTTCTTATCAAATTAGTCAGGTATTTCCAGACTAGCTAATTGGTACCTATAACCAAAATCCCTTTTTAATTTGACTTCCAAAATGAAACAATTCAGTGGATTAAAATGGAGCTGCCATTCTCCCTCTCCCCCCTCTCCCACCCATACACTTCCACATGCCAACATACTCCCGTTATTACTCTGACATGAACCTGAAGAATTTGTGGTAAAGTTCACAGACTGGGCCCTGGTGGTAACTCCTCAGCAATGTTGGTGGTTGGGAAGGCATCCAAACCTCCAGCTGATGCAAACCGTCCTTGGGGGAGGGAAAAACAAAGTCGTCCATTTATGTTAGAAGGAGAGCATAATGTCAGGTTTTCTTGGGCCCTCCAGTTTGGGGCCTGGGGCTTGTTCTGGGAATGATTTAATATGCAACAAAGCTAAAGAACAATGAAATAGGGCTTTGTAATTGATACGCTTATGAAGTAAGAGAAATTGACTCAGGAAGCCCAGTTTAAGGAAATAGTTTAAACTCAGGACTCGAAAAATGAATTCCTTATTGTCTCTTGTGGTACCAGTTGGGAGCCCAAGGCCACACAGTAGAATTTCCTTGGGATCAAGAAAGTTGGTTTTGTAGTATGGGATAGAGGGGGAAGGTTCTGATAATTTTTAAAAGAAATAGTGGGGTTTTTTTCCTTTCTTCACAAATAACTTTGTCTTCAAGAGTGTGTGATATAGGGGGTCTTCACATCAGGAAGACCTAGGCTTGAATCTTAGTTCTCACATATAGCTAATGGGGTGACCCTGGGTAAGCCATTTAATTCTATATTTCAGGCAACTTCCAAAATCTATATAGGTAAGTCTTTGTTTTCTTTCAAGATTACATTGGGCAGAAAGTTTCAGAACCATACAAGAAGGAGGCCATGACTCCTGGGAATGTTTGGCCATTTTCAGTCATGCCTGACTCTTTTTTTTTTTTATTGAACAAAAGCTTTATTAACTTCTGGTTCACATCATTCATTTCCGCCAGATTTTGAGTTACAATTTTTCCCCATTTCCCCCCTACTCAGCACCCTAGAATAGCAGTCCCACAAGATATCCCTTCCTCCAATCTGCTCTCTCCCACATCTTCTCCCATACCCCCTTCGACTTTTCCATTAGAGCAAGGTGAATCTCTGTGCCACAATGCCTGCACATCTTATCTCCCAATTACATGCAAAATAGTATTAATAATAGTATTTATATATATATTTGAAACATTTAATTTTAAGAGCTCGAATTTCAGATCCATTCCCTTCCTCCCTTGTCACCCATTCCCTCTGGGAAGATAAGTAATTCAGTATGTGTTATACATGTATAACTATGCAAAACATTACCATAGTAGATATATTGTAAAAGGCTGCTTATAAGTCCCTCCCACCCATCCCACCCCCAACCTGGTCCACATGCCTGACTCTTCATGATCCTATTTGGTGTTTACTCGACAAGTATTCTAAAGTGGTTTGCCATTTCCTTCCATGTTTCATTTTACAGATGAGGAAACTGAGGCAAATAGGGTTAAGTGACTTGCTCAGAGTCATACAGCTAGTATTTGAGGCCAGATTTGAACTCTGGTGTTTCTGACTCCAGGCCTGGCCCTCTACTCACTACACCAATAAACTGCCCCATTTGTGGATAACAACAACAAGCATTTATATTACACTTTAATACTTGCAAAGTGTCTATAAATATTCTGTCATGATCCACACAATAACCCTGGGAGTTAGATGTTATCATTATACCCATTTTACAGATGAGGAAATGGAGATTAAGTAACAGTGAGTCAGTGTCTAAGGCTGGAAGTGAATTTAGGTCTTCCTGCCCCCAGGTCTAGGTTTCTACCCATTACACCTCCATCTAACATCTCTCTCTTGGGATGCTCCCTGGGATTCATTCAGCATCATTCAATAGAAGGAGTACTAGATTTGAGGATAAATGGATTTCAGTAGTAGCTCTCATGCTTAACATCTGTGTGACCTTGAACAGATCACTTCAAGCAATCTACAAACTTTGATTAAGCACTTACTAAATGCTAAACACTTGGCAATACAAAAAGAAAAGGATCCCTACCCTCAAAGAGCTTACATTCTGATGGAGGGAAAACATGTACATAAATAGGAATATATAGGATAAATATAAGGCAGATATAAAGGAACCTGAGAGGTGAAGGCACTGATCATTGAGGGAAATGGGAGACTTCCTCTACGAGTTGCCATTTGAGCTAAATCTTGGAGGCAGCCAGGAATTCTTCTAGAAGACAAAGGTGAGGTGAGAGGACATTCCAGGCATGGGGGAAACCAAGTGCAAATATTTTGAGACAATAGATAGAGAATCATGTTCAAGAAACAGCTAATAGAACTGTGTGGTTGAACCATGAGGTGCATGGAGGGGAGGCATGTGGGAGAAGACTGGAAAAACAGGATAGATAAGAGTCCCATTATGAAGATCTTTGAATTCCAATTTTAATTCTACATTTGGGATTAAATTTAAATTTCAAACTCAGAGTTTATATTTGATTTTATATTCATATATATTTATATGGTTTAAGTTTTATTTTAGCAGTAATGGGGAGCCACTGGAAATTACTGAGTACGGGGTAACATGATCAGACCTAACCTTAGGAAAATCACTTTGGAAGTGACAAAGGGGACATATGAGGTGTGGGGGGAGAAACAAGTCAGGGAGACAAACTGGAAGGCTCTTGCAATAATTCAAATGAGAGGTAAAGAGAAATGGATGGGTATGAGAGGGAGAAGGCATCCTATAGAACATATATGTCAATCCTCCTCACTTTATGGCTGGGGAACTGAGGCTCAGGGAGGCTAAACTGCTTGTCCATGGTACAGAAGTACCAAAAGTAGAAATAGGATTTGAACCTAGGTCCTCTGATACCATGCACAACATTCTTTCCACTGTTCCACACAACCTCCTAAAACAAGTTCCCATCTTAGTGAAACAATAAAAAATGTCCTGGTAATCTAAGGAGACAGAATTCTACACTGAAAATAGAAATCCAACCAGCTTTGGGCCTTAGTTTACACTGACATATATATATAAATAGGTGATAAGAGCATTTCTGTCAGCCTCCTTAAGCCAAGACCTCCTACTCAGACATTAACAGTTACTCAGAATTATTGGCTTCCTGGGGTGCCACTTGCCATGATGTTCCTTTCAAATCACTTGTGGGAAAGCATTTTCTTTTTGAGAATAACTCAGCCTAGCAAACTCACCACATAGCTCAGAATGAAAAAAAAGTGACCTGTAATCTTATCAATGTGGGGAGAAAAGAAAAAAAATGTATCATAGTAGGGCTAGATTCTGAATGCACATTTCTAGCATTCCAAATTATTTACATGGGGATCCAGGAACTCACGTGAGGACCCTCAAGGCACTAATCCTCAGGAATTCAACAGGGTGACCAAAGAAGTCTGAAAATTCAGACCCCACAAGCAATAAGAGGAATAAAAACGTGCTTTAGGAAGATTCTTAACCTAGCATCTATGAACCTTATATATATATATCTTTCTGACTGAATTTTAATATAATTACCTTTCTTTTTAATCCTATATGTTTTATTTTATGCATCTTAAAATGATATTCTGAGGAGTCCATAGGCTTTGGTGGACTGTCAAAGGGTATCTATGACATACAAAAAAAGTTAAGAATCCCTGCTTTAAGTATATTTTGAAGTACTGCTTAAAACAGTGGGCCATCAGCTGAGAGAAATGAGGAAGCAGCAGAAAGACCACAGACAGACAGAAAGACATCAGGCAGACTACAGACAGAAAACAGAGAGGCTACAGAAAGGCAACAGATAGACCACAGACAGAAAATAGAGAGACTACAGGCAGAACAGATAGACTACTGGCAGAAAACAGACAGACTACAGACAGATGTACAAACATCAGACAGACAGAGATAATGGTCTGCTGTGTCCATGGGATGGGGCAATCTGGAATGGAGCAGAGCCTGAGAAGAGGCTGTGTGCCCCTGACAGTTGCAACCAAAGCAGCAGAAAGAAGTCAGAGAGCAATAATCTGGCAGGCAGGAGACAGGAGCATGAGTTGCATATCATTGTCTTTGCCCCAGACAACCTCCCACCTTCCTTGGCTTCCTTGGAGTCTCACCCAAAGTCACAGTCCTCCTGAATGAATTTCACTGCCTTCCCTCAGAGACTACTCCCCATTTATCCCTTACATATCTTGTTTGTACAAAGCTTTTTGAATGTTATCTCTCCCATTAGAATGTGAGCTCCTTGAGAGCAGGAATTGTTGGGGTTTTTTTGTTTTGGTTTTTTTTCCCTTTCTTTGTATCCCTAGTACTTGGCACAGTGCCTGGAACATAGTAGGTATTTAATAAATGCTACTTGACTAACCAACAAAATGACTGGCTCTCATGCAAGTGTGTGTGTATACATATATAGACAAGAACCACCATCAATAATGTCACTTTCAAATATAAAGGTATCAGTAGCTCTCACCATTCATACAAATTTCTTTGTACAAAGATCTCACCACAGATAATTCTCCAGAATCAAAGTTGGCATCATGGACCCAAACAATGGAGAGACAATTTCCCAGCCGTATGGAAAATGGGTGTGTGCAGGGGAATCTGAAAAGTACTTAGAACAGGAGTTCTTAGCTTAGGGACTATGGACTTTTAAATATATTTTTATAATTATATTTGAATGTCACTTTGTGATACTATGTATTTTATTTTGTGCATTTAAAAGCATGATTTTGAAAAGGGGGTCAAGGGTTTCACATTCTGCCAAAGGGGTCCATAGTACAGATGAAAAGACAAGAACTCTTAATTTAGAGAATTTTGACTTTGAGGATTACAAACTCTAGAGGAGTGAGGAACAGGAGAATTGGATTCTACACTACTTCTAGTCCTGTTTAGCACTACAATTAGCCCTCTCCCACAGTCCAAGTTCAAAGCTAATTTATGCCATTCTTCAACCTCTTAAATCTTAAAAAAAAAAAAAAGAATACTCAATTTGGAAAATCTTAACAGAGAGAATCTATTATTTTTCTTATTTGGGTCAAAATAAATTTCTTTTTCCTACTTAGTCATACTTTCTTTGGGGAAGCTAGTAATTATTCATAATAATAACAACAATGGTAATATTAATAAGCATAATAATTCCACCTTAACAGTTAGGTGGAACCCTTATGGCAGATTTACAGGAAATCATGGATAAGAATCCTAGAGATGCAAGGATAGGGACCTACACTAGAACGTGGAATATGCACATTTATAAGGTCACAGATCCATTGAAATGTCAAAGAAAATGTTACTAATAATAATAATAGTAGATGTGGTGGTCTTGATACAAGCTAGATAACTGGCCTCAGAGTCAGGAAGTCCTATATTCAAGTCCTGCCTCTAACAGATACTATGTGAACAGACAGGTCAGTTCACTTCTCCCTGCCCCAGGCAACTCTCCAGGACTGTACATCACAGGTCAGTCACTTATCTACATTGGAGTTGGAGAAATTTGTCAATAGGAGCTCCAGGTAAGTATGCCACATAGCCACCCCGACCTCATTTTTTTTTTAAAGCAATTGGGGTTAAGTAACTTGCTCAAGGTCACACGGCTAGTCATTATTTATGTGTGGGTGCTCATTTTCTGAGGCCGGTTTCGATCTCGGGTCATCCCAACTCCGAGGCCTGTGCTCTTACTGCACCACCTAGCCGCCCCCTGACCTCATTTTTTAAAAAGATGGAATTGTTTAGTAATGGATTTCAGGGGACATTTTCACTGCCAAACAGATCATATGCTTTAATGACAACACAAAGCTTAGTTTCCATCTCTACTGTCCTTTAAGGATTTCAAAGAACTTTGCATACTTTTTTTTTTTCAGAGCTTCACCATAGCTCCTTAAGGTAGAGGCTATTTCATTCCTATGTTACAGATGAGGAAACTGAGGAAGACAGAGAATAAGTGATGAACTCAGGGTCACAGTTAGTAGTAACTGAGGTTGCATTTAGACTCAGAATCATGATTCCATGTCTAGCATTCTATCCACTATGCCCTGTCGTCTTAGAACAAAAGAAAAGGGTAGTAAGGTATTAAGTACCGTAGCTACTGCTTCCCTATGTGCTATTTAGACAAAGTTTTGATGCTGAGAAATGGGGAAAAATAGACAAAGATATTAACTCTGATTATGATTAACATTCCTTGTAAATTTTAATTGATATAAAGTAGACCACACAATAAGAAGCATAGGAATCTTCAAGTCAAGTCATGCAGCAAATACTCATCTGTTTGACAAGCCATGGGACAAAGCAGTTAAGGGCACCAATAGGCTAGAATACAAGTTCATTTGGAAAAACAACCAAGGAAGATGGCAAATGACTATCCGTGGTGTCACCTCATGTCCAAGAAGAAGAAGTAAAAACAAAAGGAGGACAGCAGGAAGACTGATGGGGAAGTCAGGTACACCATCTAACCCCCAAAAGGATCAAGGCCGGGTCTGGCAGGATGGCAAGGAGTAGATGTAAAATGGAACACACTGTTCAATAGCTCTAGAATCTATCTTCCTCACTCATGCCAATAAATCCAACACAATGAAGATTTACTGCATCTTAAATGTACAGCAAGAAGCAGAAGGGGGCATTTAAGAATATGAAGTCACTTCAAATGGCTGGACCACATGAAGCACTGGCAGAAAATCCTGCCAGACATGACAAAATTTTGAAAACAGTGGGTACGATTTTTTCAGGATATCTTAGGGAAGGGAAGATGCAGAAGAATGGAAATAGTGGCAGACAATATCTCTAATTCCACAAAGGTGATCAAGCAGACATAATGACATACTTACCAAACACCTATTTTTTCAAATTTATAAAATCTTTATCAGAAAGGATGACATGATTGTAGAGCAGAGTTCCTAACATGGTTGGGCTGTAGGTTGTTGGGAGTGGGGCAAAGTCTATAGACTCCTTCTCAGGGTAATGCTTTTTAAAAGAATAAAATAAAATATGTAAAATTACAAAGGAAAATAATTGTATTGAAATATAGTTATCAAAACCAACCAACAAACCAGAAGTCATAGATCCCAAGTGAAGAATCTCTGAAGAGAGTCCATGCTATGATGAGACTCAAAGAAGAAAGGAGCAAATTTGTCGCATGACTTCCTACAACAGATCACATAATGAGGATCATAAAGTGGATGGAAAGCTATAGAGAATACAAAATCTCATTATATGTATTTTTGTTAATTACCAAAAAAATGACTTCCTTAACATGTCCCTTGAGGCTTAAAATGGAGATATAGATCTACCAAATATGTTCACCTCTATACTGGGTTAAGTTTAAATGTAAGACAGTCCCTAGAAATGATAAGATGCGATGTATTCTCCTACTTGCAGATGACATTATCCTGATTGAATCAGGTCCCAGAGTGCTATCAAATCTCCAAAATAAGTCCTACATAATGAGTCAAAAGAGATAGGTACACAAAAATAAATGGAGGAACAATGCTTATTGTTTGATACATGCATGTTTTGGGATGGCCAGTCCATTGAGTTCATCTAACATTGGCATGTAAGAAAAAACATATCATTACTCATGCTCAATATTTCTGCCGAGAGATGAATGCTGCACCTAGAGCAACAACAAAAAAGATGGTTGCCTGGAGAAACAAATATTGATAACCCCATTCTATGTGAATGTGTGCAAATGTGTGTTTTGAAGACAGGGGCATAATATGGAATAACTATTTGATAGCTAGACTATGAATTATGGTAAAGTCAGATACTCTCTGGTCTAGATGTAAATTCATGTCCCCCAGTGGGTAAGACGTGCCGAAGAATGTTTAGGGGACAATGGCTAATAGCACTCTGATTATGACTTACGAAAGGGAATATCTCTGAATGGATTATGTGACTATTTTCAGGACTGACCTTGTCCATCCTGGTTTAAAGCTTCTTTGGCACTTACAACCTTTCTTGAATGAAACAGACTAGCCAGGGATGCTAAAAAGTATAGACTTTTATTATGGACCCATTTTAAAAATGCAAGAAAAGGGATGTTCAAAATGAGACATCTGCATCTGGGCAGAGGCTATTGAAGTTATACTTAGTGAGTCAGGCATAACCAAGGATGTAATGAGGAGGTATATTGAAATCTCTGTGGTAATGCTCTTCAGGCTCAAGAGGGAAAGGTTCAGTGATGTTCCTCCCTCTTCCTCTGGACAGGGCACAATCAGCCCTCTTCACTCCTCTTGGTTCAGTGAATTTAGTGACTCATACTTTGTCCTGTCATGTACCAGGACATCTCCACAATACTGGCAAAGCTCACAGGTTTTATTACAAGGAAGGAGGAAGGAATGATTCTTGCTTAAGCACATATGATCAGTTACCTATGTCTGATGTCACAAGCAAAGAGAAACCAGGCATTGGCCAGAAAGGCCCCTGCCATGCCAAAGTTTCATGGTGGTCAAATATATATTTTGTAAATTACTTCCCTAGGAAAAAGAAAGCCATCCAAAAAAGTCTGGTGTTATTTCATGGGGTTTATAAAAGATTAGACTATAAGATCTCAGGATATGTTTTGGATCTTTAAGGATATTTCTCACTTATTGTTTGCAATTAGACTTCAGATGATAGGTCTTATTCCATTAAATACATACAATTGCCCATGTACATAAATATATCCATAGAAAATCTATGGTGTTTCTATGTGACTTATAATATAAGACTAAGGATAAGAGATATCATCAAATAAATGTACAATAGGAAAATAAGATGGACTGTCCACATGTGGAGGGAGAGCAGTGGCAGGTGGATACCAAGGTACTCCATTGATATTCTTGAAATGCCAAGAACAAGTAAGGTAGACCTCCAGGATATTGTGTGTACCCTTAGAGTGAACTTCTGGGAAGGCATGGCTGAGAGAAGAATATAACATGAAAGCATGTAAGGGTTGGGATCTGGTCTACTTATGAGAAAAAAAATTGATGTATCTATTTGAGGTGTAGTAGATAGGATGTTGAACCAGCAGTCAGGAAGACCTGAGTTCAAATTCAGCTTTGGACTCTTAGTAGCTAGGTCATCTTGGCCAAGTCATTTAATCTCT
The DNA here is from genome assembly GCA_011680675.1 of Gymnobelideus leadbeateri. NCBI lineage: Eukaryota > Metazoa > Chordata > Mammalia > Diprotodontia > Petauridae > Gymnobelideus > Gymnobelideus leadbeateri. The sequence goes on along the minus strand of WOXC01003108.1, from coordinate 915,713 downwards.
GTCTACTACAGTTTTCTCAAGTGTAATATAGATGTAATAATATCACCAAAGTCCCAGGGTTGTTGTTATAGGAATAAACTAAAATAATGTTTCCAAAAGGCTTTATAAACCTTGAAGCATTATGTAAATGCTAGCTAGCTGTAGCAGTAGCATTTGAGTATATAATAGGTATGTACTCTGAGAGTAAACTCTTAGTTGCTTTTAACTTTAGTCCTCAGTACTTAGCATTCTGCTTTACACCTACTTTGAAGGGTTGGTTCTCTATGTTCCTAGTGATGTGAACCTCCATAGGCAAAAAACAATCCACACTTTCTTAGCCTACGTGATTCTTGTCCCTCTAGAAGATCTACCTCATGTGACACAAGCCTTCCTCAAGTCTGGGTACAAAAGCACCACTCAGACTCTGTTCTTCTTCATTTTTTGCTAGTAGACTGACTCACATTCTTTTCTAGTCCTTTATCATGTCTTTTATATCACTTCCTCTGTGAGAGTTATTGTAGGCATAAGTGAAATTGGTAACTCAGATCTCAATGAGCATGGCTATCACTGCTGGGAAGTTATACTTTCAGGCCTTGGGGCCTCCACTTACTTAGAAAGTTTAATGTATTTTTTAATTTCACATTCCTTTCAGTAAATGAGCTCAAATACATAATAAAATTATGTATTCCTTTGATTCACACAAAATTATCTTACTGAGATTTGGCATGAATCATTAGGGTCTGGTGGGAAGAGTGCTGACTTTGAGTCAAAATACCTGGGTCCAAATCTTCCACAGCTACTGTCTGTGTGACTTTGCTGAATGCCTTAATCTCCCATAATCTCAGATTCTTCAGATATAAAATAAGTGAGTTGATTAAGGGATGACCATCAATCAGGGAATGGCTGAACAAGTTGTGGTATATTCATGTAATGGATTATGCTATAAGAAATCAGGAGCAGACTTCAAAATTATGTGAAAGGGGGACTCTGAACGACCTCTGGAGCACCAGAACCCACAAAATGACACAGAGAAGCTAACCTCCCGCTGAGGACAGTCCAGCAGCCCGGCAGGAAGCGGCCAGCACAACCCTCTGGGAGCCAAGCCCAGGCCCATGTGAGTCTGAGTTTTAGCCCGAGGGTGGCCAGACCAGCAGCCGGCTGGAGGGACCCCAGAACACCAGCAGCAGTGGCATTTCCAGAATTATCAACACATATATGCCTAGGACAAAGTGAGAGGTCAATGCCTTATGGACTTTGGGACTGGTTGGGAGAATGCATCAGCTTCTTCCCCTAGGGGCAATAAGCCATTAAGGAGCTGGCGCAGCTTGCGCCATGTTGCCACATTGCAGCTTCAGCTCTTGGCCTGAGAACTGTAGGGGGATCCGGCAATCAGTCTGAGGGGTAATCACTCTTGCTTTAACCTTCTTGGACCTGGATTGTGGTCTGGGGTGGAGGTCTTGGGGTGTGTGACCAGCTTGCCAGAGTCTGTGGAGCCTTCACAGAGGCCACCCAACTAATACCTCAGGAAGTTGAGAAAAACCCCAATGTTTGGGACAGAAGTTCCCCTGGCTGGTGGCAAAGTCGTACTGTGGCAAAAAGTCCAAAAGTCAAGTGATTGAGTGGCAACATGCCTAGGCAAAGGAAACAAAATAAACAGAAAAATGCAACATTAGAATCCTATTTTGGGGGCAAAGAGGATCAAAGCATGGAACAGGAGGAGGACTGTGAGTTCAGAAATCCTGCAACAAAAGCCCCAAATGAAAATATGAGCTGGTTACAGGCCATAGAGGACCTTAAGAAGAAGATAAGAGAAGTGGGGAAAAATTGTGGAGAGAAATGAGAAAGATGCAAGAAAAGTATGAAATAAGAGTCAACAGCCTGACTGAGGAAAATAACACCTTAAAAATAGACTAACTCAAATAGCAAAAGAGGCTCAAAAAGGCAATGAGGAGAAGAATGCCTTAAAAAGCTGAATTTTCCAGATGGAAAAAGAATCTCAAAAGCTCACTGAGGAGAATCATTCCTTCAAAATTAGACTGGAGAAATCAGGAGCAGATGGACTTCATATTTATCTGGAGAGACTTATACAAACTGATGCTAAGTGAGAACAGTAGAGTCAGGAGATATTTGTACACAATTACAGACACAACATATGTGTGACAATCAACTTTTATAGACTGGACTCTTCTCAGCAATGCAGAGATATAAGACAACTCCAAAAGACTCACGATGGAGAGAAATGTCTACATCCAGAGAAAGAACTAAAAAGAACAGAGTTTGAATGCAGATTGAAGCAAACTACTTGCTCTCTTTCTTTTTCTTGTTTGGTTTTGTTTCCTCTTTCCCACTACTCATTCCATCAGATACAGTCCTTCTTTATAACCTGACTGATGTCTAATGTGAAAGTATTTGCAGGTCCTATACTTGATTGTATGTCGCCATGAGGGGCGGGGGGGAGGAAATTTGAAACTCAAGGAATAGTGGAACTGAATCTTGTAAACTAAAAGTAAACAAAAAAATTAATAAAGAGAATAAATTAAAAACAAAACAAAATAAAATAAAATTAGTTGGCCAGATGATCTCTCAGGTCCTTTCCGGCTATAAACCTCTGATTCTATAACAAACTGAAATATTGTATAATAATCTGTATATTTAAAAGGCTATATTTAACATTTTGTTGTTGTTCAGTCATTTAGTCATATTTGACCCTACATGATCCCATGGACCACAGTATTCCATGCCCTTCTGTCCTCCCTCATTTCTCAAAGTCTGTATAAGTTCATGTTCATTGTTTTCATGACACTAGCAATCCATCTCAACCTCTGCCATCACCTTTTCCTTTGGCATTCAATCTTTTCTAGCATCAGGGTCTTTTCCAGTGAGTCCCACCCCAAAGTATTTATGCTTCAGCTTCAGTATTTGGCCTTCCAATACCCTGAATTAATTTCTTTTTTTAACTGATTTGATGTCCTCCCTATCCAAGGGACTTTCAAAAGTCATCTGTGGTACTACAAATTGAAAACATAAATCTTATAGTACTCAGTTATCTTCATAGTCCAACATTCACAGACATATATTACTACTGGAAAAACCATAGCTTTGAAAACACAGACCTTTTCTGGCAAGATGATGTCTCTGCATTTTAGAATGCTGTTCAGATTTGCATAGTTTTCCTTGCAAGGAGCAAGTGTCTTTTAATTTCATGGCTTGAAGTCTACAGAGATCTTTGAGCCCAAGAATATAAAATCTGATAGTTTCATTTCTTCTTCATTTGCCAGGAAGTCATGGGACCAGTTGTCAAGATTTTAGGGCTTTTTATGTTAAGCTTCAAGTTAACTTTTAGACTTTACTCTTTCACCCTTACCCAGAGGATTTTTCTTAATTTTTTTTGCCATCAGAGTGGTTTTTCTCGTGGCAACCTTAATTCCAGCTTTTGATTCATCCAGCCTGGCATTTAGCATATATGCTCTGTATGTAAGTTAAATACATGAGGTGACAATGTGCAGACTTGTTGTACTCTTTTTCCAATCTTACACCAATCAATTATTCAATATTCAGTTCTAACTGATGCTTTTTGGACCCACATACAAGTTTCTCAGGAGACAAAGATGATGTGGACTCCCATCTCTTTTAGGATTTGCCACATTTTGTTGTGAATTACAGAGTCAAAGGCTTTAGTCAATGGAGCAAAAGTAGATTTCTTTTCTAGAACTTCCTTGCTTTCTCCATAATCCAGTGAAGGTTGACAATTTGATCTCTAGTTCTGCTTCTTTGAATACCAGCCTCCTCTTATGGCCAAAGTATTAGGAGATTTGAAGTATAGGGAAGTCAGACAAGTCTATTTCTGTTGATATTATAGCTGAAAACTCAGGAGAATTGGGGTTGTCAGGACTTGTAGTATGAGACAGGGAGAGAGTCAATGTTAGTACATATGACAGAAAGAAAAAGAAGTGAAAGAGAGAGGCTAGAGCAATTTTGACCAGAGAACTACCTGGGGCTGATGAAGAGGGTGTGCTTTGAGTAGCTAGTTACTTCTGCCATCTTATTATCCTTTCTACCTCCAATGCCTGTGGGAAGCAAATGATCCTATAAAAGATAAAAACATCTGTAGCCTTACATTAATATTTCTTGTTAGATTACATTAATTTTATCTTAATTTTAAATTTAAATAATTTTACTTAGGATTTCATTATTAAGGATCATTTTGAGTCCTTGTCTCTTTTTTGTGTTTCTTGAATCTGCTTATTTTGTTGTGCTATGGTTCATAAAGAAAATGTTTGGTATTTCTGATTTTTATGCTTATTTGCAATTTCTTTGTGCATGATCAATTTTTTTTTTGTAAAAGTTACATGTGGTGCTGAAAGAATGTATATTTATGTGTGATTCCATTTAGAAGGTGTTATAAATCTTTTAGTTCTAATTTTATTAACATGTTCAATTCTATATGTTCCCTTTAAGAAAGATCTTTCTGGTAGATTTTTCCTGCTCTGGGAGTTTACAGCTATTATAAAGTGTTCATTTTTTTTCAATTGAGTTAACTATTTCATTATTAATTTAGATGTTATGCCATTTTCAGCATACACATATAATACTGATATTTGTTTGTTTTCTTAGGTTCCTTTGAACATAATGCAATTTCCTTGTTTATTTCTGTTTATATTGTGATAATTTGTTTTTGCTTTGTCTGATAGCATGATTGCCAGTCCTGTGTTTATATTCACATAATGCATAGTAAATTTTGTTCTAGCTTCTCATTCAGAATCCTTGTATGTCCTTTCTTTTTTCAAATATATTCCTGTAAGTAACATGGTAGGATCTTGTTTCCTTACCCAATCCATCATTATTTTGTTTTATTGGTTCATTACATTTATTCACATTTAAAGTTATAGTGTTAGGTTTGCTTTTTCCTCTATTCATGTCTTTATTTTCTTCCCCTTTCCCTCTTTGTCAGTACTTTGTTTTAGTTTTTCTTAATCTACCTTGATGAAATCCTATTCTTTCTTCTCCAGACCAGAATTCCTTCCCCCGTTTGTCAACATTTTTTTCCCTGAGTTTTGAATTTTTTTCTTTTTTCTCCTTCCTTTTTCTTTACTTCTTTCTTTCCTTGTTCCTTTCCTCCTTCTTTCCATTTCTAATTTTCCCTCCTATCCTTTATTTTCTTTCTCTCTTTTGAACATTCAATTCCATTTCTCCTTTCTTCCTCCCCTCCAACATCTTTTGTTTTTTCTTAACTTTTCTCTAAGAAATATTTTTAACTTTGTTCTTTTCATGTGTTGTCTTCCTTTCCTAAATATTATGAACTTTCTTTTCAGCTCATGATTTATATGTTGTGTTTTTCTTTTTTTTTAATTAAACAAATTCTTTATTAACTTCTGGTTTACATCATTCATTTCTGCCAGGTTTTGAGGTACAATTTTTTTCCCCGTTTTTCCCCTACCCACCATCCCAGAATAGGAGTCCCACAAGATATCACTTCCTCCAATCTGCTCTCTCCCATATCTTCTTCCATACCTACTTCGACTTTTCCATTAGAGGAAGGTGAATCTCTGTACCCCAATGACTGCACATCTTATCTCCCAATTACATGCAAAAGAGTATTGATAATAGTATTTATATATATTTGAAACATTTAATTTTAAGACCTCGAATTTCAGATCCATTCCCTTCCTCCCTTGCCACCCATTCCCTCTGGGAAGATAAGTAATTCAGTATATGTTGTACATGTCTAGCTATGCAAAACATTACCATAGTAGATATATTGTACAAGGTTGCTTATAATTCCCTCCCACCCATCCCACCCCCCACCTGGTCCATTCCCTACTTGATCCTGTCCCTCTTCTATAGTGGGTACTTCCAACCTCCCTTCCCCCCAAGAATGCCCTCCCATCCATCATACCTCCTCTCATCCCCCTTCCCCTTATTCTGCTGCAGGTTGAGATATCCCATTTAGTATGCATGTCATTCTCTCCCTGAACCAAATTCAATGAGAATGTGGTTTTGCCTTTTTGCCTTCCTATTCTTCCCCTCCCCTGCAGCCATTTCCCCTTGCTTCTTCTACATGAGATAGTTTACCCTACCCTGTCTCTCCCCATCTCCTCTTGCCACTTTCCTCTCTCACCTCATAATTTCACCCCTTAAGTATCATTCCTTCCCAACAAATTCAACCTATGCCCTCTCTCCATGTATAATTGTAAGCATATATACAGACATTCATATATGTATTCATATGCCCATAGACCCTTCTTCAATTATTTTCATACTGAGAAAGGTTTCATCAGTCACAGTTATTGTTTTTCCATGTAGGAATGTAAATAGGTCAACTTTTATAAGTTCCTTTTAATTTCTTTTCCCTGATTACCTTCTCAGGCATCTCTTGCTTCTTGTGTCTGGATGTCAAATTTTCTATTCAACTCTGGTTTTTTCCTCAAGAATGCTTGAAAGTCCTGTATTCCACTGAATGACCATACTTTCCCCTGAAACAAAATACTCAGTTTTGCTGGGTATGTGACCCTTGGGTTCATTCCCAACTCTTTTGCCCTCTGGAATATCATATTCCATTCCCTTCAATCCCTCATTGTAGAAGCTGCCAGGTCCTGTGCTATTCTGATTGTGTTTCCACAATATTGAAATTGTTTCTTCCTGGCTGCTTGGAGTATTTTCTCCTTGATCTGGGAGTTCTAGAACTTGGCTATAATATTCCTGGGAGTTTTCTTTTTAGGATCTTTTTCAGGAAGTGATCTGTGGATTCTTTCAACCTCTATTTTGCCCTCTGGGTCTAAAGCATCAGGGAAATTTTCCTTAAGAATTTCTTGAAGGATGATTTCTAGGTTCTTTCTTTGATTATGGCTTTTGGGTAGTCCAATAATTTTTAAATTGTCTCTCCTGGATCTATTTTCCAGGTCAGTGGTTTTTCCCATGAGATATTTCACATTGCCTTCTATTCTTTCATTTGTTTGGATCTGCTTAACATCATCTTGATTTCTCATAAAGTCATTAGCTTCCATTTGCTCCAGTCTAACTCTGAAGGAATGAATCTCCTCAGTGAGCTTTTGAGATTCTTTTTCCATCTGGCAAATTCGGCTTTTTAAGGCATTCTTCTCCTCATTGCCCTTTTGGGCCTCCTTTGCCATTTGAGTTAGTCTATTTTTTAAGGTGTTGTTTTCCTCAGTCAGGCTGTTGACTCTCATTTCATACATTTCCTGCATCCTTCTCATTTCTCTTCCCAATTTTTCCTCCACTTCTCTTATTTGATTTTTAAAGTCCTTCTTAAGGTCCTCTATGGCCTGTAACACACTCCTATTTTCCTTTGGGGCTTTTGGAGCAGGATTTCTGACCTCACAGTCCTCCTCCTGTTCCCTGCTTCGATCCTCTTTGCCCCCAAAGTAGGAGTCTAAGGTTGCATTTTTCTGTTTATTTTGTTTCCTTTGCCTTGACATGTTGCCACTTAATTACTTGACCTTTGGGCTTGTTGCCACAGCAGGACTCCGCCACCAGACAGGGGATCCTGTCATCATCCCGAACATTGGGGTCCTCACAGCTTTCTAGCAAGCTGGATGCCCACCCAAGATCTCCCCCCCAGATCACAATCCAGATTCAGGGAGGTTAAAGCAAGAGTGATTACCCCCAAGACCCCACAAGACTGATTGCTGGATCTCCCTACAGTTTGCAGGCCAGGAGCTGGAGCTGCCACTGAAAACTACAAAATGGCATTTCTCCTCAGAGGCTTCTCGCCCCCAGGGGAGGAAGCAGACAAGTTCCCCAAATACTGGTCCCAAAGTCCATAGGGCACTAACCTCTCACTTTGTCCTAGGCATATCTGGGTTGATAATTCTGGAATCGCCACAGCTGCTGGTGTTCTAGGGTCCCTCCAGCAGGCTGCTTGCCCAGCCACCCTGGGGCTAAAACCGCAACTCACAGGGACCTGGCCTCGGCTCTCAGTGCACTGCGGGCTGCACTGCCGGCTCCCAGAGCGCTGCACTGGTCCTTCCTGCAGGGCTGTTGGGCTGTCCTCAGTGGGAGGTTATCTTCTCTGTGTTGTTCTGTGGGTGCTGGGGCTCTAGAAGTTGTTCAGAGTCCCCTTTAACATAGTTTGGAGGTGATCTGGGGAGAGATTGCCTTGGACATGCTGTTTCTACTCCGCCATCTTGGCTCCACCCCTCTGTTGTGTTTTTCTAATGAAATTTAAGGTTCTGAAATACCAAGTTTGAGCTACCTCTTCTAGTCAATACCTATATGTTTATTATCCCTTTTTAAATGTTATGTTAGAGGCATCAATTCATGAGAGCAAAGAAAAGAAGAATTGTCTCATGGTAGAAATTGCCTTCCATCTTCAATTATGTGATCCAATTTAACCCCTGTCTGCACCATAAGTTTTATACTTCCAAATTACCATGCTCTCTGTCCTCTAGGTCTACTTTTCTAGGTATTGTTTGTTCCTATTAGCTCCAATTATCCCTCACCTGAGCTGAATATCGTCTATGGAAGTACAGCATACTCTCAAAGGAAGTGGGTTTTCTGAGGGCCAGTCAATCTCCCAGATTAAACCCATTATAAAATCCCCATTGGGCAATTAGGTGGCTCAATAGATTAATTGCCAGGCCTGGATTCAGAAAGATTTATCTTCCTCAGTTCAAATATGGCCTCAGATACTTACTGGCTGTGTGATCCTGGGCAATTAAGTCACTTAACTCTGCCTTATTTTTCTCTTTGGTAAAAAATGAGCTGGAAAAGGAAATGGCAAACCCAATGGCCATCGCCCAAGAGGGATCATGAAGAGTTGATCATGACTTAAAATGACTAAACAACAAAAAAGTCCCCATCTTCTATTATATCCATATACCTCTTTCCCCCTTGGGAATGTTCTTACATGGCACCCCCCAATTCCATTAGGATTAGACCTTCTTCCTCTCTTTCACTCTTTCCCTTTTGCTACCTCTTCCCACTCTCCTGTTGCCCCTCTTTTTATTGAGATAGTGCAAGAGATATCTTCTCTTTGTTATTCACCCATAGACTTACATAGTATATATCATGCATTCCCCTCCATCATATATCTCCCAATTCATAAACCCTCTCATTTTACAATTTAGTTCCACAAAATAAGAAACATTTATGTATCTCAAAGGGGATTTTGGAGGATTAGTCCATGATGATTCAAGCCTCCATGGTCCCTTCTCCTATTTCTTTAAATCCAACTTTAATCTTTACCCCTTTGTATATTTTTAAAAGAAATTTCTGAATGGTCTCTCTCCATATGTTATTTTTTTTTAAATTTATAGGTCAGTCTTTCTTTTAAAAAATTTTAGAGAGGAAATAATTTGTTTCACAATTGATTCTTTTCTTGACAGTTATATTGACAAGTCTGCTTACTTTTGCCCTCTTACACCAAATGATGGCTCCCATGCCTCTCATTTATTGTATATATAATTTTTTCCAGTGGTTGGTAAGCTCAGGGTTGCATTTCACATTACATCTTGATCTCCTTTGCTTTTAAAAACAGTATTAATACCTTTCTATGGTTTCTTGCAGTGACAGAATATCCTTCTGTTATTTGAATTTCCTTTCCCTTTTATTTGAATGCCTCTATCCTGGCCTTTATCCTTGCAGAATTTGTTTGTTTTTTATAATTTGTTTGTTTTATTAACTATATATCTTGGAATTTGAAGGATGGGCTTCCTTATTTGCTGTTTGTTTGGTCTTGTTTTGTCACTTTTTCCCCATTGACAAATTGTGGATTCTTTCAATTGGTGCTTCAGCTTTTGTATTGTTAAGTTCTGGGTAGTTTTCTTTTTTTTTCTTTTTTTTTTCAGATTTGGGGAATCTGAATCTTCAGCCATGTGTTTACATAGGCTACATAGATGGAGTACCTTCTCTTTAACCCCTTCTCTCACTAGATACAGTTAACAGTAACCCCCAAAACTTATATTAACCTATTTCTGACACTATGACATTATCTCAAGGGAGTTAGCAATAATAATGTGTTCTCCTTAAGATAGTATATTAAAGCTTGATGCTCCTCCAGAAAATGCCCTCTTACCAGCTGGCCCTTGGGATTCTTGCCTGGACCTTCTTTTTTTTCTTCCTCTATGCTATTTCACTTGGTGATCATATCACCTCCCATGGATTTAATTAGCATCTCCAGATTGATGATCCTCAAATCTACCTTTCCCATTCCAAGCACTCTGCTGACCTCTAATCTTACATCTCCACCTGCCTATTGAACATCTCAAACCAGATGTCCAAAAAGCATCTTAAACTTGCTATGTCTAAAACAGAACTCATTATTTTCCTCCTAACCATGTCCCCTCCTACCTTATCTATTACTATAAACATCAACACCCTCCTCCCAGTCCCTCAAGTTTCCCAACCTAGGAGTCATCCTGGAATCCTTACTATCTCTCACCACTACCCCCAGTTCCTATACCCAAGCTGTTTCCAATACCTATATATTTCACTTTGAAGCATCTCTCAAAGATGCTACCTTCTGTCCTCTGACACCAATATCCTTTGGTGCAGGCCCCTATCACCTAACAACTGAACTATTTCTATAACCTGGTAGTGGGTCTGCCTGCTTCAAGACTCTCTCTGCTCCAACTCACATTCCATTCAGCCACTAAAGTGATTTGCCTAAAACGCAGGTCCAATAATGTCACTTCCCAATTCAATAAACTTCAATGGCTCTCTATCACCTCCAAAGCAAATACAAAATGCTCTGATGGTATTCAAAGCCCTTTATATCAACCCCTCCCACCATTTTACTCTTCTTAAAACTTCTTAAAATGCACTGTTTGATCCAGTGACAGTGGATTTCTGGTTGTTTCATGAATAAGACACTCCATCCTTTGTCTCTAAACATTCTCTATTATTATCCCTCTAGCAACTTTGGAGAGCATGGCTCCTCATGTTGAAGAGAACTGTCAGCTATCAACTCTAAAAAGAACCTGATCTTTAGAGCCCAGCACAGATTCATGCCTAAGAGAAACTAAATGAATACCCAAAAAAGGGGAGAAAAGCATTTCTAATAACTAGGAACTATGACATATCCCTTTGACACATGTCTTATCTACATGTGTGCCTCACTGCCATTTTCCTTTTTTTTTTTTTTTTGCTTTTCTGAAGGGCAATTGGGGTTAAGTAACTTGTCCAAGGTCACATGGCTACGTTTTTGTTTGTGTGTGCTTTAAGTTTCTGAGGCCAGGTCTGAACTCAGGTCCTTCTGACTTCAGGGCCAATGCTCTACTCACTGCACCACCTAGCTGCCCCTCACTGCCATTTTCTTTAAATCTGAGACCACGCCTATAGGAACTTTATATTTGCAAGGGGAGAATATGCCTCAATTTTTTGGGAAAAAGTTTTTGTAACTACCTTTTTTGCTATCCCTTCTTGGTAAATACCTTCACTAAAAACTTAAATTTCTCATCTGTCAGTTGTCAAAATAAAGCACACCAATGGGGGTTTATGAGTTATTGTACTCAAAACCTAGATCCTTGAAATTGCCCTTAGAATTCTGAGGAAAGAAGTAGTCAATATACCCTCTAAAAGGACCCCAAACCACAAGTACAAATGCAGGTTAAAGAAAAAGCCCCACAGAGTGTGTTATAGACACAAAATATGTACCAAGTAATTGGATAGGTACTATTTGGAGGGTAGGGTTCTTAAATGGGCATAATCTTTTATTTACCTTTCATCTCTACAGAAGATTGCCCAGTGGTGAGGACCTTCATGACAATTTTTTTCCCTTAATGCTACTATGAGAATACAAAGTTCTGAATAGTGCTTCATCTCTCTCTGTTTATCTGTCAAGAAAGGGAAAGAGTTTGATAATTGGCTTGAACTGACCATAGTATTAGAAGTTGGAGTTCCTGGTAAGTAATGACCCCAGATAAAGCAAAGGATGGCTTTTCTCAGAGTGAGACTTTTGAACTCTCCCCATCACCACTTCCAAGGAATAATCCACTGAAAATAAGGCACTCTAACCCTTAAAAAAATTTTTTTAAAAGATATAATTGTAGGTCTTAGGTATCAAGAACATCTACTAAAAGCTTACTTTGCACTTAAATCACAGTATGGAGATGACCTTTGATTCTTTAAGGATATAGTCATTTCAACATTACCTCTGTAACAGGAGAGGCAGAGTGTGCTATACTAAAAAGAGAATTAGTGTTATAGCACAGAAAACCTGGGTTCAGATCTTGCCTCTGAGACATACTGTCTCATCCTGAAAAAGTCACTTCTCTTCTCCATGCTCAGAGTAATTAAGACCAACAGTTTAAGAGAGAGTGCCAACTGTTAAGTAGAGAAAGTTTCTCACTGGGACCTCCATGATATCCTAGATCTAATCTCTATCACTGGCACCATACGAGCCTGGCACTGGGATAGATTTTTATAATACAAGGACACAGATGATACAATATGGACCCGCAGGGAACTTACATTTGATCAGAGAAAACAACATTCATGTACAAAGTCTATCCAAAATGTGGACAAAGTGAATGCAAGATAATTTGGCATGACTGTCCCTACAAGTTTGACAGGTTTCAAGAGAACCGTTTGTTAAGGTATTAATGAGAGGTAGTTAACTTGCTTTGATGGGGGCAAGGTGTTATCTACACTTAGTGAAACCATAGACATTTTAAGGATTAAATTTTGTATACAAAAATATTAGACATTACCTTTATACATATAACATGTCCCAATTTTTGGTTTGATTTTGATGGGGAGGAGATTCGGAAGCCGTAATTTCTTCAGTGTACAGATCTCCCAGTGTGGAAACTCCTTCCACTGATTCAGCTCTAACCCTAACTCCTCTACAATTTAAGAGTTTTGGAGAGATGCCTACAACTTTGAAAAAGTAAGTGACTTGCCTGGGGTCACATAACCAGTAGATAAGAGGCAAGACAAGAATTCAGGTCTTCCTGGCTCCAAGGCTCTTTCTTTCAAAGGCACCACATGACATATTTACTCTTAGGTCATGGTTAATTTAATATTCTTATATGTTCACATGAACTAATACATACATACAGGCACTAACAATATGTACTCTGGTAAACAGTCTAAGGTTCTTTTGGAAAAGCTCCATGGGCAACTGTAATGGAAATGCAAATTTAAAGATCTTCCCTGCCCCTAGGCCCTTTGGTAGGCTTAAGAGACTCTGAGAACCTTCCTTGATTTGAAAATATACTCTGACCCCCTAATAGGCTGAATGTGGTCACATGGAGCCTGTGGCAGGAGGCTTGTTTTTCAGGAAAGCCCACACCTTGATGCTGTGTGATTGGGCAGTGGATCAAGAAGGTTGTTACATTCTCTGACCCAGGAGAAAGCTATATAATCCTTGATGAGAGGCTTTGCTTTGGGGCGCACTTTGAGAAGTGTTGTGTGATTTGACCAGATGAGACTCTGGGCAGCTGTTGAGAGCCCCCCGGCTTTGAAAACCCAAATGTTGATGCTTCCTTCTCTGGTAACTGTGAATTGGTATGGATGTAATGGTTGGACAATTTGGAAGCCTGTCTGCTTGATCTGTTTCTCTGTTTTGTAACTTCTGTCTGTATATTATGAAGTTCGGGGTGCTGACCTTTAACCCATGAACTAGGTAAACAATCTATGTTTGATTGATTAAAGTAAGCTTGTTAACCCATTTTGAGTTGCTTTCCTTTAGAAAAGCAGACCTAAGAACCTGTGTTGGCAGCCACCCTGGGGATGTTGGGGTGCTTGCCTCTACAACAACAGAAGAATTTCTTATCCTCCTCTTAACTCATTCATTCATGCTCTGTCTCATGGCTAAGAAAATATGAAGGTGACTTTTAACATGAGATTGTTTATGGTTGATTTTTTTCATTTTCTATCCCAGAATAAAAGAGGAAAAAGGATTTTTAGTCTTTGAGGATTTTGCATGGAAATGATTAAAACCTTCCCAGAAGAATGCCTTCTGTGGAGCCCAAAGGATTAAGAGCCCAGTCTGCCTGAGCAGTTTCAGTGGAGAGCACAAATGAAAGTTAATTAAACCACCTTATCAAAAAGCTCATCTTGCCTAATTTGCCTCTTGTTGGCCTATGAAGGCTGTTCAACCAGGAGAAGTACAAATAACTGTTAGGACTTGTCCCTAGCCCTCAAATCAACCATTGGGCAAAGAGCTCCCATGGCATCCACCCCTCTGTGTTAATACTTTTGCCCTAAAATGGGTGAGATTCCAAAGAGTTTGTAGATCAGAATCATTGCTGACTGTACAATCCAAATCCCAGCTCTAATTAAATCATCTAAGACTGATAACATAAGGATAGCTTCATGGAGAAAGATGCCGGAAATCCTTCCTCTGCCCACCCCTTTGCCCAGATACAATCACTTACAGAAAAAAAAATGCAGGAGGAACAGAATTTACCAAATTAGGACAATATTCCCAAGCTGTGACCCAAAAAGGGCGTCCACAAACCAATGGCAGTCCAATGTCTCCAATCTTCCCTGCTTCTTTCCACCCCTCCCCTTTCTTCCAACTCCACACAGAGAACTCTTTTTAAAGACTCAGGCTTGGCAAAGCTACTAGGTTTGGAGCTTAGTGAATGCAATCAAAGCATCTTTGGGTTAGAGCTGGAAGGGAATGTAGGAGTCATCTAGGCTGAGCCTCACATTCTACAGATGAAGAAACAGAGACTCAGGGAGAGAAAGGGACTCAGCAAAGTCTTCCAGGTTGCAGGTGTCAAAGCAGGGATTTAACTCTAGATCCCCCAATGGAGAGTCAATGATCTTTCCATCAAACGATATGACTGCCAACTGCCAGATCTCAACAGTCACTCTTACTCAGTGATTCCTCCCCTTTCCCAGACTTTTAGATTTCTTAGTCAAAGGTTATTGTTTGATTGTTAGTTTGGTTTGGCTTCTGAGCTCCCTGAGGGCAGACACTTTTGACTCTTTTTGTATCCCTAGCACCTGGCAAAGTGCCTGGCACAGAAAAGGCTATTAATCAATGTTTATTGACTCACTGGTTTGCTTTGACTTTTTTACTTTTTGAGAAACAGCTTAGTGAAGTAGAGTGCTGGGCTTGAAGTCAGGAAGACTTGGGTTGAAATCTTACCTTAGTTACTCACTAGCTTTCTGAATAGCGTGGAGTTTCTTAAGCTCTTGAAACCTCAATTTCCTCTTCTGTAAATTGGGAATGATGATAATACCTCTCCTTCCTACCTCACAGGCATTTATGAGGTTCCAATGAAATAACATCAATAATAACATAGCAATGGTGGTTTAGCCTGATAAGTTTATTGGAAAATGTTAAGCACTAAGTAAATCCCAAATTGGTATTTTCTCTAGTGCCTGAAACCAGGCACTATTAAAAATCTTGTGTCTTCATCTTTTGGGGTGCTACTGTTCCGCTACCCTACTCCTTTTCAACCAAGGTCTTGAGATTTTCAAAATATTACATCCAGAATCCTTCGAGGAGGATGGTCAGAGATCAACTATCTTGGAGACAGTTCTAAAGAGGGCAGAGAATGCTGAAATAGTGTAATCCTGTTATGAGGAGTCAGGGGAAAGGAGTGAATTCTTTGAATAGCAAAAGAGGTCAGTGCTCTAGCAAGCAACAGTAGAGTGAGATAAGAATCAGAGGTAAGAGGGGTGTCTGAACAACATACATCAGACTCAGCAACATGGTATGAATAGACTGAGAGTGTAGGTGGAACCAAGAATGCAGGGGCAAACCAAGAATCTGGAAAAATATGACAGACAGGCAGAAAAATACAACCAACATTCATTAAGTATCTACTGTTTACAAAGTAGTGAGTTTGGCATGGAGGTGGAGGAAGATTGCATTGAGTTAAGTAAGGTCCTCTCCAATTCTCTGTTGTTCAGTTATTTTTTCAGTGGGTCTGATGTTCCATGACACCATTTGTGGTTTTCTTGGCAAAGATACTAGAATGGTTTCCCATTTCCTTCTCCAGCTTATTTTGCAGATGAAACAACCTGAGGTGAGATGAAGAGGGACAACCCCTGCACCATGGTGGAAGTCTGGGCAGGGAAGTTGGGGGCAGGACAGAGTGGTGGCATAGGGAGCATGAATATGATGGATGGATTGGAGAGGAACGCTGTATTTATCTCTGTTTTGTGAGGAATGTTCATTTCTACCTCAAATGTTGTTGCTTGTATGGACTACATAGCATCCTCCCCACCCCTGTGGTCTTCTCACTTTAAAGGATGCCTCTACCCCTGTAGCCCCTTTTTCTGACCAGTCAGTTCTATCCAGAGATGTCATTTTAAGGAAAGTACCCAGGCCAGTCATGTTCATCTGCTTAGTCTTTGATTCCCCTCTGGGCTCCCTTCCTGATTCTCTGTATTCTCTACCTGATTCTGCCTTTCTCTACCATGCCTCCATTGGGGCACCTTATCTCTTACCCCATTGCTTTCAAATTATTTTTTATGCATTTTCATAATCAAAAGGCTTTTGATAGTCTTTTGATTCTACTCTTCAATTTTAATGATTTTATAGGCTCTCCATGAAGGTAAATTGTCAGTGATATTGAACAAATCCAATGATGTATCTGTTGTCAGACTTTACAGTTGCTTAGTGAAATATCTACTTGTTTCAAAAATTATTATTATTATTATTATTATTGGAAGAGAGGGAACACAAGCATTTACTAATTTCCTACTATGTGCCAGCCACTGTGCTAAGCACTTACAAATATCTCATTTGATCATTGCAACAACCCTATGAGGTAGGTGCTGCTATTTTATAGTCAAGGACTGGGCCATCACCAATTGTCTTGGCTTATGTCTTGCCATTGGACTCCACTGAGGAGAAGAGAGTGAATTTGATGACTTTGCATAGCTCAGCCTCACTGAAATGCTATTTACTTGCAAGATAAGATATCACCCTCCTGATAGCATTGGTCCTCTTCAGGAATAAAGAATGAGCAACAATCTTTGAGTAGTAGTAGTAGCTACCCCCTGGGGACCCAAATGGATCAGTGCAAATTGAGCCATTCTGCTATTTCTATTCCTCCTCCTGCTCCTCCTTCTCCTCTCTTCTTCTCCTCCTCCTCCTCCTCCTCCTCCTCCTCCTCCTCCTCCTCCTCCTTCCTCCTCCTCCTTCTCTCCCTCTTCTTCTTCTTCCTCTTCTTCTTCTCTTCTTCTTCTTTCTTCTTCTTCTTCTTCTTCTTCTTCCTCTTCTTCCTTCCTCCTCCTCTTCTTCTTCTTCTTCTTCCTTTTCTTCTTCTTCTTCTTCTTCCTTTTCTTCTTCTTCTTCTTCTTCCCCCTCTCCTCTGTTCACATGAGGAGCCATACCCCTATGTGTGTGCATTCTGTGTCCAAAGGAATATAATTTTTAACCACTTACACTTTATAAGGTGTCTTGGGGTTTGAAGGCCAGATTTTTTCTTCCCTATTTATTTTTCCTATTATTTTTTTTCAAAAATCTGAGACAATTAGCTTTTTTGTCTTGTGTAGTTTTCATTTATAATTTCTTGAAATATAGCTCTGAAAAAAAAACAGGCTTTGAAAAAGTCCATTGAAACTCAAATGGAGCTACTTGACTATGCCTTTAAACCCAAATCACTCTGGCTTTCACTGGTTAGCCAATAATAGGTCCTAGCCCAGTCCTTATTTGTTCATTGTTTGGGTTTTGATGGCTCAAAGTGAGTGTAAATAGTAATAGTTTTCTCTTCTGGTCCGAAACATTAAGGGTCTTCCTCTCCTAGACTGATTCTTTTGTGAAGGCAAATTAGGCCATCTTTTGTCACAATTCTTACCTAGCCTTTAATCACTGAATGAATATTACTTGGGATGAACTGACACCTGGGAAAATTTTTAGCTTAAAAAGGCCAAGGTCTTCCACTGCTTCCTGGGTCATCCACAACTGTTTTATGTCTTGCCACTGAACTCCAGTGATTCTGTAGGGCAGAGTGAAACTGACGACTTTGCACAGCTATGAATCATTGAAATCCAATTCACTTGCAAATTATCACCCCCTTGATGCCATTGGTCCTCTTCAAGAATGAAGGATGAACAACAACAGGAAGAAACTGAGGCAAACAGAGGTAAAATGATTTGTCCAGGGTCAAACAGTAAGCATCTAAGACTGGATTTGAACTCAAGTCTTCTGGTCTCTAGGACTAATGCTTTATCTACTTCCCTACTTAGCCATATCATTATCGTAACATTATCGATACCTTTGTTTTCATGTTCCATTCATTTACAACTATCTTTCTTGCTTCCAGCCAGCAAACTATTATAACAGGATAATAATAACAATAATTCAATAAAATCAACCAATGCATTGACCAATGTATGCAATATTCTAAACTCCTAGATCCCCACCCATACAATCTCTATTCTAGGGCAAGCTCCAAAATTATAAACAGATATAGCATTCAATTTATGGGTTGTTTTGTTTCTTTATTCTATTTTCATTGGTATAGTCACTGTACATATTATTTTATCTGGTTCTGTTACTTCAATATGCATCAATTAATATGAGTCGCCATGTTTTCTGAATTCTTCATACCTTTCATTTCTTGCAAGGAAGAACTATTACATTAAATTCATCTATCACAAATTTGGTTAGTCATTCCCTAAATAAGTTATGCAGATCCCTTTGATCTTAAAATATCTGATTGTTTGTAAAAGACACAGAAAGAGACAGATAGTAGCATGATACAATATCCATTCCAATGACCAGTTATTCATCACTTGCTATGTATAAGGCATATTGCTAGTGCTGGAGAACAAAATATACAAAGGGATAAGCAATCTTAGATTACTTACATTCTTGACATGGTCACTTAAAACTATGGGCCTTGGCATTTCTGGTTGCTCATGGAAGATTAGTACCTCTTGTGTCAGTGCTGCTTTCCATCTTTGGTGACCACCTGTCACCCAAATCTCACCTGTGGCTCCAAGAAGCTGTAGCATGCACAGCAGTCACACTCTAGTAAACTGATTTTTCCCACAGGTTAAACCAGGTTGAAGGTAGATGATAGGCCTCAAAAACACTGGTGAGTTTAGAGAATGTCTACTCCAAGGATGTGAAAATATCCCCAGTGGAGCAGGCAGATATGAACAATTTGTTCTGACAGACCATGAAGGCAGCAGAAACAGGTGCTGTGGAGTGCTTAGAGCTTGATTAAACATCGAAGATGCCAAAGTCATTCACTACATTCCAAGCCATTGCCAGTCATCTTGGCTTGTCTTGCCACTGGACTTTGATGAATCTGGAAGATAGAGTGAGGCCAAAGACTCTGCACAACTCTGCTTTACTTAAATACAATTTGTGTGTAAATCCAAATATACCATTCATGTTATTTTACCATTTTTACTCACCTCAAAGTCCTGTGGCTCCAGGCAAGTATAAAAGTAGCAGACACAAATACACTGGGAACTATAGTCACAAGCCTGCACACAGGAACCCCAGATCACAGGATTGTCTTCTCACTGGACTGAGGCAGCAGTTGGATTCAGCAGCCCCCTGGGAATCTGAGTAGCCTTTTCTAAGGACTACACTGCTCACTTTCTGTATGAGGAAGGGGCTAGAAAAGGTGCCCTAAAAATATCTGCTCTTTCTAACCTAACTCTCACCTGTTTATTGTGGTTGGCAGGGATCCTACCCTACAGTCAAAACAAACAAAAAATGCACAAATATTCTTCCGAAGATGATTCCTCTTGTCACTGGTACATGGAATGTGTGCAGGCTTACAGACAATATAACATCTAGTAGACCACAAATACAAAAAGCTCTTTTTACATGAGAACTCAGCAGGTATCACAAAAAATATTAGCCCTGGGTGAAACAAGGCTGGCAAATGAAGGACAGCTAACCAGAAGACAGAGACAGATATGCTTTTATTGGTGTTGTTGTTTGTTTTTCTGCAGTGGTCACATAATGAGGAGTGCAATGAGACTAAGGTAGGTTTCTTCACAAACAATGTAAACTGGTCAACATGCTTGTGTGCCTCCCAAAAGGAATGAATTACAGGCTCATGATTGCCACTTGTCATACCATCATCATCAGTGACTATGCTCTCACCATGACACCCTGATAAGATCAAAGAAAAATTTTAAGTAGACCGGAATACCATCGCTAATAATGTGCCCAAAAGACAAGCGTGTAATTCTGGGTGACTTTAAAATCAGAACTGGAACTGGCATAGACACAACATGGCAAGGAGTCATTGGGAAGGATGGAGTTGGAAAAACAGACAGCAGCATTAACTTACTACTGAAGACTTGCGCATCTCATGACCTTTTCGTCAAAACTGTCTTTCTTTTACATAAATGCAATAAATCTGTGAATTCATCCTTATAGCAAATATTGACATTTAATAGACTATGTTATCATAAAGAGAAGAGGCAGACAGGATATGAGAGTGACAAAGACAATGTGTGTCCCAGAGTGCTGGACTGATCAGAGACTTATCCTCTCCAAAATAAACACTTGCATTGATAAAAATGGTGATCCCTCCTGGGGGCAGAGCCCTACAGGGGTGGAGTAGAAACAGGACTTCCACCTCACCCAATTCATGTAAAAGGGGACTCTGAACAAACTTTGGAGCTACAGAACCCACAAAATGACACAGAGGAGCTAACCTCCCACTGAGGAGAGCCCTGCAGGATGGCAGGAATCAACCAGTGCAGTGCTCTGGGAGCCGAACCCAATTCCCCACCCACCCCCAGCCCAAGGTTTTAGCAGGCCTGACTAACCACTGGCTGGAGGGACTTCAGATCACCAGCAGCCAAGGCAGTTTCCAGATTTATCAACATCTAGATGCGAAGGACAAAGTGAGGGGATGGAGGTCTTGGGGTGTGCAACTAGCTTGCTAGAGGGTGTGGAGGCCTCAGAGAGAGCATCACCTTCAGCATCTGAGAAAACCCCAGAATTTGGGATGAAGATCCCCTGTCTGGTGGTAGAGTCCTACTGTGGCAAAAAGTCCAGGGGTCAAGTGATTGAGTGGTGACATGAGCAGGCAAAGAAAGCAAATTAAACAGAGCAACCCAACTTTACACTCCTATTTTGGTGACAAAAAGGATCAAAGCATGGAACAGGAGGAAGATAGTGAAGTCAGAACTCCTGCACCAAAAGCTTCAAAGAAAAATACAAGCTGGTTACAGGCTATAGAGGACCTTAAGAAGCAAATAAGAGGAGTGGATGAAAAATTGGGAAGAGAAATGAGAACAATGAAAAAAAATTATGAAAGGAGAGTCAACAGCCTGATTGAGGAAAATAACACCTTAAAAAATAGACTAATTCAAATGGCAAAAGAGGATGAAAAAGGCAGTGAGGAAAAGAATGCCTTATAAAGCCAAATTTGCCAGATGGAAAAAGAATCTCAAAAGCTCACTGAGGAAAAGCATTCATTTAGAATTAGATTGGAGCAAATGGAAGCTAGTGACTTTATGAGAAATCAATATTCTGTTAAACAGATCCAAACAAATGAAAGAATAGAAGGCAATGTGAAATATCTCATTTGAAAAACCACTGACCTGGAAAATAAAACCAGGAAAGATAATTTAAAAATTATTGGACTGCCTGAAAGACATGACCAAAGAAAGAACCTAGAAATCATCCTCCAAGAAATTCTCAAGGAAAATTACCCTGATGTTTTAGAACCAGAGGGCAAATTAGAGATTGAAAGAATCCATCTATCGCCTCCTGAAAAAGATCCCTAAAAGAAAATTACTAGGAATATTATAGCCAGGTTCCAAAATTCCCAGAGCAAGGAGAGAATATTACAAGCAGCCAGGAAGAAACAATTTGAATACTGTGGAAACACAATCAGAATAACACAGGATCTGGCAGCTTCTACACTGAGGGATCAAAGGGCTTGGAATATGATATTCCAGAGGTCAAAGGAGCTGGGATTAAAACCAAGAATCACCTACACAGCAAAACTGAGTATCATGTTTCAGGGGAAAATATTGTCATTCAGTGGAATAGAGGATTTTCAAGTATTCTTGATGAAAAAAACAGAGTTGAATAGAAAATTTGACATCCAGACACAAGAAGCAAGAGAAGCATAAGAAGGTAAACAGGGGAAAAAAAATCATAAGGAACTTATCAAAGCTAAAATATTTATATTCCTACATGGAAAAATGATAAATGTAACTGATAAAACTTTTCTCAGTATGAAAATATTGAAGGGAATATATATATATATATATGAGGGTATAGGGGTGTGAAAATACATATATGTATGTGTGCATACATGTATATAGGTATACAGAGATAGAGGGCACAGGACCAATTTAATAGGAAGGGGTGATACTTAAAAGGTGAAATTAAGAGGTGCAAGAGGAATATAATGAGAGGAGATGGGGAGAGACAGAATATGGTAAACTCTCTCATATAGAAGAGGCAAGGGAAAATGGTTACAATGGAGGGGAAGAACAGGAAGGCAAAAGGGAATGGGTTAACCTTATTCTCATTGAGTTTGGCTCAGGGAGGGAATGACATACACACAAATAGGGTATCTCACACTACAGGAGAGTAGAGGGGAAGGGGATGTGAGGGGGATGATGGAAGGGGGGGCAGGCTGGGGGAGAGGGAAGTTGGAAGCACCCACTTTTGAAAAGGGACAGGCTCAAAGTAAAGAATAGAACAAGCGAGAGGTGGGATAGGAGGGAGGCAAATATAGTCAGTCTTTTACAATATATCTCCTATGGTAATGCTTTGCATAGCTACACATGTACAGCCTATACTGAATTGCTTATCTTCCCAGTAAGGGTGGGTGACAAGGGAGGAAGGGAATGAATCTGGAATTCAAAGTTTTAAAATCAACTGTTTAAATATATATATATATATGCTGTTATTAATAGTATTTTACATGTAATTGGAAAATAAGATATGCAGGTCCTGGGGCAAAGAGATCCACTATACCCTACTGGAATAGTCAAAGGGGGTATGGGAGAAGATATGGGAGAGAGCAGGTTGGAGGAGGGAATGTGGGACCACTATTTTGGGGTGGTGGGTAGGGGAAAAATGAGGAGAAAGTTTGTAACTCGAAATCTGGCAGAAATGAATGATGTAAACCAGAAGTTAATAAGGCAATTGAAACAAAATGGTAACTGCCAGAAGACAATGCCAACAGATTGGAGCATGTCTCTGAGTGGGAACAACTTGTTGCTAACTTGGAGGGAAAGGTGAGCCAACACATGGTTGGCAACAGTGGAGCAGGAAAGGAGTGGGCAGCTTTCAGAGATTTACTCATCTGGGCCAGGACACTCACAAACATTAGGGTTGTTTTGATGAAAATGATGGGGAAATTCAGAAGTTATTAAATAAAAAGCAAGAACTCCACAGGGTTTAGCAGCAGAATAGCCAATTCATATTTAAGAAGACATTGTTCAACTTCATTAAAAGTAAAGTGCAAGCAAAGCTTAGAGAGATACAGTGTTCTTGGCTTAGTAAGGAGGCATATGAAATTCAGTTTTACAATAATAATAACAATCTAAGAAGCTTTTTAACTTTATCTTTTCAGTGATGTTGTCAGATACCTTCAATGCTGACAAAAACAGCATCAATGTGAGCTACCATTCTGACAGTAAATCATTTACTTTGAAAAAGCTACAAGCTGGGATGGTTAGGTGGTGCAGTGAATAGAGCACAGGCCCTGGAGTCAGGGGGACCTGAATTCAGATCCAGCCTCAGTCAACACTTACTAGCCATCTGACCTTGGGCAACTCACTTAACTTCAATTGCCCTGCCTTCCCCTCCCCCCCGAAAAAGCTACAAGCCAAAACTAGAGGGAGATTTGGTGTGCAAATTTTGTTTGTAGATGATTGTGCACTTGGTGTTACCTCTGAGGCTGAGATGTCACAGAGCCTGGATCAATTCTCTGCCATATGTGCTAATTAGGACTTGACAATTAATACCTGCCACATCCCACCAGCCATACATGGAAGCATCAATTATAGTAAATGGAGAAATTTTGAATGCTGTGGGTGTTCCTTTACCTTGATAGTGTACTTTTCATGAATGTGTACATTGATAATGAGGTGGCACATATATCACCAGCCTTAGCTCAGTGTTTTGGAGAATGAAGGAAAGTATGGGATAGAAGAGGTGTTAAGCTGCCTGCCAAACTGAAGGTCTACAGAACTCTCATGATGACTTCATTGTTGTATGTCTGTGAAACCTGGACAGTCTACCAGAACCATGCCAGGAAATAGAATTGCTTCCATTTGAATTTTCTTGGGAAGATCCTGAAGATCATCTAGCAAGATGAGGTCCAAGACACTGCTATCCTTTCTTTAACTGAACTGTCAAGAATTCAAACCTTTACTGAAGAAAATGCAATTTCAATCAGCTGGCCATGTTGCTAGAATGCCAAATGTACATTTGTCTAAAAGACTATTTTATGGAGAACTCACACAAGGCAAATGCTCAAACAGGTCAGAAAAAGTGATACAAGGACACTCTTGATGTTTTTCTAAGAACTTTGGCATTCATTGTGAGCCATAGAAGACATTGGTGCAGGAATGTCCAACACTGTGTGCCCACATCAAAGTACTGTGCTCTATGAACAAAGCCAAATTGCAGTAGCTCAAAATAAATGTGAGATGTGCAAATTTAGAGACATATCCATTCCAAATATTCATCTGGACTATTAGTGCCCAGCCTGTAGAAGAATCGTCCAAGTTCATATTGCTCTAATCAGTCACAATCAGACACACTGCACCTTGATCCCAATATAGTGATGACATTTTGGTCCTCTTTGAGATAGGACAACCATCAATCAATGCCCTGGGTTTAGTTTCCTCTTCTGTGAAATGAAAGGGTCAGGCTAGATGGTCTCTGCAGTCCCTTCCAACTCTAAATCTGTGATCCAAGTAAATAAAAGATAATTTCAGGAAGGAAGAGAACAAAAACAAGTAAGAGTATCTGGGCAGCTTCCTACAGATGGTGGCACATGAACCTTAAAGAAAGCCATGGATGCTAAAGGGCAGAGGTTAGTAGGGAGCCATGATCAGGCTAGGAAATGGCTTATAGAAAGGTCAGGAGAGGCCAATGTAAATTTTCTGTTCAACAGCAAGTACATCCCCTATGCAACTCAGATATAAGTGGCAATAATGGGTTGTTCTGCAAATGAGAGCTTGCTTTCATTTTAAGGGGCAGCGAAAGGGCATAGTAAATAGAATACTGAGCCTGTCAGGAAAGCCTGAGTTCACATTCAACCTCAGATATTGGCTATATAACTCTGGATAAGTCACTTAATCTCTGTTTCCTTCAGTTTCCTAAACTGCAAAATTATGATAACCCTCCTGGGCTTGTGATTAGGATTAAATGAGATATTTGTGAAGCATTTAGCACAGAGCCTAGCACATAATGGGTATTTAATAAATGCTTGTTTCCTCCTATTTTGGATTTGTCAGGAATAAAAAAAAACCATGTAGAGTAAGAGGTCTTAATCTTGGGTTATGAACCCCTCAGGTTTTTATATATGTATTTCAGGGGATCCTTTAACTTGGATGGGGAAAAAAGACATCTTTGTTTTTACTTAACTCTAACTAAAACTGAGCATTTCCTTAGTGTGGTTTAAAAATGACAGCCACAATACTGTTTCAGAGAAGAGCTTCATAGGTTTGATGAAATTATCAAAGGAGTCCATAACACATGCATAAAAGGTAAAATTCTCTCCTTTGGAGATGTGCTCACTCTCTTGCCTTCAAGTTACCATCCTAGCAAGTCTCTGCTGCTTTTCTTACAAAGCCCTTTTCTTTCTAAAATGCTTTTTTTAAGCCATAAGATTCTCACATTATTATCGTACGTGCTTTTGAATGTCCTTGTAAGTGTAGCCCATCTTTGTTGTGGATTTTTTAGACTGTACAATGAACTTGTAGCCTTGCATTTAAGGGCAAGATGGGATGATTCAGAAGAAGCCTGGATGGTACCAAGAATCTCAAAGTAACAGTGATGCACTTTAGGAAAGTTTTCAAGGATGAGAAGGAGAAGGCAAATTGGTACTGAGAATGGAGAGGAGACTATTTCCATTATGGCAATAAAATGGTTGACCAAGATCCAACAGTCCTGAAGGGGGGGGAAAGAGCATCTTCTAATGAGTGGCAGCTCATCTCCTTAACTAAAGGACAGATCAGGGAATGAAGGGGGTCTACACCCAACTCTACTGGTACCCATGGAACAAAGCATTCAGCACCAAGAATGGGAAAATGAGAATCTTATGACTCTCCCTTATGGATTTTTAACTCAAAGTATGCATTTTGTATGAGGCCAAGTGTTGTACAGAAAACAGTTTGTATCTACTCCATCCTTCAAAGTGTCTCTGGTTACAAGAGCATGAATTCAGGATGCCCTGTTCCCTCTGCCTTCCCAACTTATCGCACCTCAGGAAATGCCCTGAAGCTGGAAGCTGCAGAAGAGCTCCATATCTTTAGAGAACAAATTCAATCGTAGGTCTGGCTCATTTGCCTGGTAAAATGTCATATTCATCTAGTATCTACGTGACCTTCTGTCATCTGTAAAATGGGGATGATAATAGCACCTGCCTAGCAAGATTATTGTCAAAAATCAAATTATATAGTATGTGTAAAGTGCTTTATTAACCTTAATAAAGTGATATGTAAATGTTAGCTATTATCATCATCAACATGATCATTATTCCTATTTCACAGATGAGCAATGTGAAATTCAATACTCTGTTGTGCCAGCATATAATTGCACAAAGCAACTTATGAGCTGAGAAAAAAAAATCAATCAATCGATGCTGTGAAACCATTTCAAAAACTGAACTCATTGTGGGAAGATACAGTCCCATTGAGCTTTTTCCCACACTCACTAAAATTCCATGTTGGCAGAGAGTTGATTCTGAGCAGTGGCCGGTGCTATGGGACATCTGCATAACAGACACTGGCCGGAAACTTGAAAAGTGATACTGGCCGAAGTGTAGCACGGACAGACTGGCGCTTGGATTATTTGGCCAAGGATCCTGATGTAAACGTGATCAAGAAGAAAAGTTGTCTGAGTGGAGATAACCCTCCTCAGAACGTTCTCTGCTGAGCAGGAGATGGAGCGATGGATGTCCCTGGGTTTTATCCTCTTTGCATGGAAAGACCACAAAAAAATCCCTCAATCCACAAGCAGGCATGGAGAGTTTACTATGAGGAAGGAAGTCAGCCCCAAACCAACCAGTGATCACTGCTTGGAATGAAGAAGTGCCCTTTGGAAGGCAAGAACGGGGCACTCCTGGATTCCTCCTTTAGCATCAAGCTTTCTCTGTCTCTGTCTGTCTGTCTGTCTGTCTTGTTGTCTCTGTCTCTGTCTCTCTCTCTCTCTGTCTCTCTCTCTCTCTCTCTTTTGTTGTCTCTCTCTCTCTCTCTTTCTCTCTCTCTCTCTCTCCCTCTCTCTCTGATGAGAACCTTTGGTGAAGCCTATAGATCCTTTCAAGAAATTATGTCTTTATATGTATAGATCGTTTATAGTTAGATAATTTTGGTTACTAACCCAAAAGCCTGGAAAGAAGTGAGAAAAGTCTCTCCTGGTCTCCTCTACCCACTCCCTCCAATATCTAGCACTTAAAGCCCCAAACTGAACAAGCCTGCCCTCATGATGTTCACTGTCTTTTCCACACAACCTGTGATTGCCTTCTATTTACAGAGTGTGTGTGTGTGTGTGTGTGTGTGTGTGTGTGTATGTGTGTGTATTCATTTTTATCTCTCCCTTTAGAATGTGAGCTCCTTTAGGGAAGGAGCTAGCGTTTGTCTTTCTTTGTACCAGCAGCATTTGCCACAGTTCCTGGCACATAAGACAGGAATAATAAATGGCTGACAACAGCTGACTGACTGACATTTTATAGGATCACTGTTATCCTAGATCTTGATGTTTTGATTAAGTCTTGGAAAATGAGGTTGGCCTTTTTTTATATCTCTTATTCACTAAATCAACCTTTAGCACGCATCTACAGCATTCTTGAGGCAAAGTCTCCTTTCAGAAATAGTGTTTCAGTTAAAAGAAGGAAAGAACTTACAGCCATTCTAGGTAAATCAGTTGTGTCCAATTAGGCCATGAATGATTGATTGATCAGAAGTCCATTCTTTTGATACAATATTACAAATGATTGAACATCATGTCCAACTGTCTCTGAATCTGGCATTCTGTTGGTTGGATCACCTCTAATACTTCAGTAATACTGACTGAATTATGGTGTTTCAGAAAACAGCTGTTGTTTCTTCATCAAAACAAAACAAAACAAAAATCATGTTTCTCATAGTTCCAAAAGGCAATACACTTTGTCTGAGATTTTATGTCTTATAACTGCCTGCCTGTTAATTAGCATTGACCAAGTGTTCGTAACGCTCGTAGTTAAGTTTCAAGAACATATTTTAATTGGCACCCATGGTTCACAACATTAGGAATGCTTTTGTTGGGCAACTCATTTCAGTTAATTTCAATTCAATAAGTATTTATTAAGCTCCTACTATGTACCCAGCGTTGTATTTAATGTTAGGGATACAAAGACAAAAGCAAGACTAACCTTTTCCTCAAGGTATTGACATTCTGAGAGTCATCCAATGAGCTTCCATCCAGGAACTACTTGTATTTGATATTCATTTTATTTTTAATTCCATTTTTTAAAAATAGAGTTCTTAATCCTCTTCCTCCAATTTGCCCCTGCACTCTACATTGAGAAAACAAGAAAAATAAAACCCATTAAAATGTGTATAGTCAAGCAAAACAAATTCGTCAATTAGCCACATTAAAAACATTCATTCATTCATTCATTCATTGATTCATTCATTCATTCATTCATTTATTCAATCATTCATTTCAGTCTATCTTCTGAGTTGATCATATCTGTTTGGAGGTAGATAGCATGTTTCGTCATGAGTCCTCTGAAACTAAGGTGGGTTCCCTTGTATTAACCAGAAATTCCAAGTCTTTCAAAGTTGTCTACAGTAATGTTGTCCATTGTATAAAATGTTTTCCTAAGACTCTTCACTTTGCATCAGGTCATATAAAACTGTTTTTTTCTAAAACCATTCTATTTGGGTTTAACATTGCATGTCATCTTTTCCCTGTGGTGATTTAAACCACAATAGTATGGATCTCTAGTGTCAATCCATGTAATGAAAAAATCACATGAGATTTTTTGTCTTTTAATCTCTTCTCTTTAGCGATGTGGACAAATATCAAAACTTTAAAAGCCCATTTAAAAAATATGCAAAGTCAGTATTTTCTCTACCAGATTGTCATCAGAATTGTTTTAACACTGATACTGAAAGTTTAATTTCATTGGAGGTAGCACATTTTGTAAATCAAAGTGTGTGAGGAGGAATATTGAGTATTGTTTTTGATACTTTTGATCTAATAACATTCCTTTATCTAATGTACCTAAATCACCACTGAAAATACATGTTCATGTCTGGGGTCCTGCCAAAGCCATAACCATGTTTTATATATAAGTAGCTGAGTAACATTAATTATAAGTGTTGGTTCAGAGGAGTAAAAACGTGTATGATGAGAAAATCATACATATGTTGCATGTGTGTATACATATGTGTGTATATATGTATGTATATATACATATATACATACACACATCTATATAAAACAAATACACATATATGGTATTGCAGTGCATGGTATGTTCACATAGGACTAGCACCTCTGGTGGGAGGGCTTGCCAAGTCCATTTCAGAATTGCATCGGTGTCCATCTATCACCCAATGTTCATCTCTGAGTGAAACCATACAGGCACAGTGGATATATCCCATTAAACTGTCTTGGCAGACATGCTAAAACACATTGAGGGTAACCAACAGATCTCAAACCCATCGGTGAATTAGAGAAATGTCTACCTGAAGCATGTGACGATTTTCCCCAGTGGAAAGGACAGATGAGAACAATTTGTTCCAATGGCCGTGAAGGCACTTGAAGTGGATTCTCTGGAGCACTTGGAGCTTGGTCAGGTAGAGAAGAGGCCATTGTCAACCATTGCATCCTGGTCATGGCCAGTCATTGTAAATTTTGTCTTATCACTGGACTTCCATGAATGTGAAAGAAACAGCCAATGACTTTATGCAATGCTGCGTTACTTAAATCCAATACACACACAAGTCAAGACATGACCCATCGTCTACTTTTACCCAACATCATGCTGTCATTGGTTCTCTTCAAATATGAAGGACAGCCAACAACATGCAGGATATTCCAAAAATCTTAGTACAGTTTTAAGTTGATGCATGTGCTATTATATATGTATTATATATAATACATGTATTATATGTGCATTATATATGTACATATATAGGGGTGTGTGTGTGTGTGTGTGTGTGTGTATAATGACTTTTTTGTTGTTAAAAACAATGGCTGGCTGCTGCAATGATGACTAGAATACTAGGAATCATTGATAATGAATGTATCGTCACCATCATTCTCTCTGACCTTAAGAAGTTTATTGCCTTCTGGGACTCAGTTTCTCCATCTGTAAAAGGTAGAGGTTGGATTAAGTGATTCCTCATGTCTCTTCCTGTTCTAAGATTATTTCATACTGTTATTGTTATTTTTGTAAGCATTGTAGTGCATTGTGGTTTAATGCATTCTTTTATTTGGCATTCTGCAATTTCTGAGTTACCTTTCAGGGGCAACATGTACAGTTTGTGATCTGCATTGGGGGAGCTTCCAAATGGGTGAGATCATGGTGCCATTTGATAGTTCAATCATTGGTATCTCATTTGATGCTTATAGCATTCCTGGGAGGAAGGCAAAGACTGCTTCTGATTGCTCTATTTTATGGGAAAGGAACCCAGGTTCAGAGAGATTATTAAAGGTGAGGGGGTGGCTAGGTGGCACAGTGAATAGAGCACCAGTCCTGGAGTCAGGAGGATCTGAGTTCAAATCCGACCTCAGACACTTAAGACTTACTAGCTGTGTGACCTTGGGCAAGTCACTTAACCCCAACTGCCCTGCCTTCCCCCTCAAAAAAAAATAAAAAATAAATAAAGGCTATAAGTAATCAGGATCTGTAATTAGGGGCTGTAGGCTCAATCCTAGCTGGGATCCTTACTAACTGGGTGATTTTGGGTGGACAAGTCCCTTTACTGCCCCAACCCTCAGTTTCCTTATCTTTAAAATGAAAGCATTGGGATAGGTCATCTTGGAAGTCCTTCACAATTTTAGTACTATAACTCTATGCACTGAGATACAAAGTGGAACAGTAGAAAGAAAGTCTTCCTTGGAGTTGGGAAGATGTGAGTTTAAGTCCAGATAGGATGCCAGCTGTGTGGTCAATGGACAGGATGTGAGTTCAAGTCTAGCTAGTATTCTAGCTTTGGGACAACCAATAGAGACAACCCTCACCCTCTTGGTGCCCCAGACAACTAAGACATTAAGTTGCATCAGGGCAAGTTCCCTGCAAGATGGCGTCATAGGTTTAGACAAGTCTCAGACCTAACACAGCTTACCCAGTGAGTCTCATAGGTGCCTGGTGGGAAAGCCTGGGTAAGAATCAAGCTCTTTCTTCTTACTCTTAACTCCACCACAGGTGGATTCCACATCACAGCATGCTCTACCATTTCTAGAATCCCTGAAGTTGACTTTAATAGGAGACCCTTTCCCAAGTGATAAACCCTGCTGCCCACCCCTGGGCCAGTCCCTGGGGAGATGATCTTGAGCTCATGACTAAGACCAGTCTGTATAATCCTCTCCATTTAAGACCTGAAGGATCTGCCAAACTGTTTTACTTTACATCTGTGGTGTGTGGGAAGAAAGCTTCCTCTGGTAGTAAAAGCAACTATTTAAATAGCAAGTGTAAGCCTTCCCTTCAAAGAATTTGACATTTAGAAGCAGATACATAGCATGGTGGATAGAGTGATGGACTTCAAATCAAGAAGATCTGAGTTTGAATTCTGCCTTAGACACTTATCAGCTGTGTGACCCTCAGTGAGTCAACCTCTATTTGCTTCTGTTTTATCATCTGTAAAATGGGGGTAAATGGGATCTACATCCCAGGGTCATTGTAAGAATAAAATGAAGCAGCTTACAGACAGTGCTTTTAAGATTTAAATTGCTCTACAAATACTAGCTATTATTTACCTGGGGACACACAATATACATAAACAAAACAATTTAGCACATAACAATTTTTACCAATTTACTAAAATTTTAAATTCAATTTACAAATAAGAGAAGTATTATTTCTAAGCCCATTTCCAAGGACTAGTAACATCTTACAAAAAAAAATCACCCTCCATCCCTTACTCAAGCTATAGAGTTTTTGAATAATAAGAAGAATATCAGGAACGCTGGGTCAGGGGTGAAAGATGGGGATGAACTATGCTTACAGGGGACAGAGAAAAGAAGAGAGATCCCCATCTTTTTGAAGACCCAACAACTTACTGTCAAGGTATTTTTATTATAAGACCAAAGCACTTGAGGAAGACGTGATCTTAGGAGCCATCTGATACAACCCTCTAATTCTACAAATGAGGAAACTGAGGCCCAGAGAAAAGTGTCAACATGACTATAAGTGGCAGAGATGGGATTTGAGTCAAGAGCCTCTGACGCCAAATCCAGATCTACTGCACCAGGCTCTTTCCCTTTAGCCTCTCTTTCTTGCTTATATAGGAAGTACATAATCAGTTCTTGTCAAATTGAACTGGATGGATTTCTCCCAGAAGATCAATGGCAGATATCAGTAGGGCACTAAGGAATCCCACAGCTGCTGAGGCTGATATAAATGAAGCTCGTCATTAGAGAAATAAACCATGGTATAAAATGCAAATAAGAAACTCAGAAGAGTCCCAGTGACAACCCAGTGACAAATTAGGACTTGTACTAAGGCTGCTGTGTTCCAGGTGTTTCCAAACAATGAGGCAGATGTCTCAGGAAGGCCTGATGTGGCATCAGATGAGAAAGCTACCTGGCAATTTCCAACAATGTCAGTAATGCTGAAACACTAACAGTCTTTAGAATGTCCAAATGCAGGCTCCCCAGTCAAGTACCTCATTAAAAAAAAAAAAAAAAAAGGAAAGAGCAGCCAGCCCCCTGCACCTCTGGGAATCTTTGTTCCATAGCACTCTGATACCCACTTCCCACTTCCTATGGCAGGAGTGAATAGTACTCTCATCCCCAAGAGTCCCAGAAATGGGAGAAAACAAAATTCAGATATAAAGGGAGGCTTGGAAATCATCTTCTGTTGAAAATGTTTTATTTCACTGATGAGGAACTGGAGGGTCAGAAAGGTTGTGACTTGCCTATAGTATCATGGTTGATAAAAATTATGGAAGAAGAGTAACTGGATGATGAAGTCGACTTCCATGCCTGGAGTCAAATCCAGTTTCAGATACTCCCTAGCTTTGTGACCCTGGGCAAGTCACTTCACTGTTTACCTCAGTTTCCTCTTCTGTAAAATGAGCTGTAGAGGGAAAAGACAATCCATTCCAGTGTCTTTGCTAAGAAAACCCCAAATGTCATGGGCACAAAAAGTAGGACACAGATGGAAAAGGACTCAGCAATACCAAATGGAACACTGGGGGAAATGATACTAGATTAGAAGTAAGAGGAACTGGGTTCAAATCCTCATACATGACTTGGGCAATCTAACAATGATGACAATTATAACAAAAACAGCAGCCAGAACTAGCATCGGTATAGGACTTTACAGCTTGCAAAGCACTTTGCATGTATTATCTCATTTGTTCTTCACAACGCTGGGATGTAGGGGCTAATACTGTGCCCACTTTAGAGATGACCTCTCAGGACTTCCATTTCTTCATCTGTAAAATGAAGGAATTGAACTCCATTGGCTCTGAAGTGTGTTCTCTCTTCCAGTGGAGGACACTAAGTATATGTCTCCAGTATCTGAGCTCTTTCCACTAGCTTTTCTTTCCCTATGGCCCTTTTCTAATAGAAAATTCTGTAGCCTTCACTGATGGTACTCCAGACACAAAGCCCACATGTTGGTCCCCATCAGAATCAGCCACAGATTACACCTTGCCTGGGCAAGCACCCATTCAGCACATATCTTCTAGAACAGAGCGAGGCAAGATACTACCAGGACAAGACAGAGTGACGCATGGCAACATTTTTTTCAAAGTATTAGTAACAAAGAGGTAATCCTGCAATCATGCGATTCATAGTAAGAAATCATTTTTTTAATTAAAAATTCCACTGGCCTTCAGTCACTATCTCTTCCAACAGGTTAATTTATAACCCTGAAATATTTGTTGATTGATTGAATGATGTTTTACCAGTCAATCAGCATTTATTAAGTACCATGCTATAGATCTTGTTGAGTCATTCCAGTTGGTCTGACTCTCCACGGCTCCATTTGGGGTTTTCTTGGCAAAGGTATTAGAGTGCATTGCCATTTTCTTCTCCAGCTCACTTTACAGATGAGGAAACTAAGGGAAAAAGAATTAAGTGGCTTGCCTAGAGCCACACAGCTAGTAAGCTTCTGAGGGCAGATTTGAACTCAAGATCCTCCTGTGGCCAGAACTAATGCTAGATCTAGCAACGGTGCCACCCTGCTGCCTTTACTAAGTGCCTACTTTGTGCCAAATACTTGGTTGAATGCAAGGAATTTTTTCAGTCTCCGCTAAAGGAGGTATATTCTATCAGGGAAGACAGTATACACATATGTAAGTATATTCAGAAATGATAAAAATAAATACAAAGCTATTCTTTGAGGAGGGAATGCAGCATCTGCGATTTGATGATTCTACTTTAACTGGTTACTCACCTGACCAGGCCCTTCACGAAAATCTGTTCCCTGCAGCCTCTGGATTTTGTTCTTTGCATTTTGGCAACAATCCTGAACTTGATCATGGAAGCTGAAAATTGCCATGCAGCAAACCTACTGGGCATCACCTCCAGAGGGGTGAAAACTAACCCATTTTTCAGAGTGAATGATAGCTAAGTGGGGGAACAAGGGAAGATGAGGAAGAAGATTAAGAAGACCATTTTTGAGGGGCGGCTAGGTGGCACAGTGAGTAGAGCATTGGCCCTGGAGTCAGAAGGACTGAGTTTGGATCTGGCCTCAGACACTTAATGCACACACAAACAAAAACCTAGCCATGTGACCTTGGGCAAGTTACTTAACCTCAATTGCCCCCCCCAAAAAAAAAAGACCATTTTTTTTTGTTTTTGTTTTTTTAATTGTTTGGTTTTTATTAATTTGTTTGTTTACTTTTAGTTTACAGGATTCAATTCCACAATTCCTTGAGTTTCAAATATCACCCCCCCCCCCCACCATGGTGGCATACAATCAAGTGTAGGATCTGCAAATAGTTTCACATTAGATATTAGTCAGGTTATAAAGAAGGATTGTATTGGATGGAATGAACGATGGGAAAAAGGAAACAAAACCAAACAAGAAAAAGACAGAGAGCAGGTAGTTTGCTTCAATCTGCATTCAAACTCTGTTCTTTCTGGTTCTTTCTCTGAATGTAGACATCTCTCTCCATCATGAGTCTTTTGGGGTTGACTTATATCACTGCATTTCTGAGAAGGGTCCAGTCTATCAAAGCTGGTCATCACACATATGTTGTGTCTGCAATTGTGTACAAATTTCTCCTGGTTCTGCTCTTCTAACTCAGCATCAGTTTGTATAAGTATCTCCAGGTAAATATGAAGTCTATCTGCTCCTCATTTCTTATAGAGCAATAGTATTCCATTAGATGCATATACCACAACTTCTTTAGCCATTCCCCAATTGATGGGCATCCCCTTAATTTCCAATTCTTTGCCACCATGAAAAAGAGCTGCTATAAATATCTTTGTACATATCGGTATTCCTCCCATTTCTATGATCTCTTTGGGATACAACTCTAGAAGTGCTATTGCTGGGTCAAAGGGTATAAAATTACTTATAGCCCTTTGGGCATAGTTCCAGATTGCTCTCCAGAATGGGTGAATCAGTTCACAACTCCACCAACAATGCATTAGTGTTCTAATCTGTCCACATCTTCTCCAGCATTTGTCATTTTCCTGTTTTGTCATCTTAGCCAATCTGACTGGTGAGATGTGATACCTCAGAGTTGTTTTGATTTGCATTTCTCTAATCAATAAGATCTTTTTTTCACACAGATAATTGTCGAATTCTGTGCTCTTCCAAATTTCCTTCACAAAGGCATGTGATAGAGTAATAAGATTGATGGCTTCAAAATGCACACCTTGTATTCAGAAACTTCTAATGAATTTAAGGAAGAAGGACATGTGGAATTTGCTGAAAGTTCTATTTTATTTTTTCTGTGAAAGCCTCAGATATATACTGTCAGTGACAGTGCATGCTATGATGGGAGTCTGGAAAAGGCTTTATTGGAAGCACAACAAGGAGGTGGCTAGAAGTCTTATTTTTTGGAGACAAGGAATTTAACTTAGAGTAGTAAAAACTAGAAAGTCTAACACAGCATCCTCTATTTATAGTTCAAATAAAGGAAAGGCAGTGAAAACTCTCTGTACTGTGTTGCTGATGTCAATGCTGACCTGTGCTGACCATTGTTTCTTGGGTGTAAGAGAGCCCAGTTCACATTTGACATCAATTCTCTTCTGAAT
Source organism: Gymnobelideus leadbeateri (assembly GCA_011680675.1). NCBI lineage: Eukaryota > Metazoa > Chordata > Mammalia > Diprotodontia > Petauridae > Gymnobelideus > Gymnobelideus leadbeateri. The sequence goes on along the minus strand of WOXC01003108.1, from coordinate 879,256 downwards.
AAGGCTCTCCCATTATCTTCTATACTACTTGTGCCCACAGAATGGGTCTAGGGAGAGGGAGGCAGAGATGAAGTTTAGAAAGATAACTAGTGCCCCCACCCCACTCCCCCCTCCGGGAACAGGGTCATTTATATTACTTGTAAAGTAAAATCTTTACAGGCTGATTTTTTCATCTAAAGACAAATTTTACAGGGGTTGAGCGAAGGGTGTTTGTTTTAGGAATTTTTTTTTGCATTAAAACCATATTTATAGTTAGGAAGTTTCAGTAAATTATTTTTATTAGAGAAGAAAAGACATAAATAAAAGCTTTAATATGACTGAAATAGTGGGATTAATGTTCCTTATATAGACAATGAAAAACATAATAATTATGATAGAATAATAAAATTAAGACATAATCAAGAATATTATTGCTGTTATTATAGCGTATTTCCTCTTGCTGGTTATCTACTTGGGGCTTTATGAAAGGGTGGGCAAGTAAGGTTCTTTATGTTTCACCTTACCTTACATATTATCTTCTGCATTTTTTTCCTTCTTTCTATGCCTGGGTAGTATGTTGGCCTATTCTTTCTTATAATTCTATGGAGATGGGAGGTAATGATTGTTCTTCTGCACCCTGATCAGACCACATCTTGAGTCTTATGTTCAGGTCTGGGCAGTGGCCAACAATCATTTAATTAACTTGCATTTATTAAACACTTACTACTACTTGACAGGTCTGGACTAAGTGTTGAGAATTTTTTAAAGGCAAAAATGCCCCTTTCCTCAATAATTTCCATTCTGATTGGGAAGATTGCAGGTATATAATCCAGATCAGCCAGTAAAGTAACCTTAGAGAGGAAGGCACTATCAGTGACATTTTGATTCATATTTTAGGAAAGATATTGATGAGTTTGAGTCCATCCAGGAGACATGATCTGTTTAGTGAAGAGACTGGAGGCTAGACTTTGCAAAAATAGAAGGATCTGAGAGTTTGTTTAAGTAATTGAGGATATTTAGCCTATAGAAAAGACTATATTTGGAGAAGGAGGTGAGACAGAAGCACAACAGTTATCTCCAGGTACCTAAGGGGGTGAGGTGGGGCAGGTGCAGCATCTAGTAAAGGATTAGAATTGCTCCATGTAACTGAGGAAGGAAGAACTAGGAGCAATGAGTGGGAGCTAGAAAGATGTGGGTTGGGGCTCATTGCAAGAGGCAACATCTGCTTTCATATTGGAGGTGTCTAAAGGTGGATTGGGCTGCATCCAGAGGTAGTGTTCACTTCTCAGTCAAGATATTCTCCTGAAGCCAGGATGAACACTTGTGTATGTTTAGAGGGAACTCCTATTTAGTACAAATTGAAGCACATAGCCTCTGTGGTGCCTCACATTGTCTGGTTCTGTACCCCTTGCTGATTGGTTGGTTATAAAAATGACAATAATAGAGAGAAAGAAAGGAGGGAAATGAAAGGGAAGGGAGGTAGAAAAGAAAGCAACTAGAAGGGAAGGAAGGAAGGAGAAAGGAAAAGAGAGAGAAAGAAAGAAACAAAGGGAAGGAAGAAAGGAAGGAAGGAAGAGATCATATTAATCCTACCATTGGAATAAACTTTGGTGGTCTTGGGCAAGTCCCTTCAGTTCCCTTTGCCTGAGTTTCTTCATCTATAAAATGAGACATTTGGAATGAATTATCTTTAAGGGCCTTTCTGGTCTAAATCCTATATTCTATGAGATTGTGCTTTTATTACTTTACCGAGTTTACTTTCCTTTCCTTTTATTACTTTACCCACTTCCTCACAGTCAGTATCAGGTAAACATTGTACATATTTTCCCCATTTTCCCCAGAAGTGAAAATCAAGGCTCAGAGAAATTAAATGATTGGTCAGAAGTACTAGTAAAATTGTGGTAAAATGCAGAGCTGAAACCCCAGTCCATCAGAGTTAGCAGTAGGCTAGCCCAGAGCACATCTGGCCTTCATTACTATGGGCCCCCAGGTGTGAATTCCATGCTGCCAAGTTGCCATATAGCTTTCTTCCTTCTCTAAAGCACACCTTTCCTAGAGTGCTTACCTAGTATTTATATCCTGAGTATTAAACCCATATTTATACCCTCCCCCTCCACATTCCTATAGGCTTTAAAGGGAAATCACGTCTTACTTATGGATAAAAGTTATTAAAGTTTTTATAAGATGGGGAGAATAGGGGGCGGCTAGGTGGCACAGTGAGTAGAGTGTCTGCCCTGGAGTCAGAAGGACCTGAGTTCGGATCCAGCTCAGACACTTAACACAAATAAAATCCTAGCTGTGGGGCCTTGGGCAAGTTACTTAACCCCAATTGCCCTCCAAAAAACAAAACAATAATAATAATAATAAGATGGGGAGAACAGAATAAATTTTAATTTCACAGCTGAAAAATTGAAATACCATTTGGATAACAGAAGATAAATAAATGAAAACAAAACTCCAACTTTATGGATCAGAAAGAGGGGATCACCCCCTTTTTCAATATCTTTTCTCATAGTCCCCTCTCTCATCTGTAACATATGGTTTGCTCGTCTATACTGATCAAATTCAAGTTCAATGACTACTCACCTTCCTACCTCACTTGTGAAGAAAAGGCCTCCAACCAGCAATAAAAGCAATGATGTGGAATGCCAGTTGTTGGCCCAACTGGATTTCATAATGAAAACCAGATCCACCTCAGACTTTTTCTCCCAGTGTGGATAAAGTGTCTATGATTTGCTAACACATTTAAGATAAGATCATGAATAAATTCCAAGGTATTTAGGAAAATTTTAATGTGTTTTATATGACTTTAACTATAAACAGCTTCTCTCCAAGCCTTTCAGGGGGAGGGAATAGGGTCAATTTCATATCACCTAACTAATTTCACATATTTTGCTTGAAATATAGATAATTAAATTAAATCTGACCTATAGCTGTTCTGACTTTTTTTCTTTTTATTCCAAAGTATCATTAAAAATACTGCAAGAGCTCGTCAAGCCTGTTGTATTCTATTGCTTGGATATGTGTTTATGTCTTTTTCCTGTAAGAGATGTAGTTGAAACCCTCAATGGATTTCAAAAATTTCAAATGTATTTGACAAAGTATCTGAGGTTGCTTTGAAAGAATAGTTAATCTTCAGGGCAGAAAAGTTTATCTTATACAGAAAAACAAAACAGGAAAACATGCTTAACCAGATTTTACTATATTGCATTTCCCCCTCTTAATTCATAAACTTCTAGTATGGAAAGAGCATCCTTTATTAACTATTTCTAAAGGAAATTCATCATTTGTTAAATGTTTGATTTTGAATTAATAATTTTATAGGATACATCTAATTTAAACTAATCAGAAACAGCATCCCTCAATCTATTACAAACTGTCAAAACAATTCTAAAGTGGGAAAATGTCCAAGAATTTAATATTGTTCTTGACCTGGAATGAATTTTCATAGAGAGCCAAGGGTTTGGTTTGAGAGTCAAAGCCAGAGCTTTTGCAAATGACACCTCACAGAGGAAAATACATAAATAAGATTTGGAATACTTGATGAATAATAACTTATTTTAAGGAAACCAATACCTGCCCTGACACCACATTTATATATACTTAAAATGGTGCCTGCTGTCTCCCCCAGCAGGAGAAGATCGTCAAAGGACAGTTTTATATAATGATAATTGCAGCAACCAATGTTTATCTGCTGCTCCCTGTGTGCCAGGAGCTGGACTAACTGCCTTATAATTATTATCTCATTTGATCCTCACAATTATGCTAGGAGGTAAGTTCTATTATTATCCCCATTTTATAGATGAGGAAACTGAGGCAAACAGGGTTTTAAGTAACTTACCCAAGGACACACTGGTAGTATCTGAGGCTAAATTGGAACTCAGGTCTGTAATAGCACCTGACATATAGTGGGGGTTTAATAGATATTTGTTGATGGCTTGAGTGATTATGTCAGCTATGTTTCTAGTCAATTTTCAGTTAAGTTCTTTGAATAGTTTTAGGGCTTAGGGGTTAGTTTTTTTTTTTAAGTGACTTTCTTCTTTTTCTAGAAGCAAATATTTACTCTAGCTAACTGGATGGAAAACCTATCATTTCCAGAGATGTTATAAAGTTATTTGGGGAATGTTCAACGAGCTCCTGGCATCAATGCTCCCCTTTTATTATTTAAAGATGCCATTTCATTTAACGTATCACTACGTAAAGGAAAGGAGGAGAGAGTGGGCAATTAAATGGCAAGAAAATTCAATTTTCATTACTTCAGTGTCATACACCATAGCACTTGAGGTAAGCTTGGAAGAGAACTAGGGATTCTGTCTGATGGAGATAAGGATGATCATGTATGCCTCTTCTCAATCCATCAATAAGAATTTCATTAAGTCCCTACTATGTGCCCCACATGCATTGGTGTGGGAGGGAGAAGGAATGCAAAAATAGCTAATAACTTAAGTGTTTTTTACATGATTACCTGGCATGTATGGTTTGAGCTGGTCCCTCATTATGACAGACCAAGTAAATAATGAGGTTGTTTCTTCTTAGAAATCTGACTCAACGTAATTACCAATGTTATGCAACATGACAAAAATACTAAATTTGTCAAGAGTAGAAACTGTAGTCATATAGTAGGAGGGAATGAATTGGATGATCCACCGCAGTAGGTCAAAAGTCTGTCTGCCTATGGTGCTTGTTTCTGACCATTTTGCTATTATTTTTGTCCAGATATTTTTTCATTTCTGTCTGACTCTTCCCAACCCCATTTGGGGTTTTCTTGGCAAAGATACTGGAATGTTTTGTGATTCCCTTCTCTGGCTCATTTGAGGACAATAGAACTGGGGCAAACAGGGTTAAGTGACTTGCCCAGGGTCATACAGCTAGTAAGTGTTTGAGGCCAGATGTGAACTCATGAAGATGTGTCTTCTTGACTCCAGGCCACTCTCTCCATTGTGTCACCTCAATGCCCTCTATGATCACTGGTTTCTTTTCACTGCCCTTAACTGCTAGGTGATGAAAGGAACAGGGGGACGTTTGGATGAAAGAAGTGACAAAAGCACTTTAGATGGATTTCCAGATTATTGACAGAGTCCTCAATAGGTATAGGTGGGGAATAACTGGCAATGCCTAATAGAATAAGAAATGAGAGGAAGGTCTCCCAGGGCAGCTTGGGGGCTAATTGAACTGGGCACTAGGCAGCTAGGTAGTAGCATTTACAAAACCAGTCCGAGTCCTATTTTATATCTAAAGAAGCACAACATTGATAGGTAGAATAATGCCAAACTTTTAGATTATTGGGGTCTGAGTTAATATTGTTTTGCTATATTCATAACTGAGCCCAACTGAATAGAGGATCCAAAAAGCCGAGGCTAGTGATGCTATAAGGGCTCCATTTGGCAGTATAAGCTCGGAAGATGGAAACATGGGAGATTGTATTTCTTCCTCTACTTGCTGAATAATTTGCGTGCAGTGAATAACAAAACCCACCAAGTGAGCCCCTTCTCATGTGGCAAGGGGTGGGGCAAGGGAGGACACAGCAAGTTAGAATGGGAAAAGCACTAGACTGAAGGTCGATCAATACACATTCATTAAGTGCCTACTATATGTCAGTCACTGTACTGGGTGCTGGGGATACAAATACCAAAATGAAACAAGTTCTGCTCTCAAGGAGTTGGAGGTCAGGGTTAGCATTCAGTCAAGGGAAGCATCAAATGCTGTCTTCCTCATCTCCACCTCCAACAGGAAGTCTTTCCCACTTCCCCTTCATTGTAATTCCATCCTTCTGTTGATTGCTTCCTATTCATGCTGTATATAGCGTGTTTGTACATAGTTGTTTCATCTTATTTCACCCAATAGACTGAGCTCCTTGGAAGTGAAGGCTGTTTTCCACCTTCCTTTTTTGTAGCCTTATCATTTAGCACAATAGCCGATACAAATGCTTATTGTCTGGCTGTTTGATTGAGTTATATGAGCACACACAGAGCAGGTATATAAAACTCTGACACAAACTGGCCATGTTGCCTCAGGGCAGTTGCTGAAGACCCCATCCCTCTTGGACCTCAGTTTCCTCATCTGTAAGATGAGGGGTTTGAATTAGATGACATCTAATGTCCCATGTCCCTTTGAGCTTCGTGATCCTGTCAGCTTTCTCCTGTGATGGCCTCATCCCCATCTCCATTCTCTTTGTCATTTCTATTTCCTACAATTTCCTCTCAACTATTTTCTTTTCAGGCTAAATCAAAGTCAATTCTCAGGTCATTCAGGACTCTCAGTTAAATCTGTTATCTCACTGATTTAGAAAACTTTTCTTTTTTTCTTTCCTTATCACTGGGGGCAGCACAATACTTATAAAAGTTTATTTCTAGCCCAGAGGATGCTCCCTCTAGCTACCAACTACTTTTAAATGACTTTCAAGGTCTCTCTTTTGTCCTAAAAGATTTACTACAGTTTTTACTCATAGCTTACACTCCTCAGAGAGCTGCAAGTCTGATGGTGGCCTTTTGAAATGTGTGAAGAATGTACAAGATAAGGCACCGCAAAAGCAGGGAGAAGAAGAAAGACAATGTCAGATTTATTTTCCAGCCTCCACCAAGTTCTCCATGGCCTCCATTCCCCAAGCATCTCCTGTCTCCTGATGCCAATCTGGAATGAAGAAAATCACTCCAGTTCACAAAAGATTGCATTTAGGTTCTATAATTTTTGCCATTCATTCAGTTACTCAACAAATATTTATAAGTAGTAGAGGAGATATGGAAATGACGGCATGGTCCTTTCAGCCTAAGACTATCCCATGGTCTTGTTTCCTCTGTGGATTCTACCACATTGGAATGGCCATACCCTTAAGTAGATAGCCTTAACTTTCTTTGTCTCATAGACACAGATGGGCTGTGGATCCCTGTTTGGAATAATGTTTCTACATGCATGAAATACATGAGGTTACAAAGGAAGCAAAAAGTATTGACAAATAACAATTTTTTTTAAGTTTTCAGATTCTAGGTTAAGGAACTTTGCTTATGGAAACATAGTCTTAGAGAGGAGTTTATAGAATCCTAAGTGTGCAACTGGATAAGACCCCAGAGGCCTTTTAGTCAAGCCCTGAACTTTATAGATGAGCAAAGTGAGATTCTTGGAGATGAAGAGACAGTAAATAAGCACCAGTTTCAAGGCAACAAGGCATTATTAGGTACCTACTCTATTCCAGGCACTGTTGCAAAGACACAGAATATGCAGACAAAAATGAGATAATTCCTGCCCTGAAGAAGTTTATGTGCAGCTTGTACCTGGACAATCACAGATCCTAGCTAGAATATAATATAATTTTAAAACAGCGTAACATATAAATAATAAATATAATAACATAATAGCTACCCAGATGAGTCATAGCTAGGAGATAAAATCCAGATAATAATAAATGAAATTTATATAGTGCTTTGAAGTTTTCAACATTCTTAATAAATATGATCTCATTTTATCTTCACAATTCTGGGAGGAAAGTACTGTTATTATCCACATTTGCCGTAAGAGGAAACTAAGGCAGAGTGCTGTGACTTGACCAGATAGTCTATGTCCTAATTCAGTTCTCCTTGACTCCAGGTTTGATGTTGTCTTTCTCTCTCCCTCCCCTTTTCTTTCTTTCTCATTTTTTCCCCTTCCATGCGTCACTCTCTGTCAACTGAAATTGAAGTAGGTGGTTCTTTGGTGGACTGGGTAGGAGCTTTGGTACTTTATTCTCTGTTCACTTTGCCAAGTTACTTTTAGGATCATAAACACCAATTCCTTGAGGCCAGGGACCATATCAAGTTTCCTCTCTTATCTTCAGAACCTAGTGCTATGCCTATACAAAATAGACAATAAATATTGTGGATTTTTAAAGTTATGATTTAGGGCTGGAAGCTAACTTAGAGATCAACTAGGCCAAATCTAATTTTACAATTAAGGAAACGATTCCCTGGGAAAGAAAGAGACTTGTCCAAAGTCAGTGCACAAGTAATGAGCAAAGTGCCCCAAGCAGTAAAAAGTGTAAAGATTCGGAATTCTAGATGTCTTCTGCCTTGTTCTAGAGTAAAGTAGCAATTACAGAGGTATGAGAAAAGAAAAAAAACACTCTTGTTTACATCTTTTTAAAATGCAGAAAACTGTCTACTCTTTTGGGAAGATATGGCAGGAAGTTCCTGAAAACACCAAGAGACAAGGTACTCTTTGAGCACTGGAAAGAGGTCTTACTCTCGCAAAAGGAATTTGATTAATGAGCATATTTTGGAGAAACTCTAGGAAAGAGATGGAGTATCCAAGGACCACAATAAATGCCAATAGTACCCATTACCTCATTAGGAATGACTCAGTGTTTATGCAGACATCTGAGCTTCTTGGTGAGTGTAAATAGAAATTATGAGCATGATAGGCACGGAATAACACCCCGCTGGTCATAGCGGCAAAGGGAGCCAGGAGCAAAACTGGAAATCAATCAGTCAATTCAAATAAAATATGACACCAGTCTGAGAAACCTAGGGTCCAGTACATAGCAAAGGTACTCTTGATGGGATGATCAGAAAATGAAGACTAATGACATAGATTCTTAAATGTTTTAGTAACCAAATAAACTTTAGAGGAGTTGAAGGATGGAATGCTAGGGGGACACATATCATCTATTTCTAAGATTGTGGGATCATAGATTTCAAAATATAACTCCTAATGAAACCCTCTGATCAACCATTTATAATGCTATTGTGTGTTATTTATCAGTCACCTCTGACACTTCATGACCCCATTTGTGATTTTCTTGGTAAAGATATGGGAGTGGTTTGCCATTTTCTTATCCAGCTTATTTTACAGATATGGAAACTGAGACAAACAGGGTTAAGTGACTTGCCCAAGGTCACAAAGCTAGTAAATGTCTGAGACCAGATTTGACCTCTTGAAGATGAGTCTTCTTGGCTCCAGACTCAGTGTTCTATCCACTGCGCTACCTAGCTGCCCCTACCTTTTATCACAAGAACTAATAAAAATAACGATAAAAGTTATATTTTTATAGTGCTTTGGAGTTGCAGAGTGTTTTAGGTTTAATCTCTTATTTGAACCTCTGATTTTCCATGCCTTTAGTTATAGCGTTTGAACAAACACCTGAAAAGGATAAAGGATAATGCTAATTTTAGTAATAGAAACAGCGGTGCCACCACTGCTATCATCATCACCATCAAATTACATAAAATACTACAATTATAGCTAAGGATAGGATAGGGTCTGAACCTGTAATTCAGTTGGTGTAGCAAACTCCTATATGAAGAAATTCATTCTACTAAATACATTTCTCAGCAACTCAGTCTTGGAGAGTTACCTGAAGTAGTGAGAGATTAGGGGACTCACCTAGCTTCAGTTGTTTCAGGAGAATAATTTGAGCCCAGGTCATCCTGGTTACATGGCTGACCTTCTATCCACTATTCTTTGTCCTTCTCTGTAGTATAAATGACATATAAGTGTGTAAATTATATTATAAAAACATATCAAATAATAAATAAATATGAAAAATGTACAGGAACCAGATGAATCACATCTCATCCCCTCTGTCCAGCCTGTTTCACAGGGATTGTCCTCCAATGTTTTCAGGGAGAATGCAGATGATGGGCCCACATTGCCATACTTTTATTCAACTAAGAAAGTAAATTCTTTTATCCCCCTCTACAATAGTACATCAAATATTAGAGATAAAAGAATAAGTAGAGGCTAGAGACTTGTCCTAAGACTGTTTCTATCTCAAATTCTTGGAATATAAGATGAGAAAAACATTTTATGTTAAAGACAATTCTGACCATGTGCTTCCCTACTCAACAAACATTGGTGGCTTCCAGAATAAAATAGAAATTTCCATTTTTAATTTTTAACATCCTTCTCAACTTGATCCCAATTTTTCTTTGCAGACTCCATGAATATTACTTCTCTTCCTGATCTCTGTGATCCAGTGAAGCTGACTTTCTCTTTGCTCCTCACACCTCACATTCCATCTACCCCCTCCATAGCTTTTTGTACTAGTCTTTGCATGGCATGCCTGGTACTCATCCTTACTCACCTTTCACCTCAGGGGCCTTCTCCTTTCTTAGGACTTAGCTCAGAAACCATCTTTTGCTTGAAGCTTTTTTTGATTCCCTCAATTGTTATGACCTCTGTCCTGAAAGACCTTGTGTTTAACTTCATATATATATATATATATATATATATATACATACATATATATATATATATATGTATGTATATGAAGTTAAATACAAATATATATTTGTATTTATTTGCTTAATTCTATGTCATCTATGCATACCTATACACTTATTATCTCTCCCGTTGGAACAGAAACTCCTGACAAGGAAGAACTGTTTCATTCTTTGTGTTTTGTATCTCCAGCTCATAGACCAGTGCCTGGCACATTAGATGCTTGTTGCTTGGTGTCTGTCTATCTGTCTGTCTCTGTCTCTGTTTGTCTCTCTCTGTATCTCTGTCTCTGTCTCTCTGTCTCTGTTTCTCTCTCTCTCTCTCTCTCCCTCTCCTTGCCCTGGCTTAGACACAGTGGGTGCCATTACATGGTGTAACATTTCAGGAATGTTAGACTACCACTCTACCTACCCATTCAGACCAGTAACAACAGGCCAAAGCACCACACAAATATCAAGGACTTTTTTCTGGCCTTTATCCACATACTTGAACTTAGCCAAACATAAGGAAATATCTTAATCTTGTATCACTGTACACAATCAGATCCAGGAGTGTGGGTCACAATCAGCACCAACAAAAAAAGAAAACAAAAGAAAATCAACACTACCAAGCCAAGATTTCTGGGTAATAGATTGTTATTGGGTATTAGATTGTTATTGCTATTATTCTTGGGTAATAGTTCTTGAAGGATTGTTCTCAATTTTGTGTTTTCATCTTTAGCACTCAGCATATATTACCTATAGTTGTTTGAGTGAATATATTAGTGAATGAATAAATACACATATGAATGATGTGGTGTTAAGGGTTCTGAAAACAGGAAAGAACTAAAACCAAATCCTGCCTCTCATGCTTTTTGGCAGAGTAACATGAACATACAGCTTCCCAATTTCTAAATGTGGCTGGAAGTACCCCTGCTACTTAACTCAGAGAATAGTTGTAAGGATCAAATGAGTTCATGCATTCAAAGTGCTTTGCAAACCTTTAAAAATGGCATCTCAGGAGGAGCTATTCTCCAAGCTTCAATCATTTAATTTGTAGTCCTTTAGAAATCATATCAATCTTTCTTTTCTCTTTTCAAATGGCCAGGTCTTTCTACCTCTCAACATGGAAGAAGTCAAATAAATCAGATCTATGAGAACTATGATAAATATTATTCTTCTTGGGGAAAGTTACTACACAGTCCTGGAAGTTAAATGAAAGCATCAATTAAGTTGGAAATTGAAGATAAGCCTGAGCTTTTCAAATAGAAAATAAAATTGATTTTTTTTCAAAGCTAAGTTGCAGATTAGAAGAACAATTTCTTTGAATCTTTTTATTATGTAATAAATGTTTGTTGGCTTTTATTGAATTCACACGGTCACAAGTAAAAAAAAAAAAAACTATGATAATCCTTGAAAGAAAACTGGCCCGATTTTCATTTTATTAGATGAGGAAACTAAAATTCTAAGATGAAGTGTCTTACCCAAGGTTATACTGATAGGGAATTGAAAGTTTACACAGGTAGTGAGTAGCAAAGCTTAAAATGAGATTGTCTAAATGCAGAAATCTTCCCAATCTTTCATAGCAGAGATCTCTCAATTTCATCTAGTGGAAATAGAAAACCAGAGAAGTAGAGGAGTTACTTGCCCAAGGTCATTTAGCAAGTTAGTGAAAAGCTTTGGACAAGGTCCCAAGTCTGCACAGTCCCAGCTCAGTGCACTTTCTAGGACAACACTAGGCCCTGTTTTATCTCCTTAGCTCCAGACTCTAATAGAGTATCTGATACATAGCAAATGTTTCATAATACCTGTTGATCTACTGACTGGTGGATTGGCAGAAAAAAGACAAGACAAACAATTCTGCAAAGTTCAGATCAGAAAGTGGAGTAGCAGAAATCCATATGGGTATGACCCTTAGGTTTACAGGAGGACAGGCAAAAAAATGGGCTGGGTTACATGATCCCTAATGACCCCTAGACCTCTAAATATAGAATCCTATCATCTCCAAGTCAGTGAACTAACATCTATTACAGGCTTTTTTTATTATTGATTTTTTATTAAGCTCTCTTTAGCCTCTAATTTGAAGGTCCCTTGACTTTCCACATACAGGAAAGTATGCTTATGAATATTATATATACATATATTACATATGTGTGGTATATGTATATGTGTGTTGTATGCATATGTATAGATTATGTATATATACACATACATATATTTATGCATGTGTATAATTATATATGTGATTATATACATAAATATTTGTTTCTGTATACACATATGTACTATATCAGAAATTAAAACATTTTTTTATTATGAATATAGTTTTTTTCTCTCACAGACCCTATGAAAAGGTCCTGGGAAGCTCCAGGGATCCCAGACTATGCTTTGAGAATCACTGCAATTAGAAAAATTCAAATTCTGACAATTCTGATATTCAACCTCTTTTTCATCAAATTGACAAAGATGGCAAAAGATGAAAGGGTAAAATATTGGGATCTCTTTCAGAAGACAGGCACACTAATACCCTAGTGATAGAGTTTGGAATTGTCTCAACTATTCTGGGGAGAATGGGGTATGTCAAAACATACTAGAAATGTTACTAAAAAGCACCTGGTCTTTGTTCCAGAGACATTCCCTTTGGTATGGGACATACAGCCCAAACATTGATCTCTGACTCAGTAACATAACTGAGAGATGACATGCTTTGCAGAGGGTTTCATAGCCAGAATGTGGCAGAGGAGCTAGACTCAGGTCTCCATGTTTTTAAAGCTAACTCTCTGTTTCCTATGTCATGATGTTTCTTCCTTTACTATAAACTCTACTCAAATCATGCCAAAGAACAGGTTATTCTAGTGGAGATTTCCTAGGAATGGCTACTGCCATCCAGGATCCATAGATTTTTGAACACTTTAGTAACAGAAGATGGACCTTCTTGATCAGCATGCTTCTGTCCACAGACTTCCTCAAAGATTAGGGAAGGTTTTCTTTGGTTTTGTTTTTTTTTTTTTTTTGTGCACGTAGTCATTTCTTCTAGGTATATCTCTACCTGTCCATGATTTGATCGATCTTCAAGAATTATGTGACCAAATATAGCAGTAATATTTCATGACATCTCAATCTTAGTTAGACTGATCCTTGGATAATAAATACAATCCCTAATCACTTGCCCCATATCAATATTTATTTCATCCTGGTCGAACCAAGAACTCCTTCACTAGAATTGTTTTGGATAGTATAGCATAGGGGTTGGATTTCACAAACTAGACTGTTCATTTGGGGTCAGACTACAAACGTACAATTTTCTAATTCTAAATATATTTTCTACTTCAGCGTTTAAAAATTTCCCACATTAGCCCAACATAGAAAGCATAAAATACAAGGGATGAAAACACATATTTTATAGGAAGTCTACTCCTCCATCCTCTGTATTTTTCTTTCTGTTACTATTTGTGGACTACAAGGCCAAAGGAGCCCACTAACAGTCAGCCAATTACTAGGATTGGAATGATGAGACTCTCTCTGTGTGGATTGTAGTACTTTACTTCCCATGGCAGCCTTTATTAATCCAATTATTTTCACATGCACATCCTTCCTTATTCTTTGATGTTCATTGGAAAAAGTTGTGAAAGGTTGATTTAAATCCTTGTCATTGTGTTAAAATCAGATACACAAAAGTCTTCTTGTTTTTGTTTTGTTTTTTTGCTTTTTTTTTTGGAGGGCAGTTGGGATTAAGTAACTTGCCCAAGGTCACATGGCTAGATTTTTGTTTGTGTGTGCCTTGTGTCTGAGGCCAGATCCGAACTCAGGTCCTTCTGACTCCAGGGCCGGCGCTCTACTCACTGCGCCACCTAGCCGCCCCCACAAAAGTCTTCTAACAGTAGAAATAGTTCCTGATCTACTTTTGATGAAATTGAAAATTCAAAAATATTTCACTTATTAAGAACATTCCTGGCTATGCATTTAGCATTTGCCCATATAACCAGGTGGAGAAGGAAATGGCAAGCCACATCAGTGTCTTTGCCAAGAAATCCCCATGGACAGCATGGCTCTTGGAGTCATGAAAGGTCAGATACAACTTAACAACTCAAAAAAACAACATACCAGGGGCTTCAAAACAAAAACAAAAGAAAACAAATTTTTGAAAAAGAGATTCACACAGGAAGCCTAAATGAATGTTATTAAATTCAATGTCTTCCCTTTATTATGTTGTTTATTATTATTATTATATTATTATTTATTAATTATGTTTGGCTTTGGAAGAAAAATAATTACTTGTAGCTTCATAATTGTTCAAAAGAGTTCATGTTGCAAGAGCTCTGAGTTTTCTTTGATAAGCTATGTGATAAGCATGTGCTTACTGTATGTCAAACAGTATGCTAGCTACCAGAGACTGCTTTTGTCCAGTCCTTTCAGTTGTATCTTATTCTCTATGACCCCATTTGGTGCTTTTCTCAGCAAAGATACTGGAGTGGTTTGCCATTTTCTTTTTCAGCTCATTTTATGGATTAGGAAACTGAGACAAACAGGGTTAAGTGACTCTCCCAGGGCCACACAGTTAGTAAATGTTTGAGGCTGAATTTGGACTCCTGAAGAGGAGTCCTCTTGATTCCAAACCTAGTGGTCTATCTACTGTACTACCTAGCTACCCCTAGCACGAGACATGCAAAAGCAAAAATGAAACATTTTCTGACTTCAAAGAAATGTTTCATTCTACTCGGAGAGAAAACATGCACATAGATAAACAAATAAAAACTATACATAGAATATGTGTGTACCCATGTAAGATATGTATGAATACATGGGTTGCCTAAGAGTATAGACACAACTTATGAGTGACATGAACAGATATCTCTGGAACATGGTCCATCTCTCTTTAAGAAAGATTACAGTTTCTACTATGAAGGAAACAGGAAAAAGGTCCTTAGCAAAACACTTCTTCCCTTGCCTATCTCCAAGAGGGGCACTGGGCTTGATTTAGGTCTGACACTCCACTTCAATACTGCTGGTCTAGCGATACAATAAATTCAGGACAAAAGCCACTTCCATAATTACTCTTAAGGAAGAGAGTAACCACAAGCTTACAGCTACTGGGTCAGCCCCCGGTACCAAGTACTGGTTTCACAAAAGATAATCACTAAGTAACAAATAATGACTAAACTCATTTTTCTAAGAAAACAGGCAACAGAAGTCAGAGAAATTACACACATCAGAATATATCAGAAAACACACAATAGTCACTAAGTTACTTAGATAGAAATGAGAGAAGAGTGTGGAGATGGGGAGACAAGGGACCTCACAACATATGGCCTCCATTTTTTAAGTGAAATATGCAGTGATGTTTTCTCTCTTGAGGGAGAAGAGAGAGGACAGTGTCATAGGCTTGAGAGAAAAGGAGAAAGTTTGAAACAACCACTGTAGCCAGTGTGACAGAGCTATTTAGCATCTTATCACAAAAGAAGAGAGAGGGCCTAGGCTGACCCAAGAACTTTTTTCTCTGACATCTCTAGGGAGATAAGTTGGACATCAGAGGCACACTGAGAAGTAAGCTTCCCCTATATGTCTGCAGCTTCCAAAGCCTTCCTTTCTCTATAAGGGTCTCTTTTGAAGAGTTTCTGGGGCCATAAATGGCTCCTCTCAAGAAACTCTTGGCCTGGCTGTGCCCCTTATATAGGTATGCTACCTCACATCAATATTCTCTCCACCAATTAGGAGTCATCACATTTCCCGCCACACATGCAACAGCAGGAAAAATGCCCCTGGTTTGATTGGACATACAGTTGTGTGTGTGGGTGTATATTATGTGTATGTATACACTCACACACACACAAGCATTTGGTGGGGAGTGGGAAAAGGAGTGACATCTGGGAAATCAGGAAATGTCTCTTCTAGGAACTAGTGGTATTTGTGTTGAACTTTGAAGAGTCTCAAGAGATGTTAATAAGTGGGGTGAAAGAGCATTCCAGAAATGGGAGCTCACCTTTCCAAATTCGCAGTCATGGCAGATGGAAGGTCATTTATGGGCAAGCTCACAGAGACCAGTTTCACTAGAATGTGAAGTAGGTGATCTGGAGGTAATGTGCAATCAGCCTGGACAGTGTGTTCATGTGCCAAATGAGGGTAAAGGGGAGCTATTTAAGCTTCTTCAGTGAGACAGTGCAGGCATATTTAATGTACTCACAGTTGAGCAGCTCACCACTGCTCTCAGTAAGACCAATTCAGGGTATCTGAGGTGGCCACATGGCAGCGAAAGGCACGATCCTTCAAAAGTTTACTGAGTTTTCCCTCTACACAAGGCCTTGTGGTAAGCACTGGGAATGAAAAACTGCCCCTGATCTCAAAGAGGTTACATGCTTTTAAGTGAGTCTCCCTGGTTCTCCATTAAATATAATACATACATAAAATAACCCCCAAAACACAAGTCCCAGGTGCAAGCAATATGAGCAATGGAAAACAAAATTTATGTGACTGGTTTCCATGTTCTTTTTAGTCATCTATACATGCATCGCTTTGCATGGACAGGCAAATAATGGTTCCCTTGCTATTAAACACTGGTACTAATACATCACAGACTTTCTTTTTCAAATCAATAGCAGGTGCCTGTAAGAGTCTTTTTAAAACTCTCCTTTATTGTTTGGCTATCCCAGGGTGCCCACACACAAACACACCTTTAAAAGGCAGGAGTAAGGGTGCTTCTCATGCCAAGGCAATGATATGAAGCTGTATGTATGAATTGCCTTCTTTCACACTCTGAGTAATTGAATTGCCGACCCCATCCCTGGGAAGTCAGGGTGGTCTTTTTTGCTATTTCATCCCCTTGATGTTCTTTTCCTCCCTGGGCTATGCTAACCACACAAGCAATTGATGAAAATCACTTTCTATCTAGTGGTCTTCTTACTGTGCCAGTCAGCTTATCTTGTGCCAGTAAGTCAGAGAAGAAAGCAGAGGGATGTAGGGAAGCAATTCAAGAGAAGGGGGAAATGGGGGTGGAGCCAAGATGGCGGAGTAGAAACAGCGCGTCCAAGCCACTCTGCCCCCAGATTCCCCCCAAACTATGTAAAAGGGGACTCTGAACATCTTCTGGAGCCCCAGCACCCACAGAACGAAACAGAGAAGCTAACCTCCCACTGAGGACAGCCCAGCAGCCCTGAAGGAAGGAACAGCGCAGCAGTCTGGGATCTGGCAGTGCGCAGCGTGCAGAGTGCAGGAGCCGAGCTGAGCCCAGGTCTGCGTGAGCCAAGGTTTTAGCCCCAGGGCAGCAGGGCCAGCAGCAGGCTGATGAGACCCCAGAACACCAGCAGCTGTGGCGACTCCAGAATTATCAACATAGACATGCCTAGGACAAAGTGATAGGTTAGTGCCCTATGGACTTTGGGACCAGTATTTGGGGAATGCGTCGGCTTCCTCCCCTGGGGGCTAGAAGCCGCTGAGGACACATGCCATTTTGTAGTTTTCAGAGGCAGCTCCAGCTCCTGGCCTGAGAACTGTAGGGAGATCCAGCTATCAGTCTTGGGGGGTAATCGCTCTTGCTTTAACCTCCCTGAATCTGGATTGTGATCTGGGGTGGAGGTCATGGGTGGATTTCCAGCTTCCAGAAACGGAAGCTGTCCCCCACACGTTCGGGACAAAAATTCCAGTCTGGCAGCAGAGCCATAGTGTGGCAACAAGCCCAAAAGTCAAGTAATTAAGTGGCAACATGCCAAGGCACAGGAAACAGAAAAATACAACCCTAGACTCCTATTTGGGGGGCATAGAGCGGGAAAAGGACTGTGAGGTCAGAAGTCCTGCTCCAAAAGCCCCAGGGGAAAACATGAGCGGGTTACGGGCCATAGTGGACCTTAAGAAGGACTTTAAAAATCAAATAAGAGAAGTGGAGGAAAAATTGGAAAGAGAAATGAGAAGGATGCAGGAAAAGTATGAAATGAGGGTCAACAGCCTGAGGAAAACAACACCTTAAAAAATAGACTGACTCAAATGGCAAAGGAGGCCCAAAAGGGCAATGAGGAGAAGAATGCCTTAAAAAGTCGAATTTGCCAGATGAAAAAAGAATCTCAAAAGTTCACTGAGGAGATTCATTCCTTCAGAGTTAGACTGGAGCAAATGGAAGCTAATGACTTTATGAGAAATCAAGATGCTGTTAAGCAGATCCAAACAAATGAAAGATTAGAAGGCAATGTGAAATATCTCATGGGAAAAACCACTGACCTGGAGAATAGATCCAGGAGAGACAATTTAAAAATTATTGGACTACCTGAAAGCCATGATCAAGAAAGAACCTAGAAATCACCCTTCAAGAAATTCTCAAGGAAAACTGCCCTGATGTTTTAGATCCAGAGGGCAAAATAGAGGTTGAAAGAATCCACAGATCACTTCCTGAAAAAGATCCCAAAAAGAAAACTCCCAGGAATATTATAGCCAGGTTCCAGAATCCCCAGATCAAGGAGAAAATACTACAAGCAGCCAGGAAGAAACAATTTCAATATTGTGGAAACACAATCAGAATAGCCCAGGACCTGGCAGCTTCTACACTGAGGGATTGAAGGGCATGGAATATGATATTCCAGAGGGCAAAAGAGCTGGGAATGAACCCAAGGGTCACCTACCCAGCAAAACTGAGTATTTTGTTTCAGGGGAAAATATGGTCATTCAGTGGAATAGAGGACTTTCAAGCATTCTTGAGGAAAAAACCAGAATTGAATAGAAAATTTGACATCCAGACACAAGAAGGAAGAGATGCCTGAGAAGGTAATCAGGGAAAAGAAATCAAAAGGAACTTATCAAAGTTGAACTATTTACATTCCTATATGGAAAAGCAATAACTGTGACTGATGATATCTTTCTCACTATGAAAATAATGGAAGAAGGGTGTGTGGTCATATGAATACATATGTGAATGTGTGTGTATATGGTTACAGTTATATATGGATAGAGGGCATAGGTTGAATTTGTTGGGAAGGGAGAATACTCAAGGGATGAAATTATGAGGTGAGAGAGGAAAGTGGCAAGAGGAGATGGGGAGAGACAGGGTAGGGTAAACTATCTCATGTAGAAGAAGCAAGGGGAAGTGGTTGCAAAGGAGGGGGAGAATAGGAAGGCTAAAAAGGCAAAACCACATTCACATTGAATTTGGTTCAGGGAGAGAATGACATACATACTAAATGGGATATCTCAACCTGCAGCAGGATAGGGGGAAGGGGGATGAGAGGAGGGATGATGGATGGGAGGGCATCCTTGGGGGGAGGGGAGGTTGGAAGTACCCACTATAGAAGAGGGACAGGATCATGTAGGGAATGGACCAGGTGGGGGGTGGGATGAGTGGGAGGAAATTATAAGCAGCCTTGTACAATATATCTACTATGATAATGTTTTGCATAGCTAGATATGTACAACATATACTGAATTACTTATCTCCCAAGAGGGAATGGGTGACAAGGGAGGAAGGAAATGGATCTGAAATTCGAGGTCTTAACATTAAATGTTTCAAATATATATAAATACTATTATTAATACTCTTTTGCTTATAATTAGGAGATAAGATGTGCAGGCATTGGGACACAAAGATTCACCTTCCTCTAATGGAAAAGTCGAAGGGGGTATGGGAGAAGGTATGGGAGAGAGCAGATTGGAGGAAGCGATATCTTGTGGGACTGCTATTCTGGGAGGGTGGGTAGGGGAACAACAGGGGGGGAAATGATTGTAACTCAAAATCTGGCAGAAATGAATGATGTAAAACAAGTTAATAAAGCATTTGTTTAATAAATAAATAAATGAATGAATGCATGAATAAATAAATAAATAAAGAGAAGGGGGAAATGAAAGGGATGCATGGGAGCATAAGAAGTCAGAAAATTCAGAATGAGTCTAAAGTAGTTATCTAGCTCACACATAGAAAATGGATTGAAAACCCAAAGGAAAAACAAATTAGAAAGACTAAATAATATGGCTTGAAGAGTTAGGGCTTATTGTTTTTATATGTGGGAGAGTGTAGATTAGTTGGTTTAGTTTTAGAGGGCTACAGTCAGATCTCATTACACAGCATTTTATACAGTTCATAAGATGCAGAACAGATAGAGCACCAGCTTTGGAGCTGGGTAAACAGATTCAAAACCTACCTCTGTTGAAGATGAGCAAGTTCATTACCTTCTTATTGTCCCCAGGCAACTCTGTAATCTTGGTGCCACAGACAATGAGTTAGAGAGAAGATGGGCATCTACAGAGTAACTGAATAAAAAAAAATCTGGTCAGCATTTTAGCCCACACGAATTATTTTTAATTAAAAATCTTATATGTGACTATGCACAGTAGAGCCATGTTATTCATTGGGATGAATTTTAATGCTGTAGATGATGAGAGAAGAGAGATGTTTCAGTGATCTGGAATAGACTGAGAAGGTTTCCCCATTTGGCCTTGGTCTTGGTGGATAAGAAACATTTAGAAAGGTGCAGAAGAGGGGAAAGAGGAGGATGAAGCAAACTCCATGCATGGGAGACAGCATGAGGAAAGACAAAGCAGAGGGAAACTGTCACAAAGACTTCCATAAAAACCAGCCTGAATTTGAGAAATGAGAAGCTTAGGGTCCAGCAGCCCTCATTCTGCAAATAATGCTTCTGGACAGACAAGTATTGTTTTCTTCCTTGAACCTTGTATCAACCCTGTGAGTTAGGCAATGTAGGCATTCTTAATTTACAGAAGAGCAACGTGGGCTCCTAAAATGTTACCAGACTTACCCAACATCACACAGCTAACAAAAGGCAGATTCAGGTCTCTTTGTACACATAATGAAGGGGGATGGCACCCCACCACCACCACTTCAGAGCAGACATTGGTGCTGGCTCTGCCTGATCCCAGAAGGGCTGCTGTGCTAAAACGGGAAATGGGATATTTCAATTTCTCTAAGATTCACTCTCTCATTTTCAGTAGGTCCCACCTGGTGTCCTTTAACCACTAGACATTTTTGTTTTTCATAAGTGCTGTCTTCTTTCTTTAGTGTCCATGGTGGATTTGGGGTAATGTTTGTCTCATAGGTGGTGGAGAGTAGAGAGTGGAGAGTGTGCTTAACTTTGAATCAGAAAGAGTTGAGTTCAGATCCAACCTCAAATACTTATTAGCTCTGTGACTTTGGGCCAATTACTTAGCATTCCTTATCTGTGAAATAAAGGAATTGATCCCCTTGAATTCCATATCCATGATCCTATGATCAAGTTAGACAACAAATATGTCCTTTATGCTAATAGGTAACTAGAAAGGGGACCAGAAATGACGACCTGTCAAGCTGTCTAGTGGTGAATCTGGGAAGGATGAATGAGGCGTCATCAAATTCTTCAAATGAATTTTTCAAATTTTTCAAATAAAAACCATTCATTGCTTTATCTAACTCAGAAAAAAGACCTTTAATCACTCAGCCTCCTTCTTTCTACAAAGGCCTGAGCTGGGACGCACTCATGACACTGGCCTCATAAAATTAGCATACCAAACAGGTCCTGAAAAACAGAAAAGATCATCTCATTCTGCTGAACATTGCATTCTAGAAAGGGAGAACCAAGAGATATGAAGCCTGCTAGTGAATAAAGAGAAACAGCATCCAATTAAGTTCCCAGTTGTGTGGAATGTGCAAATAGAATAATTAGTCCCACATGTAAATGTGGGCAACTAGGTGGCACATTAGATAGAGTGCCAGCCCTGGACACTACCTAGCTGTGTGACCTTAGGCAAGTTGCTTCACCCTGTTTGCCTCAGTTTCCTTATCTGTAAAATGAGCTGGAGAAGGAAATGGAAAACCACTGCAGTATCTTTACTAAAATCCCACAAAAAAAAAAGAAAACCCAAAATGGTGTCATGAAGAGTCAGACATGAATGAAAACATCTAAACAGGAACAAAAAATGGTAAGAAAAATATTCTCATATCTGAACTTAGAGTATTTTCACCTACATCATAAGAAGCCATATAGGAGGCCTCATGCCCACATAGCTTTGCTCTGGCCACTGCCAAACAATTTAAACCAACATGGCCCAAGCACACAGACTGAAAGGCTAACAGATATAGATACTTAGTCCTTAAATCAAAGAACAATTTTCTTTGCATAAATCCATTGAGAAGTGTCTATTAGAGAAATTCATCGTTAAATTGATGTGCTTTTCCTTCATTTATTTTTGCTGGTTTTATAATCATACAGCATAAATATTGAATTAGTATATCTCCTGAAGTACTCGTGGCCCTCCAGAAAAGCTACCTGGAATTCAAGGCATTCTATGGGTCAGCACCCACCCAAAAACTTGTCTCATGAATCCCCATTAATGATGTACTTTTGCCAGGGGGTATAGTTCAAACAAAAAGCAAGCAGCTTAGCAAATAATGACATGAAAAGATACTTTAAGCAGAGGCTACCATTCCAACAGTGGCAAAGGCTCAATCTCAAACAACACCCACATCCAGGGGACATTCAAGAAGAATATAGATGGCGGGGACACAAAACCAGCTATCATATGAAAAGGCATGCACCAGGAAGCCAGGAGGCCAGAGCACGTAAACGGAGAACACACATCTCAGAGATACTTGTGGCTAGGATATACACTTGGCCAGGAAACTAGATTCTGAAATCTTCTGAAAATGACATAATTCAATGTTCTGCTGTCCCGATACTAATGGTCATCGACGGGTGGCCCTACTGGACATGCGCTGAGTTTGATACCAATCTCTAGGCTTCATTGTCTCAGGATTTCTGGGTACCTTGGCTCCCATTTCCCAAGATATCATGACTAGAAAGCTGTTCCCTGATATCATGAGCCCCCTGACATGAAGGATTGTATAGTGCCTCTTTTCTATATCTGCCACTTAGACATATGCCTGCCACATAATAAGCACCTAATATTTATTGATTGATTAATTTATTAATAATTACAGGAAACAGTTTTAGTCATTACTAGAGGGGAGGAATCACTACAAGAAGAGAAAGGCAACAGTCAGGCAGAGTGTTCCAGGCAGAGACAAATTAGTTTTGGGCTGCTTTGGTCTTGTGCTGGATCAGAACCATTGTCCTAGACAACTATATGAAAATTCAATATTCCTTTTTGTGGGGGAGGGGCTTTTTGGAGGGGAGAATTCAGGGCAATTGGGGTTATAACTTGCCCAAGGTCACACAGCTAGTAAGTGTTAAGTGTCTGAAGCCGGATTTGAACTCAGGTCCTCCTGACTCCAGGGCCAGTGATCTATTCACTGTCACTTAGCCACCCCAAAAATTTCATTTTCTGGTATGGGGTTGATAGACTGCCTATGTTCAAAAGGAATACAAGATGAAAATCAGCACAACAGCTCTGTAGACCTTTACTATGGTATACAGCCTAATAACTCTTCTCTCCTATACTTTTTTGGGGTCCTCCCAAATGCTGACCTAGCTCTGGTAATGTATGCATCAGCCTTATCATCTATGTATGCATCTCTGGAAAGTATGCTGCCAAGTTAAGAGAGAGGCAAGATGTGAGGGTGATGAAGGCAGTGTGGGGTGCAGAGTGCTGGACTGATCGTAGATTTACTCTCTCCAAGCTAAACATTCTCATTCAACAAAAGCAGTGATGGCCTGAGGCAAGACAACTGTCAGGAGATTCAATATCAACAGATTAGAATGCTTCTCCATGGGTGAAGAGTTTGATAAATAGATAGATAGATGATAGATAGACAGACAGATAATCATTATCACCTTTACAAACAACAACATCACATCTAGTTTTGTGCTGTATCCTCAGCTGCATCTTGACATTGGATCATACATTTAGAGCTTGAAAGAATGTTAGAGATCATCTCCTTCAGCATTTTATCATGAGAAAACTGAAGCACAGAGAAATTAACTGACTTGCCCCAAATCACATGAGGTTGAGTAGCATTTGAACTGGTATTACTCATTATACTGCAATACAACACCCCCACATACCAAAAAGGCATGAAATTGTTACCTGCTGAAGCCCAGCTGTCCATGGTTCTATGGGGATTGAACTTAAAATGTAGACCACATAGTCCCTGTCCTGGAGGGGTTTCTATTTTAGCTGGGGAGGTAAGATGTCCATACATAAACAAAGCAGAAATGAAAGCCATGAGTAATTAATATCCTGATTACATGGAAGAGACTAGAAATACTACATAATTATGCTCAGATCCCTTTCTCTCCCACACAAATGACCTTGCTAATATGTCTTTCACAGTTTGTTGACAACTCTCTTCTACTCCAAGGATTTATTATTTCTTGCTTCCGGCATAAAATTCTCTGAGTTTGAACACAGGATTCAGTTGCAGCTGCTAAGTCACAAAAAAGTCATAATTCTATGCAAGGAATGCAGATACTTGGCCAGACCCCATCTTCTGTCTCTTTGTTGCTGATTTTTTTAAAACTACTCTGACTGGAACAATTAGCATTTAGTACCTTCAGAGCTCTCATTCCTTTTCAGAGCATATGTGAGAAGAGAAAGAAGCAGGCACTGAGTTAGTCCAGAGGAAAAAAGAATGATGGAAGTAAAGGAATACATCAGAGAGGAATAAGGGCTTTTGTAGAGCAAAGAAAAGAATAGGAGACAGATAGCAGGAGGTTCAACTGAAACCAGCAAGAGACAGCTGACAGAGAGGAAAGGAAAAAGGATTCATGTAGTTACTCCCCCCCAAAGAAAGAAAGAAAAAAATACAATCCATAGTCAAAATAATGGAATCAATGATATTTGAAGAAGTCAGTCCAGAAGAAAGAAAGAAATGAGAGTGAGAAAGAAGTTGACATTTTAGATCACTTACTTGAAGTCCTAAGCACTAATTTTCTATTAGTTATTCCTGAGAACAATTATTCCACACCTTCCAATCTCATGTCAAAATTGAGGGATTTAATGCTGGAAGGGATCTTAGCAATCACCTAATTTAAACATTTCTGCAGTTGACAAAACTAAGTCAGAGAGAAGAGATATCACTTACTCAAGGTTATATAAGTTGGAAGGAGTGAAGCTAGTGTTTGAACACAGGTTGTGTATCTCCAAATCAAGTGTTCTTTGCATTACTCCCCATGGTATATTTTGTGTTTTGTCATAAAAAAAAATATGCTGCTACTCTACAGTTAATGGTGGGGGTGGGGGCAGGCACAGAGAAGTAGGAGCACTCAGAATGATTTTTTCCAATAGCCAGGATAGGTTGTCTTGGGCCATTCAGTCAGAATCATGAATGGTCTTCAGTCCAGACATTTTGTTTTGTTTGTTTTTGGAGAGGGGATGGCAAGGCAGTTGGGGTTAAGTGACTTGTCCAAGGTCACAAAGCTAGTTTTGTATTAAGTGTCTGAAGTTGGATTTGAACTAAGGTCCTCCTGACTCCAGGGCCAGTGCCTGTGCCACCTAGCAACCCCAGTCCAGACATTTTCTATTATTCAGATGCTACTAATAGAACTTCCATGTCAAGAGACATGCTGTCCTGTCTATTGAGACTACTCAGTTGTTGGATTCACCATTCTTAGAATTCCAGAGAAAACCTTTTCCTTGGCTACCATTTCTCTCATTGTGTCATCTCCAGTTCCAACACAAGCTCCTTACCAGCAGGGATTTTTAAAAATTGGTATCGCTAGAATTAGGTACACTTGATGGCCACTAGGTAATGCTTAATAAATGTGGGATTCCCATTTATTCATTTACCACTCATGGACATAATCTCAGTGGCTAAAGGGGCCATGGGGTCCAACTCATACCCAAAAAAGAATCTCCAATATGGAGGTGGCCATCAAGACCTCTCTTGAAGACCTCCAGGGAGGGGGAACCCATTGACTCATGCAGGCATCCATCCCAA
Organism: Gymnobelideus leadbeateri; assembly: GCA_011680675.1. NCBI lineage: Eukaryota > Metazoa > Chordata > Mammalia > Diprotodontia > Petauridae > Gymnobelideus > Gymnobelideus leadbeateri. The sequence goes on along the minus strand of WOXC01003108.1, from coordinate 853,312 downwards.
TTTTTGGTAGCTTGAATTGTCATGAAGTTTTTTTTGAATAAAGGTTATATGTTCACCTTCACATTCTCTACAATCCAATGACATCAATCAGCCATCTTGCTGATTGTCACACAAGACACTCCATTCCCCAGTGATTTTTTTATTGGCTGTCCTCTATGCCTAGAATACTCTCACTCCTTACCTCTGCTTCCTGCCTTCCCTGCTTTCCATTAAATCCATATATAATTCTGCCTTCTAAAAAAGTCTTTCCTAATTCCCCTTAATGCTAGTACCTTCTCTCTGTCAATTTTCACCAACTTATATCCTATATATTTTGTTTGTATGTTTGCATGTTATCTCCCCCACTCAACTATAAAGTCCTTGACATTGGAGATCGGTTCACCTATCACAACATCAACATCACTTAACCTATTGCTTGGCACATAGTAGATTCTTAACAAATCCTTCTTGATTTAGTGATATAATATTTGTTCTTTTTACAATTTTTTTGATTGATCGTTGTTCTAGCCTCTGGAGTCAAATACAAGTCTACTCTTATTTCCATGTCACAGCCCCTTTAAATACTTGAAGAGATCTATCTCATATTTCCATGAGTCTTTCCTTTCCTTCATCTAATCCTCTTATAGCATCATCTCAAAGACTTTCATTATCCTGCTCACCGCACATCAGACATGCCACTTTAAAAAGCCCTTCCTAAAATTGAGTCCTCAGAGGTGACCTAGATAGTCTAGATATTGTCTGACCAGGGCAAAGAAGTCCAGGGGATGCTCATCTCTCTAGTCCTGGCCACAAGGGTGATCTTGAGCCTGGTTTATTAAAGTTTAGTGCTTATTAGCCAATGGTATGTGCTTCCTGAATGGGATCAAAAGTGAAATTTATCAGTGGCAAACCAATTTCTTTCTCTTTCCTCCCTAATGTGTTTGCATTTTCACATCTTGCAAGATTTGATCTCTTGTTGTTTTCCTTAATACTTGTTTTTAACTTTTATTCCATGTAATATGCTTGAAAAGTTTACACATAAGTGTCCTAAAAGCTTAAAATTCCACATCAGGGGCCCTTAATCTGTGTTCCATTAAGTTATATGTATGTATGAGTGTTTATGCATGTATGTATGCATATATGTATGTATATGTATATGCATATGTATGTATTTTGATGCCATTTCAACATAATTGCTTTCCTTGATAACCCAATTTATTTTGTTACTCTTTTAGAAACATGATTCTGAGAAGGGTAACCATAGATTTCACTAGCCCACTAGAGATGCCCATGAGAAAAAAATGGTTAAAAACCCCTACTCTAAAGGAACTGACATCTTGGTGTGGTTAAAAATATACATAGTTTGAAATGCCTAGTGGGGATGTTCTATGGCAACTTCTGATTTCAAGGAGTGGTATCTTCAGCTGAACACAAGAGCAGTGGGTCTATTTTGCCCATGATTTACTCAGCTTCTCTTTATTCTATGAAACTCATTTCCACATATAAGTCCTGGTCCTTTTTCAAATCAATTTTACTGTGAAAGAAAAGAACAGAAGAATGAAAGATAAACTAAAAAAAATGACCCTGAAAGAGAATGTGTTGAGACAGGCCAAGGGGGTAAATCTTCTCATCAACCTCTTCTTAGGTGTCATGTTCTTTACCCAGATCTTAGCACATTGTATGACACATAGTAGGTGCTTAATAAACATCTGTTGACAGGATTTGAGTAGAGGAAATAGGAGAAGATCCCACCACTGCAAACGTGCTCTGTATAGCCCATATTCTGCCCTCCAGGTTATGAGCTATGAGATAAAGAGATCATTAATGAACATTTTCTCAGTGATGTCTCATGAGAAAAAGAATACAGCTGAAGACATTTCACAGGTTGGCCTAGATCTGAAGGTCCCATCAAACTCTCAAACAGTGTGCTTGTTATTATGCCTTCCTGGTTAATTGCAGGGTTGAAACCAGCTCTGTTCAATGAATTCCCTGCATGTGGAAGAAAGAGCTGGCTTTACCAAAGGGTATTACTTTTGGATAGCAAACATTTCATTGGTTGCTCCTAGTTCTGCCTGCTAGAGCCAAATGGAATGAATCTAATCTCTCTTCCACATGATTGCTTTCCAAAGATTGACATTTTCACTATGAAAAGAGATCTACTTAGATGATGGAGAGAAGCATGGGAATTAACTGAGCCCTCCTCAGTTTCCCTCAATAACAATATTATATCAAGCCTCTAAAAGAATTCTGGAGCAATATAATGCACAAAAAAGACAGAGTGAAATAATTTTCCAGCCCAGATAACTCATAAGGACTTCAGGAAAGGTCTGTCTTATGTGAGTAAAAGGGGAGCAGAGGCCAGGGCAGGCAGTGTCGACACAAGTCAGTGGAAAGCTCTTAGCCACAGCACAGATCAGCAAGCAAGGCCCCAGGGTCTAGGCTTAGAATGCCAGTGGTATAATGGGTCAGCTTAAGGTCTCCGACCCCAGCAAAGCAGGCAAATTAATAACCCTGGAACCCAAGGCAACACAGGTACAACTAGGTCAAACCACCCTAGAACAGTGGGCAAGGTGCCAACTCCAGAGACCCTATGTAGAAAGCCAGTGGCTAGCCCTTGACCCCCAGTGTGAGAAGCTTCAGGAAAAGCCTTCTGTATCCAAAGAACAGAGCTCAACTTTTTAAAATGAGCCCAAAACAAGCCTGATCATAGAAAGCTACTATGGTGACAGAGAAGATCTGAACACAAACTCATAAGAACAATAATGTCAAAACACCCATATGTGAAACCTCAAAGGGGAAGATGAATTAGTCTCAAGTCCTAAAACACCTCTTAGAAACACTCAAAAGTGATTTTAAAAGTCAAGTAAGAGAGGATAAAGAAAAAGTAGAAAAAGAGATGAGAGTTTGCAAGACAGTTGTGGGGAAAACAGCCAACAACTTGGGAAAGAAAGCACAAAAACTGGCTGAAGAAAATAACTCTTTAAAAAATAGAATTGAATAAATGGGGAAAAATCAACTGAAGAAAACAATTCTTTTAAAAGTAGAATTGGCCAAATGGAGAAGGAGGTACAAAAGCTAACTGATGGTAATAATTCCTTAAAAATTAGAATTAGACAAGTAGAAGCTAATGACCCCATAAGACATCAACAATCAGTCAAACAAAATCAAGAGAAAGAAAAAAAAGACAATTTAAAATACCTCACTGGAAAAACAACTGACATGGAAAATAGATCTAGGAGAGATAATTTAAGAATTATTGTACTATCTGAAAGCCATGATAAAAAAAGAGCCTGGACAGGATCTTTCAAGAAATTATCAAGGAAAACTGCCCTGATAGCCTAGAAGCAGAGGGTAAAATAGTCATTGAAAGAATCCACTGATGACCTCCTGAAAGAGATGTCAAAATGAAAACTCCAAGGAATGTTGCAGTCAAAGTCCAGAACTATCAGGTCAAGGAGAAAATATTGTAAGAAACCAGAAAGAAATAATTCAAATATCAAGGATCCATGATCAGGGATTACACAGGATTTATCTGCTTTTTAATAGTGTATTAGAAGGTTTGTAATGTGATATTCTGTAAGGTAAAGGAGCTTGGACTACAACTAAGAATTAACTACTCAGCAAAACTGAGATAATATTTTGGAGGAAAAGATGGATATTTAATGAAATAGGAGACTTTCAAACTTTCCTGGTGAAAAGACCAGAGCTGAACAAAAAGTTTGATCTTCAAATACAAAACTCAAGAGAAGCATAAAAAAGTAAAAAGGGAAGAAAAAGTGTTGTTCAATAAAATTTAAACTGTCTTCCCTACATGGGAAGATGATAGTTGTAACTCTTCAGAACTGTATCTCTATTAGGGCAGTTAGGAGTATACATAAACAGAGGATTTGAGTATAATTTGATTTTGATGTGATGATATTAAAAAAGGGTGAAAAGGGGATTGTACTGGGAGAAGAGGAAAGAGAGAGGCAGAATAGGATGAATTATATCATATGAAAAAGCACAAAAGACCTATTACAGTAGAGGGAAAGAACAGAGGTAGTGAGCATTATTTGAACCTTACTCCCATAAGATTTGGCTGAAAGAGGGAATAACATACACACTCAGTGGGGTATAGAAATTTAACTTATATGAATGTAGTAAAGAAAAGGATTCAAAAAGGGAAAGGGGCAGGGGTGATAGAAGGAAGAGGAGAAGTAGGAGAGGAAATGGGAAAGAAAAGTGGAGGCTTATAGAAGGGAAGGAAGGTTGATGGAGAAAGTGGTCAGAAGCAAAATTCTGGTGAAGATGGATGGGGTGAAAGAGAGAGAAAAAGTATAAACAGGAAGGAAAATACAGTTAGTAATTACAACTGAATGCAAATTGGATGAATTATCCCATAAAATGGAAGCAGATAGAAGAGTGAATTAGAAAGCAGAATACTACAATCCTAAAGAATTGTTTAGAAAAAAAAAAAACACATTTGAAACAGAAAGATATACACAGAGCAAAGGTAAAAGGCTGGAGCAGAATATATTATAATTCAGCTGAAATAAAAAAATAAGTTTAGAAATCCTGAGCTTAGGCAAAGCAAAAGCAAAATGGGTCTAATTAAAAGATGAGGAAGGAAACTACATCTTGCTAAAAAGGTATCAGAGATAATGAAGTAATAGCAACACTAAACATATTTGCACCAAGTGGTATAGCATCCAAATTCTTAGAGTAGAAGTTAATCGAGTTAAAGAAAGAAATAGACAGCAAAACTATGCTAGCGGGAGGCCTCAACCTCCCTCTTTCAGAATTAGATAAATCTACTCACAAAATAAACAAGAAAGAAGGATGTGAATATAATTTTAGAAAATTTAGATATGATAGACTTCTGGAGAAAACTGAATGGGGATAGAAAGAAATACACCTTTATTTTCTCAGTTGTACAGGGCACACACAGAAAAATTAACCATATATCAGGGCATAAGAATTTCACGTTTAAATACAAAAAGGCAAAAATATTAAAAACTTACTCTTCAGATCATGATGCAGTAAAAATAGCATGCAATAAATGGCCATGAAAAGATAGGCTAAAAACTCTTTGGAAACCAAATAATCTAATCCCAAAGAATATTAGTGGGTCAAACAATAAATCATAGAAGCAATCAATAATTTCATCAAGAAAATGGCAATGATGAGATAACATACCAAAACTTATGGGATGCAGTCAAAGAAGTTCATACATGAAATTTTATATCTCTAAATACTTATATGAATAAAAGAAAGAGGACATCAATAAATTGAACATGCAACTAAAAGAGCTAGAAAAAAGAACAAATTTAAAATTCCAAATCAAATACCAAATTAAAAATTCTGAAAATCAAAGAGGAGATTGATAAAAGTGAAAGTAAGAAAATTATTTCATGAAAAATGAAACTAAAAGCTGGTTTAATGAAAAAAAAAAACAAAATAGGCAAACCTTTGGTTAATTTGGTTTAAAAAGGAAAATAATTACCAGTGTCAAAAATAAAAAGGTTGAATTCACCACCAATGAAGAGGAAATTGAAGCAATAATTAGGAACAAATTTTGCCCAACTATATGCCAACAAATTTGACAATCCAAGTGAAATGTGTGAACATTATATATATATATATATATATATATAAATTGCCCAGATTAATAGAAGAGGAAATAAAATACTTAACCCCATTTTAGAAAAAGAAATTGAACAAGTCATCAATGTACACCCTAAGAAAAAGTCTCCAGGACCAGATGGATTTACGAATGAATTCTACAAGCATTTAAAGAACAATTAATTCTGATACTATATAAACTATTTGGACAAATAGGTGCTGAAGGAATCCTACCAAATTCCTCTTGTGACACAAATATGGTGCTGATACTGAAACCAGGACGAGCCAAAACAGAGAAAGAAAATTATCGACCAACTTCCCTATGAATACTGATGCAAAAATTTAAAATAAAATATTAGCAAAGAAATAATGGCAATTTATCATGAGGATAATACCCTACGAGCAAGTGAGATTTACAGCAGGAATGTAGGGATGCTTCAATATTAGGAAAACTATCAGCATAAGTGACATCAATTAAAAAACAAACAGAAATCATATGATCATCCCAAAAGACATAGAAAAAGCTTTTGACAAAATATAGCACCCCTTCTCATTAAAAAAAAAAAAACAAACTATAGAGTATAGGAATAAACAGAGTTTTCCTTTAAATGATAAGCAGTATCTATCTAAAATCATCAGCGAGCATTTTCTGTACTGGGGATAAGCTAGAAGAATTCCCAATAAGATCAAGGGTGAAACAAGGACACCATTATCAACACTATCACTCAATATTGTACTAGAAATGTTAGCATTAGCAATAAGAAAAGAAAAAGAAATTGAAGGAATTAGAATAGGCAATGAGGAAACAAAGCTATCACTCTACAGATGATATAATGGTATACTTAGAGAATCATAGAGAATCAACTAAAAAATACTTGAAACAATTAAGAACTTTAACAAATTTTCAGGATATAATATAAATCCACAAAAATCATTAGCATTTCTATATATTACCAAAAAGCCCAACAGCAAGAAAGAGAAGAAAGAGAAATTCTATTTAAAATAACTGTCAACAATATAAATTTTGGGGGCAGTCTATCTGCCAAGACAAACCCAGAAGCTCTATTACAATTACAAAACACTTTTCACATAAATAAAGTCAAATCTAAATCATTTGAAAAACATCAGCTGCTCAAGGTTAAACTGAGCTAATATAATAAAAATGACAATTCAATCTAAATTAATTTACTGATTCAGTGTCATACCAATCAAACTACCAAAAATATTTTATAACTCTGGGAAAAAAAAACAATAAAATTTATCTGGAAGAACAAAAGGTCAGGAATATCAAGGGAATTAATGGAAAAAATGCAAAAGAAGGTGGCCTAGCCATAAGAGATCTAAAACTATGTTATAAAGCAACAATCATTAATACTATTTGGTACTGGCTAAGAAATGGAGTGGTGGATCAGTGGAATAGGTTAAGTTTACAGGTGAATAACTATACTAATCTACTATTTGACAAACCCAAAGACTGAAGTTTCTGGGATAAGAATTCACTATTTGACAGAAACTTCTGGGGAAACTAAAAAATGTATGACAGAAACTAGACATAGGCCAACATATCACATCATATATCAAAATAATGTACATGATTTAGGCACAAGGGATGATACACAACCAAACTGGGAGAGCAAGGAATAGTTTACCTGTCAGATCTATGAAGAAGGGAAGAGTTTATGACCAAACAAAAGATATCATGACCAGACAGAGAGATCATATCATTTTGGAATGCAAAATGGATAATTTTTATTATATTAAATTTAAAAGGGTTTGCCCAAATAAAACCAATACAACCAATATTAGAAGAAAAGCAGAAAGCTGTGAAACAGTTTTGTTGTTGTTTTTTTATAGCCAGTGTTTCTGATAAAGGCGCAATTTATAAAATATATAGAGAACTGAGTCAAATTATAGGAATAGAAGTCATTCTTCAGTTGATAAATGGCCAAAGAATATGAACAGGTAGTTTTCAGATGAAGAAATTAAACTTATCTGTAGCAGTATGAAAAAATTCTCTAAATCACTATTGATTAGATAAATTCAAATTAAAACAAGTCTGAAGTACCACCTCACACCTATCAGATTGATTAACATGACCAAACAGGTAAACAATCAATGTTGGAGAAGATGTGGGGAAATTTGAACTCTAATCCATTGTTGGTGGAGTTGTAAACTGATCCAACCATTCTGGACAGCAATTTGGAACTATGCCCAAAGGGCAACCATACTGTGCATATATTTTGATCTGTATCCCAAAGATCTATCTGTATCCCAAATAGATCATTAAAAAAAAGGGAAAATGACCCACACGTGCAAAAATATTTATAGTATTCTTTTTGTAGTGGCAAAGAATTGGAAATCGAGGGCATGCCCATCAATTGGCAAATGGCTGCAGAAGTTATGGTATAGGAATGTAATAGAATACTATTGTAGTATAAGAAATTGTGAGCACACAAATTTCAGAAAAACCTCAAAAGGCTTAAGTGAACTGATTCTGAGTGAAGTGAGTAGAACCAGGAAAACATTGTACACAGCAACATAGTGTGATGATTACCATGATAGACTTAGCTCTTCTCAGCCATACAGTGATAAACATAATTTTAAAGACTCATTATGGAAAGTGCTAGCCACATCCAGAGAAAAACTATGGTGTTTGAATACAGATTGAAGCATACTATTATCACTTTTGTTTTGTTTTGTTTTTTCTTTCTCATTCTTTTTCCCTTTTGTTCTGATTCTTCTTTCACAACATGACTAATGTGGAAATATGTTTCCATGATTGCACATGTATAACCTATATAAGATTTTTTTGCTGCCTTGGGAAGGCAGGATGGGAGGGAAAAATTTGGAACTCAAAATTTTATTTTTATAATGTATGTTAAAAACTATATTTATGTGTAATTGGAAAAATAAAATAGTTTCAAGGAAAAACACAGATCAACTTGATTTATAAAATAGGACATAAACAAAAAAAAGTTTTCCTTCAATGACGAAAAAGTAGAAAAAACTGACCATAGGTTCTATATTACAATTAATGTAATTACAATTGTAATTGTAAAATTGTAATTACAATGACAAAAAATGAAATAAGTGAAATTGATCATAGTTTCCATACCTGGCAATAATAAGAAGTTTAAAGCAAGGGAAATTCAACTACTTCATATGAATACTCCATTATCCCAATAGATCAGTGACTTAACTTATGAGAACATTCTCTCCAAAGATGTAAGTCAAACAGTTCATCCTTACCTGACTATCCTCTGAGACAGTCATCAGTTTCCTCCCATATGTAAACTATAGGAAATTTACCCAGTGTGAAGTCGGCCTAAAATCCTACTCTTATGCCTAATTATAGTGTGGAGGTAACCCTAGTTTCTCAGAGATTATGCTAGAGAAACAGCTCTGGTGGTGATTTCTAAAACCCTAAAAATGCTTCACACATGGTAAAGGCCATAGAGAGACTCTGGTTTCAGAGGATCATCCTAGTTAGGTATGGCCAAGTCTATCACCAGTAGTCTGGTCACTTGGTGATGGATTCTTAGGCTATGCCATTTTATTAAACAAAATGGTCCTCAGTTCCTGTGTTATTTCTGAAGTGATGGTAGCAGACTGATAGAAAAGGGGATGCCAAGAATCATAATTTTTGACCATTTATCAACTTCATATTCAAGTGGTAAGATAGTACATTTTTTAAAAATCATTCTGACCTTTTCAAAAACTATGGTGATTCCTAAGGGATGAATTGTCATCCTTAGAAAATCTCCGTGTCCATCTACAATAATTGCTCTGTGGCCTTTTAAACTCTCCTGTTAGGTGTCAAGAAGTCTATTACTCAAAAACTGATTGTTATTTTCCAAAACAACAGGTTTTGCCAAGTTTGGAGTATTCTTAAACATGGGTTTTCAATTTCATCTTAAGCTCAGGGCCTCTTGGCTCTCAAGCTCATTTACTCTTGGCAAAAATATGACTTCCTTATTTTAAAACAAAAGGCTCAAAGGTTTCTTTGATATGGAACAGCTCTTACAAAACAACATGCCTGGTGTGTAAGAAATTAAGTGACTGAAAACTGAGTGGATTAAATTTGTCATAAGGTAGGCATGATTTCAATATCCCACTTTGATTTCGATAAGGGTGCAAAGCCTTTCTCCTGCCCCCATACCCACCCATGGTCTTCATTGAGATACATCTTCTGACTCTTAAGAAGGTGAGAAAGACCACTGTAAAAAGTTCCACCCAAATACTGGTCCAGTGTCAGTTTGGGTCAGTGTAGAACATGGGAAAGCAGGGAAAGCCAGGTTTTTGTTTTTGTACAGACTCAATCAGTTCATTCATTCCTAAAGAACATGTAAGTGGAAGCTCCCCTTACCAAAGTTGTGCAAGTTTCAATGAAACTTATTAGTAATATGTTCAACTCAGTCTCCCCAGTGCTTACATTCCTCCATATTTTGTGAGGAAGCCATCACAGCTGGAAGTTAAAGCAAGAACACTAAGATCTGAAAACACAATCATTAGTGGGAGAGCTGAAATCATTTTTCCAGAAGGATGCTCATATCCCAATTGCGTGATATCAAGAGTCTCGGCTAAGGTCCAGTTAAAGAGAGACAGCAACACAATTCCCAGCAATTCCATTTTAGTTCAATTCTGACTAAACCAATAGCTTAAAATTTCCAACATTCCTGGACCATTACAGGACAACATTTACCACCAACAAGGATAAGCTAAAAAGGAAAAAGAATAGAAACTCTACATTCACCCCATTTCTTTGCAGTAGTATCTAGCTATCTCATCCACAAAACATCCAGAGAAACTGGATTTCCTTTGAAGACACACTTAAGTTCAGAGGTTCTTAACTTTTTGATGTCATGAACCACCTCTCATAATGTTTTTAAATACATATAATAAAAACCTCCAGACTATAAAGGAAACTAATATCTAGTTAAAATAAAGATGCAAAAATCAAGGAGGACTATTTCCCATCCAAGGACATGGACCCCTTGAAATCATCCATGGTTTAAGAACCCTTATTTTAAGTGTCTCCTCTCCCCATCCTTCCCTCTCAAGATGGAGCTGATCATGACAAGAGAAGCAAAATGGAGTTCTTCCCAGACCAGTTAAAGAAATTGCAGAATAAGCAGGTAACTGCAACAGGAAGACATTAATGTCTTAGACCAAATGCAAAGAAGGATTTTCACTTTGTTGACCATTTCTGCCTCTCATTCCAACTCTAACCTTTGATAGAATTTGATGAAATAAAAAAAAAAGAAGTTAGCCATTGGTTGGTGCCAGACAGTTAACTCTCCCTGACTGCAGACACTTAGTACTTGTGTGACCCTGGGCTGCTAAGTACCTCCAGGCAATTTTCTACTAAGTTAAAAAGTCAGGTTTTTTAAAACCTATCCTAAATCCCTCTTGCCTTCTGTAAAATTTCTGCTCACCTTTGTCTATGGGATTTTCCTTCATATACTTAATATATTGTTGAATCGTTTCAGTCATGTCTGACTCTTCATGACCCCATTTGTAGTTTTCTTGGCAAGGATACTGGAGTGGTTTCCTACTTCCTTCTCCAGCTTTACAGATGAGAAACTAAAGCAAACAGGGTTAAATGACTTGCCCAGGGTCATACAGATAGTAAATGTCTGAGTCTGCATTTGAATTCATAAAGATGCCTCTTCCTGATTCCAAGTCCAGTGCTCACTCCACTGTGCCAGATAGCTATCCATCATCTCTTCTGCTATTTATTCTGTCTAGAAGTCCAAATAACTGGGGCAGCTGAGTAGCACAGTGAATTGAGCACCAGCCCTAGAGTAAAAAGAATCTGAGTTCAAATCTGGTCTTAGACACTTACTAGCTGTGTGACCCTGGGCAAGTCACTTAACCCCAATCGCCTCATAAAAAATGTTCAAGTAACCAGCCATTAGATCTGCTGTATTATATAAAATCATTTAAACTGGGGACCTACCTACTTTTTACAAGTGGATCAGCTTTGATGACAATTGAATTTCTAGTAATTGTAATAACTGAACACACTTAGAAGCCAACCTGAAAACAGGTGTCCTAATGGGCCCTGTAGATAGGAACCATGTTTCTAACCTGTCTCACTAGTTCCATCCCTGCTCTTTGCTCCCTTACTGTGGAATCCTGCATGAACTGACTTTCAAACCAATTCAACAAAAAGTGAGAAGGCACTGGGCTAATAAATATCTTTAGTAGTATTATTTTGTATATTATACATATTTACCCCAACCTTGGATGTCCCTAAGGTTCACAAAATCGTCATTAATATAGCTCATGTTGAAAGAATAAATAAGAGAGGAAGAAACAAGTACCCACTATGTGCTAGGCAACTTAACAAATTAAGCAAATCCTTTGTGCCACCTGATTCTCCCCGATAGTGTCCCTTTTGTTATATACTAAGCAGCTCGGAGACTTAGTGGATAGGGCACTAGGTCTGGAGTCAGGAAGACCTGAGTTCAAATCCAGCTTGGCTGTGTGACCCTGGGCAAGTCACTTAATTTCTGTCTGCCTCAGTTTCCTCAACAATAAAATGAGGATAAAAATGGCACCTACTTCAAAGAATCCTTGTGAGGATCAAATCAGATAATATTTGTAAGGTGCTTAGCACAGCACCTGGGATACACTTAGTGCTTAATAAATGCTTGCTCCCTTCCCCCTTCAAAATAAAAAGGTGTGCTTAGAGATAGCAGAAAGATTGATTGAAATTTTAATCTTTTGACTTAATAAAACATAAGGGGTATTCCATTATTCTAATTATCTTTAGAATTAGTGGCAAATACAAAATTGTTTTTTGCTTTTTTTTGTGGGGGGGGGCAATTGGGGTTAAGTGACTTGCCCAAGGTCACATGGCTGGTAAAGTGTTAAGTGCCTGAGGCCAGATTTGAACTCAGATTCTCCTGATTCTAGGGCCGATGCTCTATTCACTGCACCATCTATCTACCTGTACAAAATATTTTAAATCTACTAGCTGGAACAGGTTGACCTTCACCCAACAATTTTAAGAAAACCTAAGAAGAAAATGTGTGATTCTTGGCCAGCTATATATACCAACAACCAAAATGCCAAGACTAGCAAACGTCATTTTAACTTCCATTCATAAGATTGGTTGCAGAGAGGAGAACACTAGCAATTACATATCCCCGCATGTCATTTCCATAGACAGGGTGGTGGGAAAAAGTAGTAATAATACATAGTATCAATAAACATAAGAAAAAAAGGTGAGCAGCCAAGGAACAGAACATCTTCTACAAGGAAAATCATGCCAAACTCATCTGCTGGTGTTCTTCAAGATGACAACATCACCATGTGGGGAAGAGGAAATCAGACAATATAGACTTCCAAAAAGCCCAAGAGAAAAAAATGAATTCAGAGTCAAAGAACCTGTGTTCAAAGCCCACTTCTGTCACTTCCTGCCTACGTGACTTTGGATGGGTGATTTAAACTCAATTGTCCATCTGTAAATGAGGCAATTGGATTAAACAATTTCTGGTGTCCCATTCTGTCCTCAATCAAGGATCATCACTCCTCTAATCCAAAACAGATTTCTACATTATGATTTTTATTTCTTTTATCTTTATTACTATAGTATTTTGTCATTTTAATGGGCAAACAATGGATTTCTGAAAATTTTACCACAGTAAGGGAAGTAATAGTGATAAGGAGGGAAAAGCTGGACTATGTGGTCCAGTCTATAGTTACAGGAGAAGGGTAAAAGAGCACTTTCACTGATGGATTGGTTCTAGGCTTGGGTTTGTTTTGCAAATTGTCTAGAGGAGGAGATGAAACAAGGCACCTTCAAGTGTTCAGGATGACACCTGATTGATAGAGTGAGATGTCAACCACATATGCACAAGCTGTGGGAACATTTGGCAGGGCTCTACAAGGGGAGAGAGACACAGAGAGAGAGAGAGGTAGAGACAGAGAGAGACAGAGAGAGAGAGAGGAGAGAGAGACAGAGAGACAGACAGAGACAGAGAAAGACAGAGACAGAGAGAAACAGACACAGAGATATAGAAAGATATAGATAAGACAGAGAGGGAGAGACACAGAGAGACAAAGATGAGACACAAAGAGAGATGGGAGGGACAGAGATGAGACAGAGACAGAGAGATAGAGACAGAGACAGAGAGATGTTTCAGGATAGGAAAGATGAAATAAAAAAATAAAGAAAAGTATCTACATTGCCAGTTATACAATGATAGGCTCCAAGCCACCAAGTATAACCCAAAAAAGGGGATTTGGGAATCATAATGGACAGTCAGTCTGCTATAGCCTGAAAGGCTTAGAAAACATCATACATCAGCAGAAAGGGTTTTGAAAGTAGAAAATACTATCTTATTTTTTTTAATTATCATATGTCTAAATCTAGAAAATTATGTACAATTCTAATAGCCATGACATGTATGTGTTATCCATATGTAATAGCTAATGACAGTATTTATATAACACTTTAAGGCTTGCAAAATACTTTACAAATAATTTCTTATTTGAACAACAAAGAAGGCCATTGGTGAAACCCTCCAAACCCCCATCCCAATAGAGAATATATGGAAGAAAATGGACAATACATATTAACTGATGTTGAGGCTAGAACTCTTTTAGCTCAGGTTCAAGGCTTCAACAAAGTGAGAGCTCACAAGTCATTGAACAAGAGGAGATTTTCCTTGCCTTACCACAATGAGGATATGCAACTAGAATACAATGGAAGAGATTATTCTGGGAAGATATTAGAGCAGGTCAGAAAATTCCAAGCCCTCCAGATTTCTGCCATAAATGAGATAATTATAGCACCTCAGGGTGACCATAGGGGTAAAAATAAATAAGAGTAGGGGAAGAAGAGTCTTAATACTCCTGGGACAACTAGAGAATATCTGAAGAAAAATCCCAGTATGAGGCTTGGTCTCTATGAAGAGTAAATACCTCCAGGCTAAGTTCACTGGAAAACAAGCAAAAAAAAAAAAAAGAAAAAAAAACCCTGGGCAAACATCTGAACCAGAGAAGATTGAGGGTACCTCTGCTGTCAAGGAATTCCAGACCCAAAAAAGTTGGGGGGAGGTGAGAAGGAGCCAGCACACACCCAATGCAGAAGGAATTTGATCAGGATGCTACTGACTGTGTGCACGTACAGGGGGCTGGAAGTTTTGGTTTAGGGTTCCAGGGCAGAAGGGGGAACTGGAGGAGGATCTGAGGCCAAAGGGACCATCTTCTATATCCCTGCACTAGAGGTGATTGCAAAAGCTAAGCTGCTACAAATTAAAAGAAAAAAATTAACAGGCAAAAGAGAAAGAATACAACCATAGAGAATTACTATGGGGATAGAGAAGACCAGTGTTTGTCTTTAGAGGAAGATCTCAAATCAAAGAAACCCTCTTCTACCCTCAAATAGTAACATAAAATGGTCACCTGCCCAAAAAGAAAGCATAGAAGAACTTACAAAGATTTTAAAAATCAAATGAGAAGGACTGAAGAATAAAAGTAAGAACAATTCAAGAAAAGATTATGAAAAAGAAGTCAATTAGAAAAGGAGATCCAGAATCTTAAGGAAGAAAATGACTCTGAAAATCATAATTGAGCAAGGGAAAGCTAGTGAAGATTTTTTGTTTTTTGGTTTTTGTTTTTTTTTTTGCTTTTTGGAGGGCCATTGGGGTAAAGTGACTTGCCCAAGGTCACACAGCTAGTTTTTGTGTTAAGTGTCTGAGGCTGGATCTGAACTCAGGTCCTCCTGACTCCAGGGCAGGTGCTCTATTCATTGCTCCACCTAGCCGCTCATTTTTTTTGCTTTTTGGTGGGTAATTGGGGTTGACTTGCCCAAGGTCACGTGGCTATTTTTTTGTGTTAAGTGTCTGGGGCCAGATCTAAACCCAGGTCCTACTGATTCCAGGGCCAGTTCTCTACTCACTGTGCCACCTAGCCACCCACTGTGAAGTTTTAATAAAAGCAAAGTATAAAGAATGAAAAACTAGAAAAGAATGTGAAAATTTCATTAAAAACTGCTAATCTAGAAAACAGATCAAGAAGAGAAAACATAAAAATAACTGGACTACCTGAAAGCTATAATTCATTTAAAAAGAATTTTGATGCAATAATACAAGAATAATTAAAGAAAATTGTCCTGAAGCATTAGGAAAAGAGGAGAAAATAGATGGAAAAAAATCCATCGCCCCTTGAAAGAAATCCTACAGGGAAAATCCACAGGAATATCATTCTAAATTCTAAAACCCCCAGTTCAAGGATAAAATATAGTCAGCATCAAGAAAAAAACTATTTAAATATGGCACTGCCACAATTAGAATCACAGAAAACCTAGCAGTGGCAACACCAAAATACCACAGGTCTTAAAACACTATATATTGAAGAGCAAAAGATCAAGGGTTCTGATTGAAAATATCATGCACAGCAAAGCAAAGCATAATCCTGAATGGGAGAAAAAAGGACATTTAATCAATTCTCAGACTTTTAGGAATCTGCTTTTAAAAAATGAACTTAATAGAAAATTTGACATACTATAGCCAAGAGAAATATAAGGTACATACCAAAGACTAATTAAAGGGACTCAATAAGGACAGACTGTTTAACTTTTATGTATGTAAAATATAAAATGTATGTCTAAGTTGTTATTAGTAATTGAGTAGTTCATAAGAAAGATTTGGGCAGACAAGCATGATATGACTTTACAAAGTAAAACTATTTAGGAATAATAGTTCAAAAGAGTAATTATCTTATACAAATGAGGTACTTAGAAGGAGAATTGACAAAGAAGAATTAAATGGGAAAAGTTAGTTGGTAGTTCTGGAGACCTATTTTAAATCAGAATGGGTTCAAGAGGGAACAATATAAAAATATCTTACTTTAAAAAGTCTCTTAAATTCAGAAAGAAATAAAATACTAAGGGGATAGGGAAAGGGAGAGGATAAGGGAGCAATCTATGCAGGGGGGTAGGTCAAGTAATAGGACAGCAAGGTAGCAGCTAAAAGTAAAGTAGGGGAGTCAGGAGGGATAGAAAATAAGAGATATGCACAAACATAAAATAAAAATCTGGGAGGGGGGTAGAGCCAAGATGGCAGAGTAGAAACAGCACTTCCAAGGTGCTCTGCCCCCAGATTACCTCCAAACCATGTAAAAGGGGACTCTGAACAACATCTGGGGCCCCAGCACCCATGGCACAGAGAAGCTAACCTCCTGCTGAGTACAGCCCAGCAGCCCTGCAGGGAGCAGTGAGCGCAGCACTCTGAGAGCAGGCAGCACAGCACGCTGGGAACCGACAGCACAATGCTCTGGGAGCTGAGCCCAGGCCCCTGTGAGCCGAGGTTTTAGCCCAAGGGTGGCTGCGCCAGCAGGCGGCTGGAGGGACCCCAGAACACCAGCAGCTGTGGCGATTCCAGAATTATCAGCACAGATATGCCTAGGACAAAGTGAGAGGTTAGTGCCCTATGGACTTTGGGACCAGTATTCGCCCCTGAGGGCGAAAAGCTGCTGAAGAAACGTGGCACAGAAGCCATTTTGCAATGTCAGGGGCGGCTCTAGCTCCTAGTCTATGAACTGTAGGGAGATCCAGCAATCAGTCTGGGGGTTAATCGCTCTTGCTTTAAACTGCCTGGATCTGGATTGTGGTCTGGGGTGGAGGTTTGGGGTGGGTATCCAGCTTGCCAGAGCGTATGGAGGCTTTACACAGGCCACCCAACCTGCAGAAGCTGTGAAGACCCCAAGTTTGGGTGGAAGCTCTCCTGTCTGGTGGCAGAGTCCTACTGTGGCAACAAGCCCCAAAATCAAGTAATTAAGTGGCAACATGCCTAGGCAAAAGAAAAAAAATAAACAGAAAAATTCAACATTGGACTCCTATTTTAGGGGCAAAGAGAATCAAAGCATGGAGGAGGACTGTGAGGTTAGAACTCCTGCACCAAAAGCCCCAAATGAAAATGCTGGCTACAAGCCATAGAGGACCTTAAGAAGCAGATAAGAGAAGTGGGGGAAAATTGGGAAGAGAAATTATAAAGATGCAAGAAAAGTATGAAATGACAGTCAACAGCCTGACTGAGGAAAATGACACCTTAAAAAATAGACTAATTCAAATGGCAAAAGAGGCTCAGAAAGGCAATGAGGAGAAGAATGCCTTAAAAATCTGAATATGCCAGATGGAAAAAGAATCTCAAAAGCTCACTGAGGAGATTCATTCCCTCGGAGTTAGACTGGAGCAAGTGGAAGCTAGTGACTTTATGAGAAATCAAGATGCTGTTAAACAGATCCAAACAAATGAAAGAATAGAAGGCAGTGTGAAATATCTCATGGGAAAAACCACTGACCTGGAAAATAGATCCAGGAGAGATAATTTAAAAATTATTGGACTACCTGAAAGCCATGATCAAAGAAAGAACCTAGAAATAATCCTTCAAGAAATTCTCAAGGAAAATTGCCCTGATGTTTTAGATCCAGAGGGGGAAATAGAGGTTGAAAGAATCCACTGATCACCTCCTGAAAAAGATCCCGAAAAGAAAACTCCTAGGAATACTATAGCCAGGTTCCAGAATCCCCAGATCAAGGAGAAAATACTACAAGCAGCCAGGAAGAAACAATTTCAATATTGTGTAAACACAATCAGAATAGCCCAGGACCTGGCAGCTTCTACACTGAGGGATCGAAGGGCATGGAATATGATATTCCAGAGGGCAAAAGAGCTGGGAATGAACCCAAGGGTCACCTACCCAGCAAAACTGAGTATTTTGTTTCAGGGGAAAATATGGTCATTCAGTGGAATAGAGGACTTTCAAGCATTCTTGAGGAAAAAACCAGAATTGAATAGAAAATTTGACATCCAGACACAAGAAGGAAGAGATGCCTGAGAAGGTAATCAGGGAAAAGAAATCAAAAGGAACTTATCAAAGTTGAACTATTTACATTCCTACATGGAAAAACAATAACTGTGACTGATGAAACCTTTCTCAGTATGAAAATAATTGAAGGGTATATGGGCATACGAATACATATGTGAATGTGTGTATATATGTTTACAATTATATATGGATAGAGGGTATAGGTTGAATTTGTTGGGAAGGGAGGATACTCAAGGGGTGAAATTATAAGGTGAGAGAGGAAAGTGGCAAGAGGAGATGGGGAGAGACAGGGTAGGGCAAACTATCTCATGTAGAAGAGGCAAGGGGAAGTAGTTGCAGGGGAGGGGACGAACAGGAAGGCAAAAAGGCAAAACCATACTCTCATTGAAGTTGGCTCAAGGAGAGAATCACATACGTACTAAATGGGATATCTCACCCTGCAGGAGAGTAGGGGAAAGGGGGACGAGAAGGGGGATGATGGAGGGGAGGGCATTCTAGTGGGAGGGGAGGTTGGAAGTACCCCCTTTCAAAGAGGGACAGGATCAAAGTAGGGAATGGACCAAGTGGGAGGTGAGACGGGTGGGAGGGAAACATAAGCAGTCTTTTATGATATATTTACTATGGTAATGTTT
Source organism: Gymnobelideus leadbeateri (assembly GCA_011680675.1). NCBI lineage: Eukaryota > Metazoa > Chordata > Mammalia > Diprotodontia > Petauridae > Gymnobelideus > Gymnobelideus leadbeateri. The sequence continues at coordinate 834,258 of WOXC01003108.1, read as the reverse complement.
TGCATAGCTATACATGTACAACACATACTGAATTGCTTATCTTCTCAGAGGGATTGGGTGACAAGGGAGGAAGGGAATGTATCTGAAAATTGAAGCTTTAAAATTAAATATTTCATAAGATGTGCAGGCATTGGGGCTCAGAGATTCACCTTGCTCTAATGGCAAAGTCGAAGGGGGTATGGGAGAAGATATGGGAGAGAGCAGATTGGATGAGGGTACATTTAGTGGGACTGCTATTCTGGGGTGATGGGCAGGGAAAAAATGGGGAAAAATTGTAACTCAAAATCTGGCGGAAATGAATGATGTAAACCAGAAGTTAATAAAGCATTTGTAAAAAAAAATCTGGAGGAGAATTTGTTAGAGAAAAAAGCAGGGACAGTATTCCTAAACTTCGACAAAGTTAAGGCTAAAATAGATGTAATCAAAAGAGAAAAATAGGGAAACTACATTATATGTCAGCCATATTTATAAACATTGTTTTGGACTATTTAAAATAACTAGACAGTATAAGGTTGGGACTATTGCTGTGATATAAGAAATGACAAATTGGCAGACTTAGAAAATATGGAAAAACTCAGACTTATAAAGGAAGAAGTTATCCACCTCAGGGAAACAGAGCACAAATAAGTATAGTACCGTCTTACATAATTGCATATGAATATATATGTCTATATGTGACTATGATTATTGATATCTAATTAAGTATATGTATGTATGGGTATATGAGTGTGTATATATGTATATTCTGTGTGTATATATGTCTATATAGTTATGTATACATATGTGTATATAGCTGTAAGTATAGATATATATATACATATATATACATATATATATGTATATATATATATATATATATATATATATATATGTTGTAAGCTTTCAGGGGGAGAATAAAGTAAAAAGTACACAGAAGAGAACAAAAGAAAACTTACAAGAAAGTAAAGACAAGATGAAGAGCTCTCAATGAGCAGTATTTGGCTTTCTTGAAATGGAAATTTATTGCTGTATATTTTGACTCCTCTCTCACATTCTGCTGTGAACAGGGAATTTTTTTTAAATTCCTTATCCTGTATTATTTTAATTTTAGTATTTAAATTTGTTTCTTTTTTCTTTTCTTATTTTGTGTTTAAGTTTAAAATAAAAAAAATAAAAATAATACAATGGCATTTAACTTCTTTGGACATAGCAAGCCATCAAGATATGGTGCTATTAGATACCCTCCAAGTCTGAGAGTCTGTCCCTGGTCATCTAAGACCGTAAAAAATACTTAGAATTTCTATGCCTCTTCCTAGATGTACAGGAAACTGAATCAGGGAAATTGTGGTCAATGAGATTCCAGACCAGTTCTGCCTTCTTTTAGGTAAAGCTTCCACATATTGTGAGTGGGAGGAATGGAGTTGCATCAGAAATTTCTTGCCATATCAAAGTTGAAGTACCTTGGATGGGTTGCATCATAGGACTAAATACTGACATCAATAAGATTCCAGATTCATCAAACAAACAAATTATTATTATTATTATTATCATCATCATTATTGTTATTATTAGTCATTATCATTTTTTCTCAAGGGCAAAGGTACTTGGGTCAGAAAGATTAAGGCTCTGGTTGGGGTGAACCTAGACTTGCCTATCAGTTTTTAGTAACCTACAGTGGTTGATGTAGTATGCAGGGGTTTTTAACCCTTATTTTGTAATGGACCATTCTGGCAGTCTGGTCAACAAGTCAACAAGCATTTATTAAATACCTACTATGTGTCAAGCACTAGAGATGTAGAAAAATTCAAAAACAGTCCTTATTATCAAGAACCTTGTGTTCTGATGGGGGGGAACAAAATGTAAACAACTATGTACAAACAAGATATAGATGGGATAAACTAGAGTTAATTTCAAAGAGAAAGTCTGGTGAGTCAATGGATCCCTTCCAAGGATCATTTTTTAAAAATTCATAAATAAAATGGATGGGATTCCAACTATTGTGAAACACAGTTATCAAAACACTAAAAAAACAATTTCACACCAATTTCACAGATAGTTAAGAACATTTTAGAGTAGAAAAAGAAAGATCACAGAAAGTAGAGCAAGAAGTCTGGGGTTAGAGTTCTTGTTCTGAAAATTGTTAGTTGTGGGACCATAGTAACAGAGGTGGATAGCAAATCTGAGGTGTAAGATTTTCATATATAAAATTGGAATAATGATCCTGATGCTACAGTAGGCATATATGGAAGGGTCATTGTTTCCATAAAGTACTATGTAAATGTGACTTAGAATTATGTAAAAACAATGCAATATTCACAACACGGTGACTAGAAATATGCTGGTATAATTGTGAATCACAAAATGTAACAGGCTCTCCACATGGAGGACAGAGCAAAAGTATTTCTTCAAATACCAGAAAGCTGAGTCCCAAAACCAGAAAGTCAAAGCCATTACAGTAGCCATGAAATTGGTACACATAATTAATGCAGTGAGTGCCCAAATCCCCAAGCCTTCAAAGCAAAACAGGCTCCACCAGGCAAAAATTCTCCTTTCCTCACTCCCCTAAGCAAGGATACTCCTCTCCCCACTCATGGTAGCTGCTCAACCTCCATGCAGCTCACTCCCAGCACCTCCAGCCCCCTGAAGTTCCCAGCCCCAGCAGTCCTCATCAGAAGTCCTCAGCAGAAATTCTGGCTGGCTCTCTGAAGAAACTCTGCCACCACTGCCACTTTGTATCTCAACCACTTGCTGCTGCTGTTTGTATTTCCATCCACTGCTGCTCAGCTGCTTCTGGTTGCCATGCTGGCTCCAGCCGGCCCCTATTCGGCTCCGCCTCCTCCCTACCCCATGCCCTCCTGCCATGTCAGCAACTTCATCCCACTGGGGGATTTACAAATTCTGGGTCTCAACACTTGACACAATTATGAATCCGAAATTAAGTGCTAAGTACCTGCCAGCCTGCCAATACAAGGAGCATGGAAGATCTTCAAATCCCATTACCATTACAAATTATTATTAGGGGAGACACTGGGAGCTTGGAAGAGATATATTTAGAACTAATAAGAAGTGTTAATTACTAGACCTGATAGTAAGCATATAACTTGTTAATCCAAGAGGGTTTGTGTGTTAAAAATATTGATTAGCTTAACTAGGTTTGGATAAATTCACAAATGACAGAAGCAAAATAAAAAAATAAAAGATAATCTTTGAGTTCAACATAAGGGTTGGTAATCGTGCTCCTTGGTTCTCTTAGCAGAGTAGAATTCTATGCTAGAAGGAAGATAAGTCTTTCCCAATGAAGTAATTATTATATTCTTGTTTTTAATAATTTAAGTTCTATCAATGAGTGTAAAAATTTCCCATGGAGAAGCAGTTGAGTTGAGTCACCTTGATGTTCAAATATCTCGATGAAAAGTAAAAAGAATGCAGTCAAAACTCCAAATGTTTGGGGAAAACAAATGTCCAGATGTTTAAAAAAAAAAACCCAGGTGTTTGGCATTGTGTAGACAAAACTGAGCAGATTGACTGGATTTTGTGTTTTTCATCCAGATACTTTATAGACACAGCTATAAAGTGAATGTATTAATGAATTTTTTAAAGGATGATTTCTTGAATTTATTCAAATCAATATGAACTAGTGAAAGTCATAGACATACATAATATAAATATATATTGTATCATTTCATAACCATATGTTTGTGGGTTTTTGAACTACCAACAGCAAACACCTGCAGTTGTCAACCACAAATACCAAAGAACTGCACTATGATTCAACTCATTTTGAGGAGATGACAAATATTCGGCATCTTGGCTGATAACCAAGCTAAATTTCAAGATATTTGCAGAGACTGCCTTTATACCACAAGGAAATCTTTATTTTTTTTTCATTCATTAAGCAATCCTTTGGCAGAGATTCTGTCTAAGAATGTCTCTAGCACTTAAATGTTTCTCTTTTGAACCTGTGCACCTTTGCTGTGACCTATGCAGAAAACAACTGGCAGTCGCCAAAATCTATAAAGCTGCTGCTGGTTGTAATTGCTTGATATACACATTTGGGAATGCTTATCCTCTGAGCTGACTTGCCTGATAGGAGATAGAGTAAGCCAGAATTACTGTTTCCCAGATATTCTAGTCAGACACACACACACACACGCACAAGACACCTTCTCTTTCTTTCTTCTTTTTTTTTTTTTTTGGCTTTTTGGAGGACAATTGGGGTTAAGTAACTTGCCCAAGGTCACACGGCTAGGTTTTTGTTTGTGTGTGTTAAGTGTCTGAGGCCGGATCTGAGCTCAGGTCCTTCTGACTCCAGGGCCAGTGCTCTACTCACTGCGCCACCTAGCCGCCCCGACACCCTCTCTTTCAACTACAACTGATTGAACACAGAGAAGAAACTCTGGAAATTCTTTTTTTTTTATTTCCATAAAGTGGTAATACCAGCCATCCTGCTCATTACCTCTTAAACTGTTTCTATAGCTTTCAAAATCCAGACCAAATGCATCTGTGCTCAAAGTACCAAAAACTCATCTAATAATTTTATGCTTTAAGGCATACTAAGCTGGTTTTAGGATTGTGAAGATGGCCCCTAGAAATATTAATGGTGCAGGGCTGGATCTGTATCCTACATAGCATAATTACACAGAAGAATGTTGGAGGAATATGATTGAAAAGCTTTCAAAGGGTGATCCAGTTGAGATTTGGAGCCTTTTAGAAACTGACCCTTATGTAATTTACATTTTGTAGAGCGTTAACGATGCTGGAGAAGAAGAATAACAGATACATACATACATACATACAAACATACATACATACATACATACATACATACATACATATAAAAACATGCATACACATATTCATGTATTAGTACACAGATACATATAAAAACTCATCTAATCTTACTAGAATTCAGTTCAATATTTATTAAATGTCTGTTGTGTGTGAGGCATTAGTACTAGAGATATAAAAACAAAGATGGAAAACAGCCCCTGCCCTCCAGAAATTTCTGTTTTACCAACTCACATTCATATAGGGCTTTCTAAGGCACACACACTTCTCTGAGTGCACTGCCGCTTTTGGTCCTCTCAACAATCCTGTATTGTAAAAGCTACTATTGTCCTGATTACAAATGAGAAAAGTGACGATCGTAGAGGTGAAGATCTCATCACAGGGCCCCAAATCTGAGATGGTCTAAAGTAAGTCTTTTCAGCACGAGGTCTATGAAGACAACAGTACACATATACATATATAAGGAGTGACTATAAAGAGAGTCAATGCAAAAAGGGGGTTTGTGAGGGAAGGCCTTAGCTGTTGGGAGGATCAGGAAAGGCTTCAGGGAGGAGAAGGCTGTGCTTGAGCGGAGTCATGAAAGAGGACAGGGATACTATGAGACAGAAGTGAAAGAATTGCTAGGAGGAGGAGACGGGGAGAGTGTACGTTCCACGCATGGAGGACATATGCAAAGGCGCAAGAGACAGGAGTGTGGAGGGAGCAGAAGGAATGGAAATTTGGCAAGATCACAGCGTGCAGGAGGAGGAAAGATAGATTAGTTCTAAAGTCAAACCAAGGAGTTCATATTGTATCCTAGAGCACTGGAAGTGATCATTTACCACAAGCACTTAAAGGTGAAATGACCAAGTATTTGATGAAATGATAGTTCTTGTTGCCTTTGGGTGCACAAGGAAAACAACATCTCCAAATTATTTATTTACATATCATTAAAGAACCTATTTGCCATCCTTCCGTGCTTCTGGTTTCATTTAGAGGTAGACTATCAACATAGATGTGATTTGACTTCTACAAGAGGCATAAAAATTTGGTGTCTTTTGTTTGTAGAATCCCAGGAACTGAATAAATATTGTAGATTGTCCCCAAACTATAATTCTTGGCATCTTTATGTTTTCCTTGTCACTGTCCTGGGGGTTTACCCAGACGAGAAGGCCGATTTTTATTTCTGTTTTATAAATTGTCTTAGCCTATGAAAAGATTAATCACCCAATGCTTGATTCTCTAGTCCTTGGACAGCAGATTCACTAGGCCACCTAAAGCTTTTCTAGCTAGGCAAAATCTGCAAATTCCCTCCAAACCCAGGATCATCTTGGTGCTATCATGAGACAGAAATTTTTGGGGGGACTTGGAAATGAAATAGACCAAAGGCAACCATATGGATCCTACTATAAAAGAGTGTTTGTAAAAATACAAGCTTAAATAACTAAAAAAATAGGTTATGCCAATATAATGAAAAATGGCAATACTAGTAAATGAATCAATTGACAACACTAAATAAATTAAATTACTTAATTAAGAATACTGAATTAACTTACTTATTCAGTGCTGTTACAAACTGAACTATGAAAGGACTATTTTATTCAGCTAGAAATGATAATAATGAAATTCATATGGAAAAAGAAAAGGCAAAAAATTCCAAGGATAGGGGTGAAAAAAAGTAATAATGAAGGGTCTATCAGTATCAGATTTCAAACCGTATTATGAATCAGTAATCGCTAAAATGATTTGGTCCTGGCTAAAAAGCAGAAGCATCCTTCAGTGGAACATATAGAAGCAGATGATCAAAGTGACAGTAACTGGGGGAGGCACTCGGGATTTGCCAAAAACTACTGAGAACAGGGGAAAGCAGTTTGGCAAAAAAATTAGGTGTATAGTCCAGGGGAGGTGAACCTACGGCCTCGAGGACATGTGTGGCCTTCTTGGTCCTCAAGTGTGACCTTTTTAAACAAATCCTTTTATGAAGAGGATTTGTTTTGTAAAGTTTTGATTCAGTCAAAAGGCCACTCTTAAGGCCCTAGAGAGCCACATGAGGGCCTGGAGGTTGCAGATTCCCCACCCCTGGTAAATATAATATACACCATATAAGATAGATTCCAAAATAGTCACAAGACAAACCCAAAAAAGTGTCATTCGAAGTAATTAGAGGAACAAGGAAATTAATTCTGACCTATAAATCAGTCAGTAAGGATTTTATTAATGCCATGTACAGGCTGAGCATGTACTGTGCTGAGCTGTAAGGATATAAAGAAAAAGAAAAGACAGTCTATGCCCTCAAGAAGTTCCCAACATGATGGGTGAGACAGCCAGCAGATAACCCCGTACAAACAAGCTACAGACAGGGCAAATAGGAAATAATTAACAGAGCAAAGACATTCAAATGCAGAGGGGTTGGGAAAGGCTTCCTGTAGAAGGTGGAATGGGAGCTGATACTGAAGGAAGACAGGGAATCCAGAAAGCAAAGACAGGGAAAGAGAACATTCCAGGCATGGAGACAGTCACAGAAAATGCCCAGAGTCAAGAAATGGAATATCCTATTTATGAAACAGGCAGGTCAGTGCCACTGGATTGGAGAGGCTAGGTCAGGGAATAGGGTGTAAGAACACTGACAAGGGAAGTGGGGGTAAGGTTACGAAGGGCATTCAGTGACAAACAGCAATTTTTTATTTGCTCCTGGAAGCACTGGAAAGCCACTGGAGGTTATTGAGTGGGGGGAGGGGTGACATGACTAGACCTGTGCTTTAGGAAAAGGTTATAAAGGTGGGGAGGGGGGAGTCAGTTAGAAAAAAATCTTTGAATGCCAAACAGAAGAGTTGATATTTGGAAAGTAAGCCTACAGAACAGATAGGAAAGCACTTGAGTTTACTGAGGATGAGATTAATATGGGCAGATAATATTTAAGGCAGGCAAAGGGAATGACTACATGATGGAAGGGGTCACAGAAACTGAAAGACAATTTTAATTATATAAAATATAAGAGGTTTTATGCAAACAAATTTAATATAATTAAAATTAGAAAAGAAACAGGTAACTAGAGGAAATCTTGGTAGCAAATTTCTGTGATAAAAATCTATTATTCAAGACATGTGGGATGGATTCACATTTATGAGACTAAGATATATTCTTTAATATATACGTGGTGAAAGATATGAAAATCTTTGCAATGGAAGAAATCTGTGCTATCAAAAACCTCATTTTAAAATGCTTTAAATCATTAATAATTTGAGAAATACAAATTAAAAGAATTCTGAAACTCTATCCCATCAGAATGGCAATAATGACAGAAAAAATGGGAAATGCTGGAAGGGCTATGGTGTAATAAGTGCCCTAGTAGTCTGCTGTTAGAGCTTTGCATTAATAAAAACCATTCCTGAAAGCAATCTGGAACCATGAGCAAAAAATATACTAAACTGTGCATACCCTTTGACTTGGCAGATCCACTGACTACCAGGCTAGCACCTCAAAGATATCAAAGAAATAGGGAAAGCACCTGCATGTATGAACATTTGTAGCTGTTCTCTTCATAGTGACTCTAAACTGGAAACTCAGAGGGTGCCTTCCTATTGGAGAATGGCCAAATCACCCTATGTGAATATTATGGAACATTATGGTGCCACTCAAAGTGACAAAATGGACAATTTCTCCCTAGTTGATGCAGAGCAAAAAGTGAGTAAGGTTAGAACAATTTAGACATTGACAACAACCTTATAGAGAGAAAAAAAATAAAGACTTTAGAATTCTGATTAATTCAGTGATAAGCCAGGAGTCTAGCAAACTAGAAATAATATATGCCACCAATCTCCTTTCAGAGATATGATGGATTTAAAATGAAAGAAATGATACATTTTGTGGACATGACCAAAAAGGGTATACATTATAAGGGTTTTGTTTGTGAGACAGGTATTTTTTTTCTGGAATATGTTAGCATAATGGGGTGGGGCAGGGGAAGGAGGGGATAATAAATGCTTCTGAAAATTAATTAATTATTCTTTTTAAAAAGAAGAGATTGGGGCAGCTAGGTGGCACAGTGAATAGAGCACCGGCCCTAGAGTCAGGAGGACCTGAGTTCAAATGAGACTTCAGACATGTAGCACTTACTAGCCATTTGACCTTGGGCAAGTCACTTAACCCTAATTGCCCTGCTTCCCCCCTCCAAAAAGAAAAAAAAAAAGAGAGAGAAGAGACCAATGGCTTGTAGATTACACAGAAACCATATATCTTTATGCCACAAATGTTTTCCTCAGGAAGAGAGTCAGAAAGTGTTAGATATGGCAAGTATAGCACAATGTCACAGTATTTTAACAGGAAGGAAATAATTGATCATAACTATGAGAACAATTTCATGATTATTGATGTGTTGTCAGATCATTAGCTAAAAATTATCCCCAAATGAGAAGAAAGAAGAAATGCAAGGACCAACTCTGTTCAGCTACAACAGCCCCAACCTAATTTAAACAAATTTTTGACTTTGAAAAAATGAGGAAAGGTTGAAAAGAAAGATTGAGTCTGATTATCGCCTTATCTTAAAAAAGTTTAGCCCTTGATAAGCAATTGTCACAATGCAAATCTCCCCAAGCAAAACCAGCACTCAAACTGCCTCTGCCAGCAGGTACTTGCTCTCCTTGACAGTATGAGAAACTGACAGCCTAGGGCAACATTGGCTTAGAACACAAGTTCAAAGGCAAAAATTGCTATGGAAGATGGGGTGGGGGGATGACCAGTAGAGTCTCACAAAACAGGGAGAAGAAATGGAAAAGAAAATAAGCCTCCAGAAACCTTGGTGTGAGAGCCAAATAAAATAAATCACTTGTAAGTTGTATGACATTGGGTGAATCACTTAACCCCTGTTTGCCTCAGTTTCCTCATCTGTAAAATAGGGATAATTATAACACCTCCCAGAGTTGCTATGAAGACAAAAGAGCTTTGCAGACCTTAAAGTTCTGTATGTTAGTTGCTATTCCTGTGGTTGTTGTTAGTGTTATCATTATATCATCCCAAGAGAAGTATTTCTAGGGTTCCCCTCTCATCGCCAATGATAGAAGATTCATTGTTTGCAGATGGGATTGTAGTGATTGTATGGAGATCCATTTCCTCAAATAATAGATCTGATATTTCACACAACAAAAAAATCAAGTGGATAAAGAATGTGTATTTTCTGGATTATAATAAGCAAATAAATGACTATTCCATTGATTTAGTGTATATATGTATATAATATAATAATAACTCTGTGTGTGTGTGTGTGTGTGTGTGTGTGTGTGTGTGTGTGTGTGTAAGGGACAGCTAGGTGGCACAGTGGATAGAACACTGGGTCTGGAATCAGAAAGACTCCTCTTCATAAGTTCAAATATGGCCTCAGTCACTTTCTAGCTGTGTGACCTGATAATGTCTCTTAACTGCATTTGCCTCAGTTTCCTCATCTGTAAAATGAGCTGATGAAGAAAATGGCAAACCACTCCAGTGGCTTGTAACCCCAAGTAGAGTTACAAAGAGGTAGACACTACTGAAAATGCCTGAAAAAGTATGTTTATATTTACTTGCTTGTGTATTAGAAAGACCCTGCAGATAGAACATAAGATCATAAACCCATAGACTGACTGGAAAAGATCTTACATCCTGTTTTCCTCAGTTCCTTCATTTTCCAGATGAGCAGTGAAAGGAGGGCCTAGGAGATCAGATGACTTGCCTACAGTCATGCCAGCAGTAACTGACAAAGAGGATTGTCGAAATCTGAGTCTCCACGGCCCCATTCAGGCTTTTCTTGGCAAACATAATAGAGTGATTTGCCATTTCCTTCCCCATTTCACTTTTATAGATGAGAAAACTGAGGCTAACAGGGTTAAGTGACTTTCCCAGGATCACACAGCCAGTAAGCATCTAAGGCTGAATTTGAACTCGGGTCTTCCTGGCTCCAGGCCAAGTGGTCTATCCATTGTGCCACCTTGCTGCCCATGCATGTACTTATACACATACATGTACATGTGCGTGTATACATGTACATGACACACGTGCATGTGTGCAATTCACACATAGATGCATACATAGGCACATGCATATGCACCCGAGAATTATTCAGAGAAGGCATGTTATATGTGGAGGGGAGCCTGGAGAGGACCTCCTTAGATGAGATCACAGATCATCAGCACTAAACTTTCACCAGGGTGTTGAGGTTTATCCTGCTCTCTCCACTTTATCTCACTTGCTCCCAGTGGTGAGATGGCCCACACTCACAAAATCAGAGTCTTTCACTACTTACGTACAAAGTAAAGCCTTTGATGTAGGCAGGCTGTCTCCACCCTGCATCCTGGCAGGATGAAGTGCTATTGCTGCAGGTTTGGAGGCATGACAAATGTGCCTAACTCTGGAACAAATTTCCCCTACCCTCAGTGCCCACCTTTAACAGATTGCATCTGCAGCAGGTGCTAGAGTTTTACACGTTACATAGATAATCCCTAGCCTCTATTAACTCAATAAACCACACTCTTGCCTTGTTCTGGACAATTCCTCCTTGGCAGTTCACTCAGAGCACCTAGCACCCTCCAATAAATGGTAGTTTATAGACAGACCCCCTTCTGTAGGGAGAGTGGACAGAGTGCTGGACTTAGAGTCAGGAGGACCTGTGTTATAGATAGATATTTCAGATATTTAGTAGCTGTGTGATCCTAGACAAGTCACTGGACCTCTGTCTGCCTCAGTTCCCTCACCTGTAAAATGAAGATAACAATAGGACCTGCTGCCCAGAATTGTTGTAAGGACCAGATGAGATGGTATTTGTAAAGGGCTTTGCAAATGTTAAGTTTATTGTCATTACCTAATCATTTTCTTCCTTAGCTCACACCTGTTTTTATTCTTATGTTTCCTATGGCAGGGAAGCCTTTCAAAACTCAAACTTTTAACCCCAACAGTCATCCAGTTCATTTCATACAGTAAGTGCTTAGTAAACCTTGGCTGGATGAATGAACAAATACTAGCTGACATTCACATAGTGTTTCAGTTTTTCTAAATACTTTAAAATATTCTCTCTTCTGAGTTTACAACACCCTGTGAGGTAGGGCACCATTACTGCTACCTTTACATAGGTAGAGGAACTGAGGTTCAGTGACTGGAGCATGTTTACAGAACTCTTCAGCAGAAGAGGCAGGGCTCCAAGCCAGAGCTCTCCAGACTCCGCTGCCAGTAATCTCTCCATTGTGCCACAAATAAAGGAATTCACTTTATCGTTCTACTATGGGAAATTTGAAGGAAGGTATCCTTTCTTTGGGGCTGAGAAGGGGGAAAGGAAGGAAATGCAAGAAGGAGAAGAGAATGATCAAAATGGCAGATGGCCTGACCTAGACAGCTTGTCCATCAGCTTCTAAGTCCTGGGTGGGTTTTCATGGGATTCTCAGAAGGGAATTTCTAGATTAGTGTAGCTTTAGATAGAGCAGGAAGAGTCCTTAAAGGGCAGTTTTGTCCAATCCCCCCATTCTATAGATGAAAAGCTAAATCCCAGAGAAGTCAAATTATTTGCCCAAGGTCAACCAGGGAGCAATATGTGTGCATTTGTGTGCATGCACTGTTTGTGTGTGTGTGTGTGTGTGTATGTGTGTGTGTGTGTGTGTGTGTGTGTGTGTGTGTGTGTATTCAAGAGGAACTAGGACTCAAGCCCTCCTGACCAGGAGTTTCCTCTGGTAAATTCCCCATATAAATGAAATCACAGCTTTGGTCCCTATCCAAGTGGCAATATGGAGGCAGAAATCTTTGACCTTCAAGATAGCAGTCCTGGGTTTAGGGAGGTGGAGCCAAGATGGCAGAGTAAAAGCAGGAACTTGGCTGAGCTCCCTCACCAACCACCTCCAATACCTGTAAAATATGATTCTAGACAAATTTTAGACATAGAAAATATGTCTAAAACTTCAAAGTGACAGAGAGAAACAAATCTCCCACTCAAGGCAGCCTGGAAGGGCAACAGGTAGGGTCTACTGCACCAGACTGTGTGCCAAGCACAGTCCCATGTGAGCTGCATGGTTCCAAACCTGGGGCAGTCCCTACCAACAACACAGACCAGTGAGAGCAGACTTCAGGAGAGTGAATCATCAGCAGCTGTGGTGGTTTTCAGACTTCTCAATCCATAAACACCAACAAGAAAGTAAAAGGTCAGTGGGGAACTCTGTTGGAACTGGGTGACAGAAGAGTACAGTCCAGCCCATGCCCCCAAGGCAAGAAGTGGCAGAGGTGCAGCTGCTGCTTCATAGCTGTCTCCAGAGTTCCTGGCTTGCAGATAGTAGGGGGACCAAGCAACCATTCAGAGGGTAATTACTCTTGCTTTGACCTGCTTGGATCTGGGTCACAGTCTTGGGTGGTGGTCCTAGGGTGAGAAATGCCAGTGGGCCAGAGCTTGTAGTGGCTGTAGAGAGGGTGCCCTTCTTTAGTTCTGGCAACTGTGAAAACCCCAGTGACTTGGGACATAGTTCTCTGCAAGATGGAAACAGAGTTCTACAGTGGCAAAGAGATCAAAAGTCAGGTAATTGGCTGGCAAGATAAGCAAGCAGAGGAAGCACAATCAGATCATAGAAAATTTTGGGGGGGACAAAAAGGATCAAAACATGGAACCAGAAAATTTCAAAACTCCTGCATCAAAAGCTTCCAAGAAAAATATGAACTGATTATAGGTCATGGAGGAACTCAAGAAGGATTTTGAAAATCAAGTAAGAGAAGAGGAGGAAAAATTGGGAAGAGAAATGAGAATGACACAAGAAAATCATGAAAAGAGAGTCAATAGTCTGGTTGAAGAAAATAACACCTTAAAAAATAGACTAACTCAAATGGCAAAAGAGGTCCAAAAAGCCAATGATAAATGCCTTAAGGAACTAAATTGCCCAGATGGAACAGGAATTTCAAAAACTCACTGAAGAGAATAATTCCTTCAAAATTAGAGTGGAGAAAATGGAAGCTAATGATTTTATGAGAAATCAAGATACTATTAAACAGATCCAAACAAATGAAAAAAATAGAAGGCAATGTGAAATATCTCTTTGGAAAAACCACTGACCTGGAAAGTAGATCCAAGAGAGAAAATTTCAAAATTATTGGACTACCTGAAAGCCATCATAAAAAAAGAGCCTAGAAATCATCCTTCAAGAAATTTTCAAGGAAAATTCCCCTGATATTCTAGAACCAGAGAGCAAAATAGAAATTGGAAAAAGTCAACCATTGCCTCTTGAAAAAGATCCCAAAATGAAAACTCCTAGGAATATCATAGCCAAATTCCAGAGTCCCCAGGTCAAGGAGAAAATATTATAAGCTGTCAAGAAGAAACAACATGAGTATTGTGGAAACACAATCAGGATAACACAGGATCTGGCTGCTTTCTACACTGATGGATTGAAGGGCCTGATATATGATATTCTGGAGGTCAAAGGAGTTGGGATTAAAACCAAGAATCACCTACCCAGCAAAACTGAATATAATGTTTCAGGGGAAAATATGGTCATTCAATGAAATAGCAGACTTTCAAGTATTCTTGTTGAAAAAAAAAAACAGAGCTGAACAGAAAATTTGACTTTCAAATATAAGAAGCAAAAGAAACATGAGTAGGTAGACAGGAAAAAGAAATCATAAGGAACTTATTAAAACTGAACTAATTATATTCCTACATGGAAAAATGATAATTGTAACTCATGAGATGTTTCTCAGTATAAGCATAGTTGAAGGGAATATATACGTATATATGTATACATACACATATATGTATGTATAGGAAGATGTATGTGTGCATAAATACATATGTGAATGTATATATGTGTGTACAGGTATACATAGACAGAGGGCACAGGGTAAGTTGAATAGGAAGGAATGATATCTAAAAAAAATTAAGAGGTGAGAGAGGAATATAATGGGAGGAGAAAAAGAAAGATAGAATAGTGTAAATTATCTCATATGAAAGAGGCAAGAGAAAAATGTTACAATGGAGGGGAAGAGCAGGAAGATGAAAGGGAATGGATCAACCTTACTCTCATTGAATTTGACTTAAGGAGGGAATAACATACACACTCAAGTGGGTATCTTACCCTACAGGAAAGTGCAGGGAAGGGGATAAGAGGGGGGTGATAAAATGGAGGGCAGATTGAGAGAGAGGGTAGTTAGAAGCAAACACTTTTGAAAAGGGACAGGGTCAAAATAGAAAATAGAATAAGTGGGGGGCAGGATAGGATGGAGGGAAATACAGTTACTCTCTCACAGTATAACTACTATGGGAATGTTTTGCGTAACTACATGTACAACCTATATTGAATTGATTGTCTTTCCAGTGAGGGTGTGTGAGGGGGGGAGAAGGGAAAGAATCTGAAAATCAAAGTTTTAAAAACAAATGTTTAAAAAAATGTTTTTTCCTCAGTCAGGCTGTTGACCCTCATTTCATACTTTTCCTGCATCCTTCTCATTTCTCTTTCTAATTTTTCCTCCACTTCTCTTATTTGATTTTTAAAGTCCTCCTTAAGGTCCTCTAGGGCCTGCAACCCGCTCATGTTTTCCCCTGGGGCTTTTGGAGCAGGACTTCTGACCTCACAGTCCTTTTCCTGGTCTATGCCCCCAAAATAGGAGTCTAGGGTTGCATTTTTCTGTTTCCTTTGCCTTGGCATGTTGCCCCTTAATTGCTTGACTTTTGGGCTTGTTGCCACACTATGGCTTTAAGGCCAGCTAGAGGAATTTTCGTCCCAAACGTGTGGGGGGCAACTTCCGTTTCTGGCAAGCTGTAAACCCACCCGCAACTTCCACCCTAGATCACAATCCAGATCCAGGGAGGTTAAAGCAAGAGCGATTACCCCCCAAGACTGATCGCTGGATCTCCCCACGATTTGTAGGCTGGGAGCCGGAAATGCCTATGAAAACTACAAAATGGCGTGTCTCCTCAGCGGCTTCTAGCCCCCAGGGAGGGAGCTGACGCATTCCCCAAATACAGGTCCCAAAGTCCATAGGACACTAACCTCTTACTTTGTCCTAGGCAAGTCTATATTGATAATTCTGGAATCTCCACAGTTCCTGGTGTTCTGGGGTTCCTCCAGCCGGCTGCTGGCCCTGCCGCCCTGGGGCTAAAACCTCGGCTCACGTGGACCTGGGCTGGGCTCGGCTCCTGCGCTCTGCGCGCTGCTGGCTCCCAGACCACTGCGCTGGTCCTTCCTGCAGGGTGCTGGGCTGTCCTCAGCGGGAGGTTAGCTTCTCTGTGTCGTTCTGTGGGTGCTGGGGCTCCAGAAGATTTTCAGAATCCTTTTTTACATAGTTTGTGGAGAATCTGGGGGCAGAGAGGCTTGGATGAGCTGTTTCTACTCCGCCATCTTGGCTCCGCCAAAAAAATGTTTTTTACATGCAACTGGGAAATAAGCTATACAGGCACTGGAGTATAGACATCTATCCTGCCCTACTTGAAAGTTAGGGGTGATGGGGAAGGATATAAGAGAGAGTAGATTGGGGAAGGGTTATTCAGTAGGCTCTATATCTTGGGGTGGGGATAGGGGAAAGAGGGGGAGAAATTTTGTAACTAAAAATCTTGTGAAAATGAATGTTGCTAACTAAAAATAAATAAATAAAAGATTAAAAAAGAGAGCAGTGCCATTGACAGAGAAGCCACATTCTTCGAGGTATCCAGGCCAAACCCCAAAATAAAAGGAACCTGCTTCTGAGGAGAGCAAATGGTCTGACAAAGCTGCCTGTTAAGTCATAGCCAGCCCTTCATGACTATGTGGATCATACTCTCCATGGGGTTTTCCTGGAAAGGATCTGGAGTGGTTTGTCATCTCTTTCTCTGGTGGATTAAGACAAAAAGAGGTTAAATGACTTGGCCAGGTTCACACAGCTTTTTAAGTGAAACCGGATTTGAACTCAGGTCTTATTGACTCCAGGCCTGGGACTCCATCTGCTGACCCATCTAGCTGCCTGTGTTCTTTAGCTGCATTAGTCTTTTCATGAGCATTTGGCCATTTGAGATTGCAAAGATTATGTTGGATATACCTGTCCATCAGGGGATGAACTAAGGAAAGTCATTTCATGCATTAGCCTCTACAGCTGTCAGAAAGGAATGACATTATCGCTGTCACCTAGGTCAGATGCCAAATAGACACCTTGAAATAAAGGGCTTAAAATATACAATTCATTATGAATCCTTGGGGCTGCCTGAATCTCTGAGCACCCAGTTTTGGATTAATTAGTATTACATGAAGGTGGAAATAAAACTTTTTTAAAATAATATATTCAGTTTTTTGTTGGTCCCTAACTAACTCAGGTGTCACTAGTTCCTTCTATGTTGGCAATGACCATGATCATCTTAATTTTTCCATCTCTAGGGTTTCCCTGTTGATTCATTTCCTACTATCACAGAAAGGGCTTGAACACACTGGATGAATACAAAATATCAAACTTCAAGGAACTGTGATATGTTCAAGGTGGATATCCCACTGTCCAGACTGGAATGCCTCTGTAACTTTAAGTAAGATGGTCTTTGAGAGTTAACATGGCTAAAAAATATATATCATCCCATGGCCAACTTGGTGATGAGTTTCTCCAAACAGGCTGATTCTTGGATGTGAGGCATATAGTCTGCTGTCTAGCCCTTCCTTGAAGCTTCTCCAATTAAGAGAGCAAGTTAGAATTTTATTAATGATGTTAACAATTTAGCAGACTCTACGGATTTGTTCTCCTCTGGAATAGACTTCCAAAAACCCAAGGTCACCCCCATGACACACCAAAGTAATAGAATAGACTTTAGTGAGAATAATAGTATCCTTTATTTTTGTGATCTAGATCGATATTTCATCTATGTAAAGAATTCCCATCATGGAAACTCCCTTCCCCAATTTATATTTGCAACAAAGAATCTTATAGTTACCTGAAGGCATTGAGGAGTCAAGTAACTCAACAAGGGTCACATTCCTAGTACCTCTCCCAGACAGGACTGGAGCCCAAGTCTCCCTGGAGAGTCCCAGGCAAGCCTTCAATTCACAATGCCACATCTCTCACTGTAATGAAACTAATGATATGTTCTTTTAGCGTGTTTACAATAATATTATGATTATATATAATTACAATGATCAGTGATGTAAAGTTGCATAGATTGTAGATTTTATGAGGTGAACATCACCCTCCCAGGAGGAAACAATAAATGTAATTATTATAATGAAGCATAATTAATTATAATGTATTTTAGTGAAGGATAATAATAATGACAATTAAATATGGTATCGATAGCAATATTATAACCATGCAAGAAATAAATAATAATTAGAGTATATAATGAATGACTATTTACAATGTGTCTGGCAGTGTACAGAGCACTGGGAGTGCAAATCAAAGCAAACAACACAGTCGTCGCACTCAAACAGCTTGTATTCTAACAGGGGAAGGCAACATGTATGACGCAAAGGTGACCATAGAGATGTTTAGACAGTCACAGGGGTCTTGATAATAGCCATAGGGCAATTAATGAATTTATCTTTTCCAGAAATTCTTTTGTTGTTTATTTGATTACTCTTATCACATGTAGTTGGAAAGGAACATGAGAGGGAAAGGCATGGGAAACAACAGCCTCCCATTGGACACTGCCAATGGCGTGTCATGTAGATGGCCAGAAAGAATCCTAGGTCAGGATCTACACAAAATTAGGTGAATGCATAGAGACTGGAGACCCAGACTCCCAAGAGTGGAGGCTTAAGTTCCAGGTTGAAGATGAGGCTGTAGGATAGAAGCCTGGTGATTTGAAGATGGCCAGGAAGCAGCATGACAAGTGTTGGTCCAAGCTTCATGGAGTGAATGAAGATTCACCAATCAGACTTGTTTCATTTTTAAAAATTCATATTGCTTGCTATTTAGTAGGTGATAAAAATTTTTTTTGACGGACTGATATGTGGCCTTGGGCAGGTTGCTAAATCTTTCAGTGCCAACAAGCGACTTTAGGACTATGAGTTAATAACTGACATCAATGAAGGCAGTTTCCACATGATAATTCCCTCACATTAATTCCATCATCTTAATAAAATTATCCATTCAAATAAAAAATTAAAACAATTATAATATTTATACAACTTATAAAAACACAATGAAACATATACCTGTATGTACATATATATATATATATGTAGGTCTATATGTGTGTATACATATTATGTGTGTATATGTATATAATATTTCACATATCACAAAGCATTTTTTTTCTAATGATTCTCTATTATAAGGTAGGTTCATAGGACTCCTTCAAAACAGCATGTGTCAGCTAGGGAGCCCCTAGGTAAAGTTTTGAGGAAGGGTTCCCTGACTTTCAGTTAACTGGAAAAAAAAGTCAATCCCCAAGGAAGCTGGGGAACAAGAAAGTTCTCAATTTGCAGCACAGGTTATGACAAAGGGAAAGTCCTGAAACAAAAGAATTCAAGCACTATACCAATAACTTACATTTCCATAGAGCTTCAAGGTTCACTAGGTTCTTCAAAACATTGTCTCATTTGACCCTCTTGACACCAGTGGGAGATAAAGGGTCCTACTAGGAGTAGCTAGGTTACAGTACAGTGGATAGAGCACTGGTCCTAGAGTCAAGTAGAACTGAACTCAAATCCAGCCTCAGACACGTATTAGCTATTGACCCTGGGCAAGTCACTTAACCCTGTTTCTTCAGTTTCCTCATCTGTAGGATGAGCTGGAGAAGGAAATAAACTACTCCATTATCTTTTCCAAGAAAACCCCAAATAAGGTCACAAAGTGCAGGAGATGACAGAAAAGACTGAACAACATCTTTATTTAGCAGATGAAAAAATTGAGGCTCATACTAATCAAATGACTTGTCCAGAGTCACAGAACTACTACATACCTATTGTAGAATTAGAATCCAGCTCCTCCTGACATTGGGTTCAAGCTCTGCCTACTGGACCAGGCTGCCTCTCTCACAGGCATCAGAGATGCTGAACACTTCATCTTCACAATGGGCATTATCTGGTTTGGGCAGAGTCAAGAAGACAGGAGCTTTCCCCTTTTCTTTAGAGCACATTCTTATCTAAGATACACAATATTTTTTCTTTCCATTTTTCTAGTTTTTAAGTTTTCTGCTCCTCATCTCTGCTACTAGACATTGTTATTTTCCTTCCTTAGGAAGACCCAAATGGAAAGATATATTTCTTACATTTTGATTATCTTCTAAAATTCATGACCAAGTTTTCAAAACTGCCCCAAGTCATTCTAGCTGGGAGCGTAGGACTCAAAAGTTCTGTCACTAACTCCCAAACAGCCCCTTAAAGGTTTCTTCGATGACTTACTCTCAATGACAACTTAATGATTACTGATAAAGAGTTAACATCAGAAAGTCTCCCTTTCTGCCTCATAGGTGCCTGAGATGTTTTAATTGTCCTTTTAGTTTCTAGACTTTGAAAAGGGGGGCATTTCATTTTTTCCTTTGCTCTTTCCCAGTGGGGAAGATTCTTACTAATTCACCATTGCCCTGTGGTCATTATAATTTCACCCTCTAGTCCCTGCCTCAGGGCAAAGCGCCCTGTGAAGTTAATGGAGCCCAAATACCTTCAAAGAACAGGCACAAGGTTAAGCATCTGGGCCCAGCAAACCATATTTTTATCTCTACATTCCCTTCCCTAGGATTCAAGGGAGTGAATAAAAACAGGCCAATATTTCCGGGAATTTCATTGTTTTCTCAAGTTTTCATTAGTGTAGCTAGAAAGATGATTGGCAGACAAGAAAAGGAAAGAGACACGAGAAATTTAAATTTGCTAGAAGTGCATATCTGCCGGGAGTCTACTATTCCTGCTTTAAACTTGGGCTTTGGCGAACTTTTACATCATCTCATCTCTGAATTTTTAGTCTTTCTCCATCAAATTTCACCACTGCCCACCGCACACTTCTATCAGCCCTAACTGTTGTGACATTCACTTGAAACTGGCATACCTCAATGAATTCATATCAAAACTGACATGCTCCTTCCTCTAAGGGAACTAATAAAGTTCATTAATTTTTATTTGAATAGACATTAGTCACAGGTGACCTCTGGACAAAATACATATGCATATGTGTGTATGCATATATGTGTGTATGTATGTATACACACATGTGTATATGTATGTGTGTGTGTGTGTGTGTAAAATATAGTTTGTTTCCCTGAAGGGAAATTCAGATGTCATTTATTTATTTAGCCAGGGATTTATGCTTGCCTCAGTTGGCTTTTCCTGAGGAAACCTAAGCCTTTCTTATATTCATATATATATATATATATATATATATATATATATATATATATATGCTTTTCCTCAGAGTAAAATTATGAGACATTTAAGGGAGGCAGCTTATTTGGGGCATGCTTTTGAAAGGAACACTGGACAAAGAGATGTGAGGAGGTTATTTGAAATAGAAATAATGTCATGCTTGAAGACAGGTGCAGGAAAAGCAATTGATTGTTGGAGACTGTGAAAGAATAGGTTATCTTTGTGAACTTCTCACTGCTCTTGATGATGAAGGCTATACACCTGTATAAACATGTACATGCTATATACATATACATGCATATATATGTATATATTATTTATTATATATGTGTGTATGGGTATGAGTAATCCCACGGCCTGAACACTTGGGCAATTTAAGCCTGGATAGAGGGGCCTCCCCCCAAATTGTCTATCTTTGACTCCAAATGGTATGTCTATGCCCCATATTCAGCACTAACTCAAGTATAGGGAAAAGGAACCCACTTCCCATACAAGTTATAAGGGTAAGAACAATAAAAAAATCTTTAGAAAGATGGAAATCTAGTGGGGTTCATAATTTACCCTAGATACCCATATATCTCCAGGCTTAGGACACTTCCCTAAAGGTTTAGATGCTCTATAGAAGGGAAAATGAACTTGATGTTTCTAGAGAGACAGCCTCCAATAATCCAGTGAGGTTCAATTTCACCCAAGGGTCTATAGAGGCCTCTAGTCTTAAAATTCTAACCTAAGAGTGTCCCAGGAGTGAAACCACCTGGGGTTGTTGTGTTGTTATTGTTTTACAAAAGTAGCTTCCTTCCCATCATACTGGTGCCCTTCCCATTGAAGCAAAGCTTCAAGTTAAGACTTTTGTCCCTGAGCTTCTCTGCAGTATTAAAGAGAGAGTCCAGTCAAGAAGATAAAGTGTTTTCTATCACCCCTCAGAGAAAACACATATTTCTGTGCTCTTCACCATCAGGCTTCAACCTCTGTCTCCAGAATGAATTCACTACATTCTTCCTCTGTATTCTGCATTCCAACCAAACTGACACATGCATGCTCCCTCACAAAGTTCATCATTCTATTTCCTTCCTCTGTACCTTTGTGTAGACTGTTCTCTGTGTCTGGAATCTTTTCCCTCCTCACCTCTCTTCTTGGTAATTTCTAGCAATCTTTACAGCTTAATTCAAGAATCTTTTCTAATCTTTATACTAAGAAGGGCTCACTTACCCTAACAGCCAAGTATTACTTTGTATCTCATCTTAACTTATTTATGTACATGTTGCAAACCCCACTCCCGTAAATCATAACCTTCTTGAGGGCAAATATTGTAACATGATTTTGTCTTTTAATCCCCAGGGCCGAACCATACACGGCTCATAACAGTCTATTGGCCAATACATATTGATGATGTAAACCCTATTTACTCCACCATGCTCCTTCTGAAGATCAACAAAACATAAATGCTAAAATTCCACATTCATATACAGACACTAATGCCTCCAACATAAGAAGATTCTGAAGTTGACCAGAATCACACCCTTACTGGCCAGTGTCTTAGCATCTTTTCTTCAATATCAAATATCAGGTCAGGACAGTCATTTACCAGTGAATTATCAGTTTTACAACATAACATACTGAGAGATATTTGATCTGGATTATCAAACATATTACTTTTGGGCAAAATGTCTAGCTCAGTATAAACATACAAGTTCATTTTTTAATTAAATTTTGTTTATTTTTAGTTGACATCATTCATTTCCACAAGATATTGAGTAACAAATTTTCTCCCTGTCTTTCCCCTACCCACAACCCCAAAACTTTATACCCCCTCCCCCAATCTGCTTTCTCCTATATCCTCCCCCATCCCCCACCTGACTTTCTAGCAGGGCAAGATGAATCTCCATACCCCGGTGCCTGTATATCTTATTACCCAGCTGCATATAAAAATAAGAATAAGAGGGGGGCAGAGTCAAGATGGCAAAGTAGTAACGGCACTTCCTCGGGACTCCAGCCCACACCACTTCAGATTTATGTGGGAGGGGACTCTGAATGAACTCTGGAGCTGTAGAGCTCACGGGATGACTTGGAAGGGCTGGCCTCCCCTGGTGGCCCAGCTGGGAGTGGCCAGCACAGCCCTCTAAGGGCCAAGCAGAGGCCCTCTTGAGTTAGAGGTTTTGGCCCCAGGGCAATGGGCTGGAGGGATTCCAGAACACCAGTGGCTATGGTGTTTCCAGGGTTGCCGGTGAATGGATGCCAGGATGGGGTGGGAGGTCAATGTAGTGTGGACTTTGGGACATACTAGTTGGGAGAGGGTGTAGGCCTCTTTCCCCTGGGGGTGAGAAGCTGCTGAGACATTGAACAGCTTGCAATATGTTGCAGCTTCAGCTCCTGGCCTGTGGACTGTGGGGGGACCAGTGACAAGTCTGGGGGCGGGGGTAATTGCTCTTCCTTTGGCTGCTTATCAGATCTGGATTTCGATCTGGGGTGGAGGTCTTGGGGTGTGTGATCAGTTTGCCAGAGCATGTGGGGGCATCGTAGGGGGCACCCAACTAGTACCTGCAGTGGCTGGGAGGGTCCCAGTGTTTGGGACAGAAGCTCCCCTGGCTGGTGGCAGAGTCCGACTGTGGCAACAGGCCCAGGAGTCAAGTAATTGAGTGGCAATATGCCTAGGCAAAGGAAACAAAATAAACAGAAAAATTCAACATTAGACTCCTATTTGGGGGGCAAAGAGAACAGAAGCATGGAACAATCCTCAAAGAGGATTGTGAGGTCAGAACTCCTGCACCAAAAGCCCCAAATGAAAATATGAGTTTGTTACAGGCCATAGAGGACCTTAAGAAGCAGATAAGAGAAGTGGAGGAAAAATTGGGAAGAGAAATTAGAAAGATGTAAGAAAAGTATGAAATGAGAGTCAACAGCCTGACTGAGGAAAATAACACCTTAAAAAATAGACTAATTCAAATGGCAAAAGAGGCTCAGAAAGGCAATGAGGAGAAGAATGCCTTAAAAAGCCAACGTTGCCAGATGGAAAAAGAATCTCAAAATTTCACTGAGGAGAATCATTCCTTCAGAATTAGACTGGAGCAAATGGAAGCTAGTGACTTTATGAGAAATCAAGATGCTATTAAGCAGATCCAAACAAATGAAAGAATAGAAGGCAATGTGAAATATCTCTTTGGAAAAACCACTGATCTGGAAAATAGGTCCAGGAGACATCATTTAAAAATTATTGTACTACCTGAAAACCATGATTAAAGAAAGAACCTAGAAATCATCCTTCAAGTAATTGTTGGGAAGGGTTGCCCTAGTGTTTTGGAACCAGGGGTCAGGGTGAAGTTTGGGGAAGTCTGCTGATTGCATCCTGAAGGGGATCCTAGGGGGAAGACTCCTAGAAATATTGTGGCTGGGTTCCAGAATTCCCAGATCAGGTAGAAGGTGTTGCAGGCAGCCAGGAAGAAACAATTTCAGTGTTGTGGGGGCACAGTCGGCATGGCACAGGATCTGGCAGCTTCTACACTTGGGGATCAGAGGGCTTGGAGTGTGATGTTCCAGGGGCAGGGGGAGGCTGGGATTGGAGCCAGGAGTCTTGTCATGTTTCAGGGGAGGGTATGGTCATTCAGTGGAGTGAAGGACTTTCAGGCGTTCTTGGGGAAGGGACCAGAGTTGAGTGGAGGATTTGGCATTTGGATGCGGGAAGTGGGAGATGCTTGAGAAGGTAAACAGGGAAAAGAAATCATAAGGAACTTATCAAAGTTGAACTATTTACATTCCTACATGGAAAAAATGATAACTGTAACTGATGAAACCTTCCTCAGTATGAAAATAGCTGAAGAAGGGTATATGGGCATGTGAATACATATGTGAATGTATATATATATATGTTTACAGTTATACATAGTTAGAGGGCAAAGATCAAATTTAATAGGAAGGGATAATACTTAAATGGTGAAATTAAGAGGTGAGACAGGAATATAAAGAAAAGAGATGGGGAGAGACAGAATGAGGTAAACTCTCTCAGAGAAGAGGCAAGGGAAAATGGTTGCAAGGGAGGGGAAGAACAGGAAGGCAAAAAGGCAAAACCTTATTCTCATTGAATTTGGCTAAGGGAGAGAATGACATACATACTAAATAGGATATCTCACCCTACAAGAGAGTAGAGGGGAAGGGGATGAGAGGGGGGATGATGGAAGGGAGGGCAGGCTCGGGGGGAGGGAAGCTGGAAGCACCCACTTTTGAAAAGGGATAGGATCAAAGTAGAGAATAGACCAAGTGGGAGGTGGGATAGGAGGGAGGGAAATATAGTCAATCTTTTACAATATATCTACTATGGTAACATTTTCCATAGCTATACATGTACAAAATATACTGAATTGCTTGTCTTCCCAGTAAGAGTGGGTGACAAGGGAGGAAGGGAATGAATCTGGAATTTGAAGTTTTAAAATCAAATGTTTAAAATATATAAATATTATTATTAATACTATCTTACATATAATTGGAAAATAAGATATACAGGCATTGGGGCACAGAGATTCACCTTGCCCTACTAGAAAAGTTGAAGGGGGTATGGGAGAAGATATGGAAGAAAGCAGATCAGATGAGGGGATATGCTGCAGGACTGCTATTCTGGGGTGGTGGGTAGGGGGGAAATGGGGAAAAAATTGTGACTCAAAATCTGGCAGAAATGAATGATGTAAACCAGAAGGTAATAAAGCATTTGGGAAAAAAAGAAATAAAAAATAAGAATAAGAATATATATTTTAAAACATTTGATTTTAAAACTTTGAATTCCAGATTCTTTCCCTTTTTCCCTTGTCACCTATCCTTACTGGGAAGACAAGCAATTCAATATAGGATGTACATGTGTAGCTATTTTTCCATAGTGGGTATATTATGAAAAACTGACTATATTTCCCTCCATCTTATCCCACCCCCAACTTGTTCTAGTCTCTACTCCACTTTTCAAAAGTGGGTGCTTCCAACTTCCCTCCCCCCAACCTGCCCTCCCCTCCATCATCCCCTCTCTCATCCCCTTCCCCCCTGCTCTCCTGTAGGGTGAGATACCCTATTTAGTATGTATGTCATGCCTTCTCTAAGCTAATTCAATGAGAGCAAGGTTGACCCATTCCCTTTTGCCTTCCTGTTCTTCCCCTCCATTGTAACAGTTTTCCCTCACCTCTTCTATATGAGATAATTTACCCCATTCTGTCTCTCCCCATCTCCTCTCATTATATTCCTCTCTCTCCTCTTAATTTCACCTTGATTATCCTCATCTTGCAGATAAGGAAACTGAGGCTCACAGGATTTAATTGACTTGCCCAGGGTCATACTACTCATAAATGTAGGCAGGATCCATGGCATCATCATCTGCCTAACAGAGAGATAATTCCTGTGATTAAAGACCTTGCATTATGCTTCACAACATATTACAACGTGTAGAATACTAGCTTTAGAGTCAAGAGGACCTGAATTCAAATTGCACCACTGGTACAAATTGACTATGTGATCTGGATTACATTCCCTGCTCCAATATGCTTCAGTTTTATGGCTTTATGCATTGCAACCTCTATACCAGTAAAGGTAAACCCTGTTTTCAAGGAACAAACAAACCAATTTTGAATCAGGAGTCTTAACCTGTTAACAACAGAAACTCCTCCGTTGAGTCATATGGTTTCTTATTGCTCAAATTCCTAAAAGATATTTTTCTTAGCTGGAATTGACTAAGGGCAGACTGAGTTATCATGCCTCTACCCTCCAAGCAACTAAGAGGTAAAGCAACATCAGTTAATAACAATGGTGCCATCCAGGATAAGGAGCAGGAGGCCTCCTGACACATTGGCTTCATGGGGCATTATTACAACTTACACTCAGGGTCTTTGTTGTTGTCTGTTATCAGTCTTCTGAAGCATCACCTCCAGGCTTTCCAGCTCAGAAGCACTATGAACTTTTAATGACCCAAAGAACCAGTCCACTTCCTCTTCTGACTCAATAAACTCAGATCCAGAGAAATCGTTCATTTGGGGATTAGTGCATCACCATCAGTGCTCTTCTCTCACAGTCTTCCATGACTAATCTCCATGCACATCTCTCCCAAAATTAAATATTGCAGTTTCATGATTACATACCTGAGACTTTGGGTGGCAACCACTAGAACTAGGATTCAAGGCACCCCGCCAGCTCGGAGCAGTCTCTGAGAGGCCATTAATGCCAGATCTCCTTGCAGTCCTGCCCCCATCCCAGGGGTACAATTCTATCTCAGTGGAAAATTCTACCTTGACAAAGGGGCTCATTTCTTCACCAGAATCATATCATAGCCAATTCAACCTTTTTCTAAAGAAATTTTCTTTTAAATTCCATAACCTTTCAATTCTCATAACCTACAATCAGGGTGCTGTTTTCCTCATAACATTCTGGGTAAGATTCACCTACTTTCCATAGCATATCACCCCCAGTCAAAGTATCTCCAGTGTCACACCTCCCACCAGCCAATTCAACATGCATTTATTAAGCACCTAATGTTTTCAAAGTCCTATGCTAGATGCCATACTGATAGTATGATCCTCTTCAACAATGAAGGACAAACAGCAATACATTTTATTTTACTGTTGAGGAAATTGAGGCTGAGAAATTAAATGGTTTACCCAATGTAACACAGATATTGAGTGTCTAATTCCAGATCTGAAATCCTGCCATCACATCATTTGGTAATAGTTTGGTTGACAGGATTCACCCAGAACACATCCCGTTATATGAAGTCTGCCTTTCATTCTTAATTTATTGCTTCCCTGCAGTCTCCCCATGTATTTCATTGCCCAGCTAAAATCGTACCTTTCCTGGTCATTAATGTGTGTTTGACCTTAATGTGTTTGACATTTCCTCTGTCATTACCAGTAGATATCTTGTACAGACATGATTTACCTAGTGCCCACCTAGATGGTGAGCTCCTGGAGGCAGGGGCTGTTTTTGACCTTTTTGTATCCCTAGAGCTTAGCACAGTGCCTGGCACCTATAATAGATACTTAATAAATGCTTGTTGACTTGATTTGTTCATCTCCCACAGTCAACCACGATCAGAGTTGGTATGTAGGAATTAGAGCTTCCTCCGCATGACTTAAAGTGCATGGTATGAGTAGAGAAAATAATGATTAAATACTTTTATTATCAAGGGACAACAGCCTGATGGCTATCTATCCACTAAAAAGCATTAGTGATTAGAACACTAGGTTGGAAATATCTCCCATTAACTCCACACCCGCTTCCTGAAAACTAAAAGTTTTAGGCTCTTTCCTAATTAGTAAGTGATAAGTCCTAGGGTCAAGAAACTGGACTTACTCTACTCTCTGAAGAATCCTTCTCAAGTATCTATTTTAAATGGGTTCATTTTGGGAGAAGGGGGCATTCTGGGAAGATGGTGGAATAGGTCAGAAATTTCCAGGTTCTCCAGATTTCCTCCACAAACAGATAGAAAATTGCCATGAAATGAATGTGTTGCAGTGAAAATAAAGAGCTAAAGCAGTTGTCCTCCTAAGACAACTTGAGAGGACCTCAGAAAAGACAGGACTTCCAGAGGCTGAGGTTTGGCCTGGATGGGGTGTGGACACCTCTGGGCCAACTCTGCTGAGTCAAAAAACAGCAGACCCTGGAGCAATTCTGTAGGGAGGCAGCCTGGACCTTGGGAGATTTCATCTCAGCTTTTACAGCATTCGATGACTTGTTCACCATCATTAATGGACTAGAAGAATGCATGATTCATTTTATTTGGAAGCAGCTAGATGGTGTGGTATCCAGAGCACTGGGTCTGGAGTCAGGAACATCTGAGTTCAAATTGAACCCCAGATTTACTAGCGGCAACCTTTATCAAGTCACTTATACTCTTGTTTGCCTCAGTTTCCTCAAATGCCAAATAGGGATAATAATAGCACTTCCTAGGGCCTTTGTACGGATCAAATGAGTTGCTATAAATGTAGAACACTTTCTAAAACTTAAAACTTAATATAAATGTTAGGTAGTGTTATATCAACCACTGAATCACCATCACTTTTCTCATTCTGGATTTAATACATTAAAAAAAAGTTTAATGCAGTCTAAAATCAAGTTAACTTATTTGACTACTATATTGTTCTATTTATTCATGTTGAGTTTTTCATCTAGTAAAGGCATTTGATTTTTTTCAAATGGATTTTTCTCTAATCACTATCCTACTTCCTCTTGCACTAGTGAAATTGATTTTTGAACCCCAATATTGGTCTTTACATTTATCATTATTAAATTGGCTCAACATATTTTTGGGCTCTTTTGGGGCCCTATTATTCAATGTGGTATTTACTTCTCCCAGATTTTTTTTGATCTGAAAATTCAAAAACCCCAACCTTCCTTGAACATTTCCTCTTGATATCTGTGACATGGGATTTTTACTGCTCTCAGCCCCTTGGATTTCAATACTGAAAACCCAAATTCCTCACCTGACCTGACCTTTCATCTATGTGTGTACTCTGGGATATAGATTTGGACTCCACTCCACTTTATGCAATGGAGACTTCTACCCTCACCTCATGCCAAACCTCATAGTTGTTCTAGTTACCTGTTTGTGTAGGATAAAGTGATGCATATGAATTGTTTGCTCAAACTTGCTTGGACATTCAATTTAATTTTCCTTTAGCCTGACTTAGAATTGTGATTGTCCCTTTGATCTCATCACCCTAGCAATGCCAATCCCCCTCTGTGGTTCCAAGATCTCCCTCTGCATTAGGAACCTGTTTGGTATTTTGTGATCACTATTCAAGTAACTGACCCTTGGGTACTGGGTAGCACTGGGTAGTTAGAGAATTTGACCCAGAATCAAGTAAATTTGAGTTCAGATCTGGAATTAGACACTCAATATCTGTGTTACATTGGGTAAACCATTTAATTTCTCAGCCTCAATTTCCTCAACTGTAAAATAAAATGTGTTGCTGTTTGTCCTTCACTGTTGAAGAGGATCATCCCATCAGGAAGGAGATGCCATGCCATGCGAGTGAATTGAATTGAAATGGGGGAGGGGTGTGCAAAATCCTCATTTTCTCCTCCAGAGTCACCTGGGTCCAGTGGCAAGACATAAATCAGGATGACTGGAGATGGCCTTGGGTGAAAATAAAATCATAATAGCACCTGACTCCCAGGGTTATTGTGCAGATCAAATGAGATGTTGTAACGTACTTTGCAAAACTTAAAAATACTGTGTAAATTCTATTTATATTGTTAGTGATCTTCCTAAAGTTCAGGTCTGACCATGCCACCCCCTACTCAGAAAATCCCATGGCTCCCTATTACCTCCATGTGCAAATTCAAAATCCTTTCTTTGGCATTCAAGCCTTTCATGATCTGCTCTCCTACCCCTACCATCATCCTTCCAGTCTTCCCATTCCTCTACAACCCCCTTTCCTCACTATGGGCTCTGCTATCCAGTGACACTGGAATCTTTGCTGTTGCTGGCATAAAACACTTTATGGCTTGGTTATGGGCATTTTCTCTGACTGAGCCCATGCCTGGAAGGCACTGGTGCCTCACCTCTGCCTCTTGGACCCCCTGGCTTCCTTCAAGTCCCAACTAGAATCTCACCTTATAGAGGAAGCCTTTCCCCAACCCTTCATCTTAGTGCCTTCTTTCTGAGATTATCTCCAGCCTTCCCTTTAGTTATGTCTACACCACAGTTGTTTACATATTATCTTTCCCATTAGAATGTGAATTCATTGAGAGTAGAGATTGTGTTTGAACGTTCTTTATGTCCAGAGTCCTTAGCATATACCTGTCATATACTGTTGTTCTTCAATCATTTTTCAGTTGTGTTTGACTCTTTGTGACTACATCTGGGGTTTTCATGACAGAGATACTGGAGCAGTTTGCCATTTCCTTCTCCAGTTCATTTCACAGATGAGAAAACTGAGGCAAACAGGTTTATGTGACTTGTTGTAGCAGCAACCACACTGTCATATTATACCCAGGATGGCTGCTAGCACAGACTCTTAGATATGCTTTACTAGTAAACATAGCTGTTCAAGGAGTCATCAGTCTTTCTAATTACATTCATTAGTTCAGGGGAAAAGTCAGCACCCTGAACTTCAGAGAAAATCCAAACAAAGAAAATAGAGAAACAAACAGAAATAAAGACCAACAGACAGGGCTTCTAACTGTCTGAGAAATTAGCACAGATCAACAGACAGATCCAACTGTCTCATCAAGGCAATATATACATACAGTTACCAGAGAAAGAAGTACCAACATTTGGGTTTTTCGGAGCCAGGAGTTCCTTAACAGCTAATCAGAGTCTCATCTGGACAAATTACAAGAACAGTCTTCCAATGAGGGAGCCCCAAAGTAAAATGCTAACCTCAAAGTATATAGAACCTCTTTAAAGTCAGAAGGCATCACAACCTAGTGACAAATGCCTAATTAGATATTAACAAAAGGTGTGAAAGTCTTCCTACAAGCAATCCTCCCCAAGCAAGCTTCTAAGGGCCTTAAGGGCTCCACCTGGGAGGCCCAATGTGTGGGGAAGGTCTTATATCCCATTTTCATTACACTTGCCCAGGGTCACTTAGCTAATAAATGCTTGAGGCTAAAATTGAATTCAGGAAGGTCAGTCTTCCTGACTGCAAGCCTAGTGCCCTGTGCACTATGGCACCACCTAGCACATAGTAGATGCTTAATATTAATGTTTTCTGATGGACTATTATTAACGTGCTTTGAAAACCATGAGAAGTATCTCAGTGCTTATTAACATTATTCTCCTAATCATTATTTCTGGTCCCTCCCCAAAGGAGGTTTTCCCATCCTTGAGCATGGGGTCTTTGCATGGGGCACCTGGCCTGGACCCCACTCCTCGGCAAGCACAGGAGTTCAAGTCTGAGGTCAAAACTCTCAGGAGCCCAGGACTAACAAACCAAAAAGATATGACACAATACTGGGTGCAGCCAAACAAAAATTGATCATTATTGCCTCTGTTAATCCCTGGATACAGGGAGGAAACCTGCCTCTCCCCTGTCTGTACAGAGGTGAATGATTCCTGGCACAGAATGTTTCCTGCTTAGTGTCATAGTTTCTGTGTGGGCGGGTTTTGCATAATAATGTTCTTCTTTCTTTTCTTCTTTTTTTTTTTTCTTTGAAGGGGGTAGGCAGGACAGTTTGGGTTAAGTGACTTGCCCAAGGTCACATGGCTAGTAAGTGTTAAGTGTCTGAGGCCAGATTTGAACTCAGGTCTTCCTGATTCCAGGGCCAGTGCTCTATTCACTGTGCCACCTAGCCACCCAAAACAATCATCTTTCTAACAAGGGTGGGTTGTATGGGTTGTATGTACATTGTTGTATATACATTGTTGTATGTACATTTCCGAAAATATCAAACGTCATCAATAACATTTTGTTTAAACAAGAGATGTCATACAGGATGGACCAGGGAACTCTTGAAAGAGAGCTGAGGATGCCTTGAGACTTTGCTTCTGAGGGACTAGGAAATGGTGGCTCTATTAATAGTGAGTAGGACAAAAAAGTGGGTGGTCAATGGCAATGGTGTTGATGAGCCTTGCAACCCGGGGACTACCCACATGTGCATATGGAGTCAAACTAATTGAACTTAACTCCTTTTTAAAATATTTTTCCTTTGCATTTTTCCAGGGCTTTGTTTTCAAGTGTTTGTGTCTTTCCCCCCAATTAGCTGGTAGCTCCTTGGGTGTGGGCCCTTCCTTCTTATACATTTCCCTAGCAATGCCCCAGACTTGCCAACATTGGGTAGATGAGCAACAACATATTGACAAGGAGTTTCAAAGGAAGCTGAATCAGTGTTCCTTGGTTTTGGAGGATTATTGTTTTCCTTCTTCTTATTATCTTTGCTACATTTTCCAGTGAAAACTAGTTGTTTGGTTTTGTTTTGCTTTTAATTCTGGTTTAAACCATTTGAAAAGCTACCAGAATTTGGGGCTGTTATACTGCCTTGGGCTGTCAGTGTGCTAGGATGCCAGAACCACCTAATGAAAACTATGGATAAGAGCTGTTTTCAAATTTATTATAAAGTATGACTAAGCTTCTTATTTGTTTAAGCAAGTAAGTGTATGTTCATTCGTGATTGTTAGTATATTTAAAAAGTGGCATTTAAAAAATAATAAAATGTAATTTAGTTCTTGTTCTTATTCTTATTTTTACTCTCAAGGTAAATTATAATTGGAATTTGAAAAAAAACACTTTAGACTTTAGACCCTTAAATTAGGGATAATATCAAATATCAATCAATCATTTAGCAAACCTGTATTAATGTCTACTAGTCCCAGGTCCTCTGTTGGGTTCTAGGGCACCAAAGAGAAAATCGAAACAATTCCTGCCCTCAATGAGCTTCTAAATTCTATCTCAGCTACTTGGAGAGGATAGAATGTTAGCCCAAGGTTCAGGTCCCTCCACTGATGGGTACTGGCTATGTTACCCTGGGTCAGTCACTTAACCTCTCATTGCCTTGGGCAACTCTCAAAAACTAACTTGCAGGAGAGGTGTTGGTCTAAGTTGATGGAGAAAGTTTCTTTAATGGGAGTTTCCTGACACTGGTGAAATCACAAGTACAGTTAAAAACAACAAAACATTTTTAAGTAAGAGAATTGAATCAATCAACCATTAAGTTAAAAACACCAAGGTCAACACTGGTTGCACAATCAACTGCCGCTCTTATTTTCTTTTGGTAAAAACTAGTTGGTTGATTGATATCGGCCTTGAAAAATGCCCACAATGAGAGCCTGGTTAGCTTTTAGCCTCTGCTGGTTGGGTGGTTTGATTGCTTGTTTCCTTGTTCTTGTTCTCTTACTCTTTTAGGCCCAAATGTCAGGCAGAATGTTAAAAAATAATAATGTGTTTATTCCGAGATCGGGACACACTGATTGGTTGTTATGCCTTCAGTTGTTATGCCTTGCGATCCTTTCCATTTGTCTGTCAGGGGCTGGGTCACTGAAACAGGGCCTGCTACATTTCAAAATGGCCACTCTTCTCAGAGAGGTAGAAATAGTGTGGGCACTAGAACTAGCAGCTGTGTTACAGAAAAGATTCCAGAAGAACTCCCAGTTTAGTCTCTCCCTCTCTCACTTCCTCCCTCTCT
This sequence comes from Gymnobelideus leadbeateri, assembly GCA_011680675.1. Taxonomy (NCBI): domain Eukaryota; kingdom Metazoa; phylum Chordata; class Mammalia; order Diprotodontia; family Petauridae; genus Gymnobelideus; species Gymnobelideus leadbeateri. The sequence goes on along the minus strand of WOXC01003108.1, from coordinate 800,185 downwards.
ATCTCTCTGTATTGTCTCTGTCTCTTACTGTCTATCTATCTGTCTCTCCCTCCTTCTCTCTCTCACCCTCTCTCTGGATAGATAGATAGATATACATATAGATACATAGAAATATGTACTACCAGCTGTTTTTTTTTAATCACATTAAAAAACAAATGAAGTGTCAAGTTCATATTAAAGGCAAAAGGAGGGCATAAAATTGAGCCCAAGTATTTGGTGGAGACTGACCACAGGAGGGCCAGGAATCTGAGATGGGTGCAAGTCAATTCAGCAACCACTGAAGCACTAATTAAGGGCCACCTGTGTACGGAGCAAGTCTCAGGGGCTGGGGATGTGAGGAGAAACATGAAGCAGCTCCTCCCTCAGGGCGATTCCATTTTATAGGAAAAGGGCAGTGGCACAGAACAAAAAGATAAGTTCATCCAAAAGGCATACTGCACATAATAACTTCTAGAGAAGTGGATTAGCAGCTGGAGGGGAGGAGAAATAAGGAAAAGCTTCCTGGAGGTGACAGCTGACCTGTATGCTCTCAAGGAAGCGAGAAATTCAGTGAGGCAGAGGTAAGGAGGAAGAGCATTCTGGCTAAGGGTGAGGTGGGGGTGGGGGACAGTCTATGTAAAGGTGTGGAAGAGCGTCAAACCTTCTCCAAGCAAGAGATTAGGAAGGCAGAAAGGAGAGAGAGAAATTATCATCTATCTAGCTATCACCACCATCATCATGGCCTCTCCACAAATACTATCTAATTCTATTTTTTATTGACTATTTTAGCCCCTCCTCCCCCTACACACACACACACACACACACACACACACACACACACACACACACTGTATAGCAACTAGGGATGAGCAAGATAAAAATACTGTGTTAAGGTGAAGTTCCTGCCCTCAGGGAACCCAGATGCCCCATCCCAGCCCCCCCAAAGCAATCATTATGATGAATGAAACTCATTTAAGTGTATTCATTACTGATATAACCACTGATGCTAGAGAGAGACTTTAGCTGTGATGGGCTTCAAAGGATGGGGTCTTCTCGATGTGCTTATTGGAGTCCTAGAGGCATAAACTGTTAAAACTGGAAAGATCCCTAGAAGTTATCAAGCCCCATGCTTTCACTTTACAGCTGAGGGAACTGAGTCTGGCACAAAGAGAAGTGACTCGCCCAAGGTCACATAGACTGAGCATGGCAGAGCCAGCATAAAACATTATATCACAAGAGCTAAGATACAAATAAATAAGATAGATACAAAAAGCAGGGTTTGGGGGGGTCACCCATAGTTCACTGATTTGTGCTTTGGGCAGAGTTGACCCAATGGTTATCCAGTGTCTTTAGTCTCAGTTGCCTCTACCTGTCTAAGTACTCTGACCAGTCAATAAAAGACTGGAAAACACAAAAAGAGCAATTCACCAGAATTGATGGTATGATGTTACTTCTCATGAAAAATTAATAAAGTGATGTTTATATTTAATTAAATGTTATGAGGAGTGGCTCTTAGAGTTAGGCAGATGGGAATAAAAGCAAGAGCTCTCATTTAGTTGGTGATCAAGATCTACAAAGCCCTTTGTATCGATCTGATCTGATCCTCACAAGGGCCCTATGAGGCAGTTTCCATTAATATCCATAGTTTGTGTTGCTTTTGAGTTGTACTTTTAGCCATATCTGAGTGTTAGTGACCACATCTGGAGTTTTCTTGGCAAAGATACAGGAGTGGTCTATCATTTCCTTCTATAGATCATTTTACAGATGAGGAAACTGAGGCAAACAGGGTCACACAGGTAATAAGTGTCTGAGGCCAGATTTGAACTCATGAAGAGGAGTCTTCAACTCATATCTGTGCCCTCTGTCTATATATACTCCTTCTGCCCACCCTAATAATAAGAAAGATTTTATGAGTTACAAATATCATCTTTCCATGTAGGAATGTAAACAGTTTAACTTTAATAAGTCCCTTATGATTTCTCTTTCCTGTTTGCCTTTTCATGCTTCTCTTGAGTCTTGTATTTGAAAATCAAATTTTCTATTTAATTCTGGTTTTTTCTTAAGAATGCTTGAACTTCCTCCATCTCATCGATTATCCATTTCCCCCCATCATGAATTACACTCAGTTTTGCTGGGTAGGTGATTCTTGGTTGTAATCCTAGCTCATTTTCCCTCCAGAATATCATATCCCAAGCCCTACAATCCTTTAATGTAAAAGTTACTAAATCTTCTGTTATCATGATTGTGGCTCCATGATACTTGAATTATTTCTCTCTGGCTTCTTGCAATACTTTCTCCAGGACCTGGAAACTCTGGAATTTGACAATAATATTCCTAGCAGTGGAGCCAAGATGGCAGAGTAGAAACAGCACGTCGAAGGCACTCTCCCCACAGATTACCTCCAAACTATGTAAAAGGGGACTCTGAACAACTTCTGGAGCCCCAGCACCCACAGAACGACAAAGAGAAGCTAACTTCCTGCTGAGGACAGCCCAGCAGCCCTGCAGGAAGGACCAGCTCAGTGGTCTGGGAGTGGGAAGCCAGCAGCCAGGAGCACAGCACACTGGGAGCCAAGCACAGGTCCACCTGAATCAGGGTTTTAGCCCCAGGGCAGCCAGGCCAGCAGCCGGCTGGAGGAACCCCAGAACACCAGCAGTTGTGGCGATTCCAGAATTATCAACATAGACATGCCTAGGACAAAGTGAGAGGTTAGTACCCTATGGACTTGGGGACCAGTATTTGGGGAATGTGTCTGCTTCCTCCCCTGGAGGCTAGAAGCCACTGAGGAGACATGCCATTTTGTAGTTTTCAGAGGCAGCTCCAGCTCCTGGCCTGCAAACTGTAGGGAGATCCAGCGATCAGTCTTGGGGGGTAATCGCTCTTGCTTTAATCTCCCTGGATCTGGATTGTTGTGATCTGGGGTGGAGGTCGTGGGTGGGTTTCCAGCTTGCCAGAAACGGAAGTTGTCCCCCTACACGTTCGGGACGAAAGTTCACCTGTCTGGCGGCCCAGCCATACTGTGGCAACAAACCCAAAAGTCAAGTAATTAAGTGGCAACATGCCAAGGCAAAGGAAACAAATTAAGCAGAAAAATGCAACCTTAGACTCCTATTTTGGGGGCAAAGAGGATCGAAGCATAGAACAGGGTGAGGACTGTGAGGTCAGAAATCCTGCTCCAAAAGCCCCAAAGGAAAATATGAGCGAGTTACAAGCAATAGAGGACCTTAAGAAGGACTTTAAAAATCAAATAAGAGAAGTGGAGGAAAAATTGGGAAGAGAAATGAGAAGGATGCAGGAAAAGTATGAAATGAGGGTCAACAGTCTGACTGAGGAAAACAACACCTTAAAAAATAGACTAACTCAAATGGCAAAGGACACCCAAGAGGGCAATGAGGAGAAGAATGCCTTAAAAAGCCAAATTTGCCAGATGGAAAAAGACTCTCAAAAGTGCACTGAGGAGATTCATTCCTTCAGAGTTAGACTGGAGCAAATGGAAGCTAATGACTTCATGAGAAATCAAGATGCTGTTAAGCAGATCCAAACAAATGAAAGAATAGAAGGCAATGTGAAATATCTCATAGGAAAAACCACCGACCTGGAAAATAGATCCAGGAGAGACAATTTAAAATTATTGGACTACCTGAAAGCCATGATCAAAGAAAGAACCTAGAAATCACCCTTCAAGAAACTCTCAAGGAAAATTGCCCTGATGTTTTAGACCCAGAGGGCAAAATCAAGGTTGAAAGAATCCACCGATCACCTCCTGAAAAAGATCCCAAAAAGAAAACTCCCAGGAATATTATAGCCAGATTCCAGAATCCCCAGATCAAGGAGAAAATACAACAAGCAGCCAGGAAGAAACAATTTCAATATTGTGGAAACACAATCAGAATAGCCCAGGACCTGGCAGCTTCTACACTGAGGGATCGAAGGGCATGGAATATGATATTCCAGAGGGCAAAAGAACTGGGAATGAACCCAAGGGTCACCTACCCAGCAAAACTGAGTATTTTGTTTCAGGGAAAATATGGTCATTCAGTGGAATAGAGGACTTTCAAGCATTCTTGAGGAAAAACCAGAATTGAATAGAAAATTTGACATCCAGACACAAGAAGCAAGAGATGCCTGAGAAGGTAATCAGGGAAAAGAAATCAAAAGGAACTTATCAAAGTTGAGGTATCTATATTCCTATATGGAAAAACAATAACTGTGACTGATGAAACCTTTCTGAGTATGAAAATAATGGAAGAAGGGTGTATGGCCTTATGAATACATATGTGAATGTGTGTACCTATGTTTATAGTTATATATGGATAGAGGGCACAGGTTGAATTTGTTGGGAAGCGAGGATACTTAAGGGGTGAAATTATGAGATGAGAGAGGAAAGTGGCAAGAGGAGCTGGGGAGAGACTGCGTAAACTATCTCATGTACAAGAAGCAAGGGGAAGTGGCTGCATGGGGGCGGGGGGGAAGAATAGGAAGACAAAAAGGCAAAACCACATTCTCATTGAATTTGGTTCAGGGAGAGAATGACATACATACTAAATGGGGTATCTCAACCTGCAGCAGAATAGGGGGAAGGGGGATGAGAGGAGGGATGATGGATGGGAGGGCATTCTTGGGGGGAGGGGAGGTTGGAAGTACCCACTATAGAAGAGGGACAGGATCAAGTAGGGAATGGACCAGGTGGGGGTGGGATGGGTGGGAGGGAATTATAAGCAGCCTTGTACAATATATCTACTATGCTAAAGTTTTGCATACCTAGACATGTACAACATATACTGAATTACTTATCTTCCCAGAGGGAATGGGTGACAAGGGAGGAAGGGAATGGATCTGAAATTCGAGGTCTTAAAATTAAACGTTTCAAATACATATAAATACTATTATTAATACTCTTTTGCTTGTAATGGGGAGATAAGATGTGCAGGCATTGGGACACAGAGATTCACCTTCCTCTAACGGAAAAGTTGAAGGGGGTATGGGAGAAGATATGGGAGAGAGCAGATTGGAGGAAGGGATATCTTGTGGGACTGCTATTCTGAGAGGGTGGGTAAGGGAAAAACAGGGGAAAAAATTGTAACTCAAAATCTGGTGGAAATGATGTAAAACAGAAGTTAATAAAGCATTTGTTTAAAAAAATAATATTCCTGGCAGTTTTCATTTTAGGATCTCATTTAATAGGTGATGGGAGTATTCTTTCAATTTCTATTTTACCTTCTGGCTCTAGAATCTAAGGGCAGTTTTCTTGATAATTTCTTAAAAGATGATGTATGGGCTCCCTTTCTGATCATGGCTTTCAGTTTGTCCAATACTTTTAAAATTATTTCTCCTGGATCTATTTTCCAGGTCAGTTGTTTTTCCAATGAGATATTTCACATCATCTTCTACTTTTTTTTTCATTCTTTTGCTTTCCTTTTATGGTTCCTTGATTTCTCATAAAGTCATTAGCTTCCATTTGTTCCAAACTAATTTTTATTTTTATTTTTTTATTTTTTTTTGCTTTTTGGAGGGCAATTGGGGTTAAGTAACTTGCCCAAGGTCACACAGCTAGATTTTTGTTTGTGTGTGCGTTAAGTGTCTGAGGCCAGATCAGAACTCAGGTCCTTCTGACTCCAGGGCCAACACTCTATTCACTGCGCCACCTAGCCTCCCCAGTTCCATACTAATTTTTAAGGAATTATTTTCTTCAGTGAGCTTTTGAACCTCCTCTTCCATTTGGCCAGTTATGCTTTTGAAAGCATTCTTCTCATTGTTTTCTTGGACCTCTTTTATCATTTGGCCTAGTGTGTTTTTTAGGGTGTTATTTTCTTCAGTATTTTTTGTGTCTCCTTTACCAAACTATTTACTCATTTTTTTCATGATTTTCTTGCATCACTCTCATTTCTCTTCCAATCTTTCCTCTACTTCTCTTACTTGATTTTCAAAACTTTTCTGAGCTCCTCCATGGCCCAAGACCAATTCATATTTTTCTTGTAGGCTTTAGATGTCGGAGCTTTGACATTGTTGTCTTCTTCTGGACATTAAATATATCCATTAATATGGACAAAACAATTGTTTTGTGCAGCTGTTTTCAGAGATACTTCTAAAGACCTGTAAGTTTTCAGTTCTTCCAAGGTGGTGTGATATAAAGGGAGGTGATTACTCCTCTCCTGGCCCATGCTCTGGTCTATGAGTGACCACAAGCACTCTTTTCTGCTCTTGAACTGTGAGGAAGGCCCACCTACACTACTGTTGCAAGCTGTAATATGGTAGTGTTCCTTGACCTGGGGCTGCCACCTATGACTGCAACCCAGATCTATATATGGGAAAAGCAATGGAGTCCTGCATCATTACTAGCAAAGAGACCCCTGTAATCTCCTTCTGAACAGTTTTTCAACCCCCTTGTCATCTGCGGGAGAGCTCTGGAAGCAGCTTCTGCTGTTTCAGTCACTCCCAAAGCTTGCTCCTGGGGCTGTGTTGGTTTGACTAGACTACACTCTACTCTTACCCAGGTCTGAAAGACCTTTTGTGCTGACCTTCTAAGCTGTGTTTGGCATCTGTGGGCTGAGAACTATGGAACCTGCTACTACCGCCAGTGATTCAGTCACCCTGAAGCCTACTCCAAGTTTGGTGGGGCCTAATCTGTGCTGGCCTGGCCTGTGCTGTACAGTGTGCCTCTTTCACCGTGGTTCAACAGAACTTTTCTGTTGACCTTCCAGTCTGTCTTAGGCTGGAAATTTGTTTCACTCTATCTTTTTGTGGTTTCCCCTGCTCTAGAATTTGTTTATAGTCATTTTGAAGGTATTTGGAGGGCTTTGGGGGAGGGCTCAGGCAAGTCCCTCCCTTTACCCCACCACTTTGACTGTGCCTCTCTCTTTTTAATTAGCTTTCAATTAATATACAATACTAGTATAAGCCTATAACCCAAATAAATCAAAGAAGGTAGAAAACACCCTACATGAACAAAAATATTTCTATAGCCTTTTTCAGTTACCCCAAACCAGAAACTATGGTGGTGCCATCAATAGGAGGTGCCCCCATTAGGAAGTGCTTGGACAAGTGATGCATAGTTATGATGGAATACTTTTCTTCCATAGGCAATGATGAATCAAGACTGGTGCTACCTCCTTTTATATATGTTTTTTAACCAGATTTAGAGCTATAAGGAATCTACTATTTCACTTTCCATATTAAAGATGAGGAAAGTGAAACCCAGAAAATAAAATGAGATGACATTACCAAGGCCACTCAAGAACTACTTTTAGGATTTAAATCCATTCATAGTATCATCGAGCCCTGAATCTAGAGCTAGAAAGGAGCTCAGAGGTCATTAAGACCAATGCCTTCATTTGGCAGATAAGGAAACTGAGAGCCAGGGAGGTCAGGGAACTTAACTGTAACCACATAGATAGTGAGCATCAAAGGCAGTATTTGAACCTAGGTCCTTTAACTCCAAAACTGTTTCCACTATACTATGAGCAAGTAGTGATATGTCTCTTTAAACCAGGATTGTAATTGTTCATCCCTGTAGAACCAGGGGGGAGGGACCGAGCTGAGCTACTCTTGGATCTCAAATGCTATTAAAGTATGGTTGAAGATATCTCAAATGGAAAGAGATTCTTTATTTCCTTCCTTAAATTCCTTTAAATTCTTCCTTCCTTCCTTCCTTCCTTCCTTCCTTCCTTCCTTCCTTCCTTTCTCTCTCTTTCTTCCTTTCTTCCTTACTTCCTTTATTTTTTCTTTCTTTCTCTTTCTTCCTTCCTTTCTCTTCCTTCCTTCCTTTTCTCTTCCTTCCTTCCTTTTTTCTTTCTTTCTTTCTCTCTCTTTCTTTCTTTCTTTCTTTCTTTCTTTCTTTCTTTCTTTCTTTCTTTCTTTCTTTCTTTCTTTCTTTCTTTCTTCCCTCATCTCTGATTTGTACCATTCAGTTATAGATGCCAAAAGGGAAAGGCAATTTTGAAATCCTGCCAGAATCCCATTTGAAAGTCAGAATACTGTGAGAAGGGGAAGATTTGCTTAATTTGGAAAAACAAAACAGAATAAAATTTAAAACGCAAAGTTTCTTACTTCCACTCTATGATATCAATTCACTCCTCTATCTCCCTCCAGTCCCCAGAGAGCCATAGGACTGAGTCCATAGAAATAACAAACAGCTGCCCTTTGTGTGAAGCTGGGCAAATGGGGAAAGGGGCCTCTGAATCTCTGAAAAAGATTGTTTTACCTGCAGCCACAAAATGTTGACTCTTGACAGTAACATGTTTTCAGAGTCTGACACCAAACTCGTTATTGGGATGAAGGAGGTCTCCTTCAGTTACAAGAATCCCTTGGAATTCTGTAGTGGGTGCCAGACCTATGTTGGAGCCCTTGACTTAATTCAGAGCTGGAGTTAAGAATTGGAGATCTGTAATTGAACATTGAAGTGTAAACTTAGCACTTTTTTTCTTTTAGAGCCTAAGAAAATATTTATTTTACTACCCAGCCTTAAAGGGGGTTGGAGTTGGAAGGGAGGGAGGAGGATAATTTTTCACATGTGGTAATCGATTATATTAAGAAAGAAACAAGCCTAAAACGCTTCCAACAACTCAGTGTATTAAAGCTGAGGAGCTAATCCAAGAAGTAATGTCTCTTTTGCCCAGGCCCACAGCAGCTTTCATGATGCTTATTTCTAGGGCACTATTTGCATTTGTGAGTTTTCTCAGTAGAAAGCTTCCCTTGGAACGTTGCTGATTGGAGTTATCAGCATCATCATTTCAATTACAGAGTTTCTGAGTTATAAAAGGGGTTAATAGCCATCCAGTCAAACTCCCAGCTAAATCAGAACCCTGGCAACAACACTCAGCAAATTAGAATTGACATTTTAGAGGGGTGGGAAACATTTTTTTTCTTTTACATGAGAGTTAATGTGAAATAAGAGAGAGTGCTGAATCTGGGGTCTAAAAGTCCTGGCTCCCACCTCAGACCTAGTTGCCTGGGTTGGGTAACTGGGTAATTCATTTAAACTTCTGTCGTCTTGGTATTTTTATCTGTAAAATAAGGGGGTTCAAGGTCCCCTCTGTCCTAATCTAGGCATGTATACATTTCATTTGAGCCTTACAACAACATTGTGGAGATGGTACCATAAGTATTGTTGTCTCTGTTTTCCAGATTTTGACACTACCTATCCAAGGTCACATAGTAAGTCTCAGATGTGGGATTCATTCCCAGAGATTCCTGGCTCAAAGAGATAGCCTGGATACCATGAGGTCCCCATGGAAGTTTATATATTATGGTTTACATAATTAAAGACATCCCTAAAATTGTGTGGTTTGGGTAGCTTGTCAAGTCTCATTTCACTCCCATGCTTGTGCCAATCACCACTAGGTGGGATACAACATTTTTCTTCCAAAGCAACAGAGACCATTTAGAAGCAAATTACTCAAGGATAGGGAAGAATTCTAGCAGACATGTCTCAGCTCACTCTACTAAACTTAGTGTGGTTAATGGAGGAGTGCAATGGGTTGAGAGATTTGTAATGGAAAATGTATTCAAGAGCCAGGCTAGCCTATTGCTTGTTTCTCCTACAGGACATCTTATCTCCTGTGTCTTTGGCTTTGCATTATTTGTAATGCCCCTTCCTGGGTCATTTGTGATTTCTGGAGTCCTGGTTTCCTTCAAGACTCAACTCAAGTACCATCTAAAATAGGGTAGACCTTTCCTGAATACATCCCCTTCCTCCCTCCACCCCTGGCAACCAGTCCCTTCTTCTCCAAGGTTACCTTAGAATTGCTTGGTGTCTGTCTTGTATACTCCTATGAATGTACATGTTGCTTCTCCTATTACAATTAAGTTCCTTGAGTTTAGGACCTTTTTAAAAAAATCTGCATCTCTAAACCATAGCAGGCACATAATAAATGAATATTTTGTTAACTGAATGTCCCATCCCCAATCACTCTGAGAATGGGAGTTTAGTAAGAAAGTACCCTGGAAGTCTCTGCCTAATTTATTTTCTTCTGCTCTTTTGTTTCATTTTGTTTTGGTGCCTGGCTGGATGGAAGCTGTGGAACATGGGTTTTTGTGAAGCTGTTACAGGAAGAGAATTGTGGTTCAGGAATCTGTGTGTGACCATTGTAAGCACAAAGACATGCCAACAGCAGCCTGGGAATAGTCTAGTTAGGTAGTATTTCTGTAAACTGGAAAAAAGAGAACTTCACAGTCCCGTGTTCCAGATGAAGTAGCCAGCAGACGATGGCCCCTTCCATCTTCTCTCTCCAGTGACTCCAACTGTGCCCCTAGAGCCACTGAGGAGACCCTACTTCTCTCCTCTCAGCCCCAGTTTTAGAGGGCCGCCCTTACCCTTGTAAAGGCAACATAAATGATATGATAGTATGGAGGCAGCACTGGAGGGAAAGCCAGGAGGAGACCCAAGGCCTGGGCTTGCCACTTGCTTCCTCTGTGACCTTAGACAAGTCACTTCACTTTTCTATACCTACATGTCCTCTTTTGTAAAATGTGGGGTTGAATTAGATGACCTTTATGGTTCCTTCAAAGTCAAATTACTAGGCTTCTAAGTTGGTATCAAGACAACCACTTTCATTCCACCCCACCCACTCTAATTAAATTCCAGAATCTCTGAATCCTCTACTTCCAAAAGATAACCTTGCTCATGCCTTTTTTAGCCATTTGATGGCCTCTGAGGGTCTCTATCCTTGCCTCATTTTGTTTCTTCCTGTTGGTCTCTGTTTTCATATTTACTCTATACTCATATTTACACAATTCATGGCCTCTGCAATACACTGATTAGTAGAAAACTGATCCTTATTTTGTCCAAACTAGATGATTAAGCAGGCATAAGAACGACAGAAATAAAGAACGACATTTTGGTCACTTTTACACATATTGTTTGCCATGATTTGGATGGCATTTGTAACGGATGAGTCAATGATCAGTATGTTTCAATGGCCTAGGTAGTGAGCAGGGAGGGGTAGAGTAGATAGCAAAGACTGTCAAGGCTTTTGTCTCCAAAATTCTACACAAGCAAGGGAGATGTAATCAATTATGTATGGGCACATTAAGCACCTTGGGCATTAAAAATGTAGATACTCTATTACATTATAGATTATATTATATTATAAGTACTGCTTCCCCAAGGTCATACAAATAGTAAATAGGACAGCTGAGATTCAAATTCACATTCTTTGATTAAACTACAATGCACTTTTCAAAGGGGTAGAAATATTTTCCCCTGTGGCAAAACTAGTTGGAGGGTATAGAGAAGGAGGTAGCCCAGAGGACAGGAAGTAAGTTGTGACAACAGGTAACATAAAACAGCCTGAGAGAAGGGAGCAGTACAGTCCTCCTACTCCTATTCCTTGCCAACCCTTACTGCCTTTTCTCATTCTTCTCCAAGGACCCACCTCTTTCTACAAGCCCACGGGGTAGAAGCAAACTCCCCTGGGTATCAACCCCCTAGAAGAAAGCTCCAGCAAACCATAGCCAACTTTCCTCCACATTCAGTCTTCAAACTATGTTGGGCAAAGATTACCAGGAGCTAAAACTCTGCAACAAGACAAGCTTGATTTAAATGGAAGACAAACACCAGATAATAGCAAGAAATGAGAAGAATTAGGAGAGGCAGAAGTATGGGAATGGGAGTATTGCATGTCAAGGTTAATCTAGAAGAGCAATAAGACAGTTCACTTGACCATGAGTCCCAAACACTTAACCATGAAAACCAACAAGGTCATGTCATGAAAGGGGAGTTGTGATAGGGCAGAGTGGGAAGAATCTGGAGGCTGCGGGCTTGCAAGAAGAAAGGGAACACCAGAAGGTTCCATCTTGATATAACCAGGACTCAAGCAAGGCATTTAGCTGTAGAAGTTGAGGAGAAATTTTCTGACTTGAGTGATACTATCAAGAAGTTCAGTTCAACCAGTTCAGCATGGAAGAGAGCAAAAGACAAAAAAGTTAGGAAATCAATGACTGGATTTCCAGTTGTATCATTTACTCGTGCATTACACTGGATTAAAAATAGCATTTTCTCCATTTTAAGTGAATTGTTACAATTCCAAAGAATTGTCTAATCTTCATGTTCTGATTAATATTTCTAATATTTGGTAAGATTTCAATGGTGATTGGTATATTTATAATCACCTTTTTGCTGCTTTTATAAAAACCATGGCAGCCAAAATAAAAAATGAACCAAATACAAAGACCAGATAGAGAGATGAGGAAAAGAGTGAGCATGAAAATAGATCATTTTGAAACAACACCACCCTCATTTGTGTCTCTTCTGTTACATTCCTTCATTTAATATTGTGCTGAATTCTAAAAAAAAAAAAATTCCCTTTCCATCACTAGAATTCCATGTGGGAAACAGGGGTGGACAATACTCTTAAGTAAAAAGAACCGGTGTGTTCTGCAGCTGGGTCAACAATGACTCATGGACAGCTGCACGTATCTGGCATGCAGGTCTTTGGGTTTTCACTTTCAATGACCACAGCGATCTGATATGGAGAAAATGTCCCCACTTCTCCAAGATCTGAACCGAAGACAAATTGCTCTTCCCACATCCATACATTCAGCCCCAAAACCCGTTGTGCCTGTCTTTATTGATCCTGTCAGATGAAATTGAGGCTTATACCAAGATCCATGCCTGCCAAATGCCGAATCATAAGCAATGTTCCATCTAAATTTTGGAATGTTAAGTGGTTCACCATGCTAATCTGAGCAACAAATTATGAAGTCTGAGCATAGAGGAACAAAATGTAAAGTTGAAATTAAATAAAAATTGTCATCATTGCTGTTTACATATTTATTTCAGTCACATCCAACTCTTCATGACCCCATTTGGGGGTTTCTTGGCAAAGATTGATGGTTTGTCATTTCCTTCTCCAACTCATTTTACAGATCAGGAACTGAGGCAAACAGGGTTAAGTGACTTGCCCAGAGTCACACATCTAGTAAGTGTCTGAGGCTGGATTTGAATTCAAGTATTCCTGACTCCAGAGCCAGCACCCAATCCATCAGACCAGCTAGCTGCCCCTAATGAAAATTATAACCTAATTAATCTGACACATATCACGTGTGACACACATGTCACATGCCAAATCATTGTTGAGTTGTGGGGTACTTCAATATTTCAAAGACCTAGAATTTCTTCATTGTGAATGTTTTTCAAGCACACATATCATCACCTTCTAAAACTTTCTTGATGGTCATGGAGGCTGGCTGGGACCAAACAATAAATAAATCACCTTCAAGCCAACCTGGGGGTAAACCCCTTCAGACTTGCACAGTCTGGTCCCCAAACAAGAGGCATAGAGCTGGTCATCAGCCCACAACCCAAGCTTCCCAGATGGTCAGAATCAGCCTTAACTTGTGTTCTGTCCACAATTAATTCCAAAACAAGGGTCATCTCTGTGGTTACAATGAGGCAAGAGAAGAAGGCCGCAGTAGAAACTCCACACTACAGAGATGAGAATGGCAAACCATTAACATAAATAACAATCATCAGAAGTCTTTTTTACTCAAAGACACCAAGTATTTGTTGGAACATCTGTTGGGAAGAAGAGTCTCTACTTCAAGATATAAGAGAGTTTTTGTCACCAGCTGTTACATTCCATTCAGAATGTGACTAGTTCTCTTCCCAAGTGTTCAGGGATTATCAAGGTCAATAGGGTATTAGGATAATTATATAGGAGGCAATAACATGATGCCACTGTGGATAGAGTATTGAGCCTGGTGCAAGGAAGACTCCTCTTCCTGAGTTTAAATCCAGCCTCAGACACTTACTAGCAATGTGACCCTGAGCAAGTCATTTAACCCTATTTGCCTCAGTCTCCTCATCTGTAAAATGAGCTGGAGAAGGAAATGGCAAATCTTTGCCAAGAAAACCTCAAATGGGATCAAGGAGAGTCAGACGTGACAGAAACAACTGAACAACAAAAAGCATTTACATTGCACTTCAAAGTTTGCAAGCACCTTACAAATATTACCTAATGTAATCCCTACAACCTTGTGGGGTAAATGCTATGATTATCAACATTTTACAGATAATGAAGTTGAGGACTTGCTCAAGGTCATATAGCTAGTAAGCCTCTGAGGTAACACTTGAACTCAGGCTGTCATAAATAGAAGCACAGACCTCTCTGTACTGTGACACTCTGTACTGATGGTCCACCTCAAGCCTTGTGGTACCATAATGATGGCAGTCAGAGGACCCACTTTCAAATCCTGCTTCTGCCTCTTTATGGTCTGTATGACCTTGGGCATGTGTCCTAAACTCTGGACCTCAGTTTCCCCAACTACAATATCTTGGGGCTGGGATAGAGGCTCTCTAAGGTGCCTTTCAGCTCCATATCTTGTTTCCTGGTCCTGCTTCTGCACTATACCATGATCTGGCTGCTCATTCTCAGACAGTCTGATGACCCTGTCAACTGGAAGCTATCAGAGCATCTCATTCAAAGTCTATGGAACTTCCTATTGGGTTCCCAGGGAAGTAAACTGTCCTGGGAAACCAGTCTTAGGGATCATCAGGAAGCAAAGCACAGCCCTGTGCTTGGCACACAGTAGGCTCTTAATAAATGTTTATTGATTGACTGACAGACTAAACTGGCAGATAAACTTCCTTCTGATAAAAAACAACAACAACAAAAGCAAAATCTATGAGTTGGGATTTATTTGTTTAAGAGAAATGGAAAGGGGGGTCGAGCAAAGCAAAGAAAAGAGGCAGTTTGCAAAAATAGGAACTTTTTCAAAAAAGAATAACATTTGGAATGGGGGTGGGAGAGGGCTATAGAACAAACAATAACCATGGATCAAGATGATGTGAGGAAGGAAACAGATGCACAGGTAATGATTTTTTGACAGCCACAGGACATAGAGCAACCAGAGAAGGAAAGAAGCATTTATTAGGCACCTACTATGTGCTAGGCACTTTACAATTATTTTCTTATTTGATCTTCACAACAATCTTGGGAAGTAGGAGCTATTATGTTTATTTTACAATTGAGTAAACTGAGGCAGAGGTTACAAAGGGACAAAACCAAGAAAAATGTCAAGGTAAAATTTTCTATTTTTCAAATTTGTATATGATGGGCTCAGTCAATTTTCCTCCTACAGTTCAAATAAGGTGCCTGTCATTAAATACCTGTTACAACCTGACCCATACCAAACCCATACCCTTGGCATCAAAATAGTGAAATGAAGGGACAAGGGAGAAAAAAGTGAATTAGGATGAAGTGATCCCATGATTATTAGCCTGAGACAACAATTAGAAACTGTGTGGGGAGGATATTTTAGGGTCAGTTTGGCAGCTTAAGAAAAAAAATCTTTGTATGTAATTTAAATATCCAAAATCATTTTAATTATTTTCCCAGTGTCCTATCTTTTCTTCTATTTGTTTCCATTTTTTTTAAAATCAAAACATGTCTTCAAAGTTAGGTTAAAGTTTTAATTTCAGGTCGTACCTTTTTTTCTCCCTTTTGTTTCCTTCTAGTTTTGCGATGATTTTGATGTGTGCTGTAGTTAAGTGGCCTCCTTGTGTACACCGGTGGTGTCAAACTCAATTAAAAATGGGGCTAACAAGTCACACAGGAGGATTCTGGTAATGACATATTGACTTAGAAAACCACACAGCAGGCTTATCCATGTTCTATTGTATTTTTGCTTATCTTATTAATTATTTCCCAATTACACTTTAAGCTGCTTTGGGTCACTGGCCAAAAATAGCCATTCAGCACCTCTGGAGTATTAACTTAAGTGTTCACACTCTAAATGTGAGATACTTGCTCAATGACCACCAAATGGACTTTGGTACTGGAGAAACTGAATCACCAATCTTGACATTCTTGCTATAAATTGAACTGGGAGCGGGTGCAGCTATATGACTGACAAGTTCTTCTTGGAAAGGTGCATTAACAAGTTGGCAATGATTGTTTTCCCCTTCCATTCAAGGAAAGAAATAAACATAGTTTCATAGGTCATTTAGTCACTCATTTTGTAGTGCTAATGAGAAGTAAAAGAAGTTTTAAAAAGTAAAAATAAAAAAGAAGTTAAAAACCCTACCCTGAATACTACTGTAGCTTGTTCTATTTGAAGCAGTCAGTTGACACAATAGGTAGAGTACCAGTCCTGAAATCAAGAAGACCTGAGTTCAAATCCAGCCTCAGATACTTACTAGTTGTGTGACCCTGAGTAAGTCACTTAACCATGTTTACCTCAGTTTTCTCATCTGCAAAATGGAGCTAATAGCAACATCTAATTCCCAGAACTTCTATGAGGACCAAATGAGATCAGCATCATAAAGCACAGTGCCTGACATATAGTGAGAGTTCTATAAATGTTAGCTACTGTTGTTATTCACTAACATCTGTTATAGACAATGAAACTTTAGAGAAACTCAAGGAAAAATTCAGTGAAATTCACCAAACTCAACCAACACGTATAATGACACTTTCAAATTTCACTACAGAAGTGGACATTAGTAGAAATGGGGGGGGGGGATGTTGGAAGTAATGAATTAAGAGAAATAAGAGAAAGCAATCAGAGACTTATTCTAACCAGATGCCTCATGACTTTACATTACAAATAAAGTTAGACTCATAACTTTCAAGGAAAAGATATGAAATGAATATAAAGCTAGAAAGAATGGGGGGGAGTTATGAAACACAATTAAATAAGTATTTGGATATGTGTGACACAAGTTATTGTGGAAACAATGGAGGAAAGGGCACTGATGTATTATAAAATATTCATAAGGAGGTAAATTTACATAAAGCTATTACCATAAGGGGGAGGTTATAAGAACTTAAAATCATCTTATTCAATAAACACTTCACTTATTTACCAAGTAAAGAGAAATGGCAACCAAAGAGAGCCCTTTGACTTTGCCATATTTACAATATGGACAACACATTTACAATACAAGGCCTCTAGAAGTGCCATCTTCATTGGGTTATAGAAGAAAAAGATACTAGGTCAGGATTAGAGAGTTAAAGTTGGAGGAGACCTCAAGAGATCATCTGGAGCACGAGCCCTTAACCTTTTTTTGTGTGCTGGATCCCATTAGCCATCTGGTAAAGCCTATGGATTCTTTGTCAGAATCGTGTTTTTAAATGCATAAAATAATATTTATGGTTTTATAGAGGAAACCAATTGAAATGTATTAAAATGATCAAAATATAAAAATAAAAACAAGGGTGAAGAACCCCTGAATTCTAGTCCAAAGCTCCTCTTTTCACAAAGGAGAAAACTAGGGCCCAGAGAGGTTAATGACTTGCCCAAGGTCACATAGCTAGTAAGTGAGTCATCCAGAATAGTCATGGACGCCTTACCTACATTAAGGAAGGACATACCTGCACAGATAAGATCTTGCTTTGATTGATCTGTTTATACTTTGCATGGCCCAGTGGAAAAAGGACTAGATTTAAAGTCATAGGAAGTAGGTTGGAGTGGTTTCTATAATAATCCCCAATTATATGATGTTGGGCTAGCAAACAATAACAAATCACAGCAAAATGGGAAAATAATAGTGGCGCCACCAATTTCACAAGGTAATTGTGAAGTGATCACTCTTAAATTTAGATCAAAATTCTATAGAAATACTTGTCATTTTCACCACCACTGCCACCACCAAAATATCCATCCCTACCATCATTATAACCACTACCATCATAATCACCAGCACCACCACCATGAACATCATCATCATCATTTTCCTCTTCTTCTGTGTCTGCCTTAATGGTAGCCTTTACAGTAATACTATCTACTTTATTGGAATTATTTAATTACAGGGAATGTTAGATTTACAGCTAGAAGGTCCATCAACAATCACCCAATCAAGCATCATCATTTTGAAATCAAAGAACACAAGGTCCAGAAAGCTTCATGACTTGCCCATGGCTACAGAGCTATGAGTTGGCAGAATTGGCCTTTAAACCCAGATCCTAATAGGGATGTTCCATCCATTGTATGATTATGGCAAAGACAATGTCGATGATAATAAGGAAGGTGTATTTCAGAGCAGACATTCCCCTCAACTCCAGGTTATTAAATTTAAAATTCTTCCTCTGCCTCCACATCTTCCTCTGTCCCTCAACGGCCTAATAAAAATCAACAACTTAACTTGGACAAGCACTCAAAACTATTGCTATTTCTCAAGCCTCAATCAACCCCACCCCACTCCCCAAATCACTCTGATGTCCCAAATGGGCCATAGTAATTACCAGAGCATAATTCCTCCTGAGATTTCCGGAACTTCCTGTTCCTGGGGAGACCAGAAATTTTCTGGGAACTGTTTTGCTTCCAGTCCTGATGGATTCCAGGACAAGTTAGGAAATGCAGAAGTAAAATCTAGCTGCCAATCTCACCATCAGCATACAGGGATAGAGAAATGTTCTGGGTACTATTTGAGCAGAATCATTTTCTAGTTTGCTAGTCTGAAAATTAATTTTCTTTAAAAAAGCCTCTCTTTCCTTAGTATATATTCTGTGACTGTCTGCTTGGGGGTGTCGGGGAGAAAGGTTGTTTTCTGATAGTAAGATGTTCCTTTGTGGTCTTGTGCTCTTGAGTTCTGAATAGAGATTAATGACCTGATTATAAAAGGGACAGAGATGACCTCAATCAGAGAAAGGTATTATTTGAGTCTATGGTAGGAAGGAAATGTATAAGTCAATAAGAGATTTATCTTTTTCTTGTTTGTTTGTTTGTTTGTTTTCAATCAAAGAAGAAACGATGCCCTCTGCACTTTGCAGCATTGTCCAGAAGTTTGCTTTCTCCTGGAGTCACGTGATACAAATGGCAATTAAGACTTCAAACTTTGTTCCATATAGAAGTCTGCAGACTAGAGTTCTAATGTAAGGAAAATGAAAAACTTTTACTTACTGAAAAAGAGAATATGGGCATGTCACTGGCAAAAATAAGGAAACCGAGGTTTACAGGCATACCATTGTTAAGGGAAATGTCCCATGTTCCCTTTGAGTGTCCCCATATTGAGAACTCCATATCGATCTGTCTCAAAACCACCTTGCTTCCAAAATGAAGGAATGAATAAATTAATGCAAAAGGATTTCTTATGTGTTTACTATGTACAAAGCACTATGCTAAGTGCTGAGAATACCAATGGGAAAGGGGAGAGGATCTGATCACAGGGAATGTGCAGTATAACTGGAAGGAACAGTATAATAATAATAAATATCAAAACATTCATCTATGAGAGATGGAAAGACCAAGCAATCCTTTGGGTCACCTGTGGTGCAGATGGCAAGGCTCTGGGATCCTTAGGTTCTATAAGTCAGATTTTAGTGCCTGGGGGCTGACTACAGGACATAGAGGAAAGGAAGATGATGTGACCTAGTGGTCTCCCATCTCTTTGGGAGGAAGAGAGTTTTTCACTCTTTTCTTATTCAAGCCACATGAGTGAGGAAGCAGATTGGGAGAAAGTGGAAGGCCAGGGGCCAGGGGTGGGGGTAATACACAGTGGTGCTGGGTCTTCCTACTCCCCAGCTATCCCTCATGAATTGTAGGACTACCCAAGGTTGGGGGAGGGTCAGGGAGGAAGACAAGAGGGGAAGGGCTAATCACCAAAGCAATTATTTGTATTTCATTAAAATACTAGCAGCCTTGTTAATTATTAGTCTTAAAGCACTGAGTTTAATCTATATAATGTGAACCTGTTCACATACATGTAAAGACTAGGATACTAAAGGGACTTGATCCCATGTCATGGAAGGATCAATTAAAGGAACTGGGGATGTTTAGATGAAAAGAGAAGGCTCGAAGGGGAAATGACAACTGACTGTGCCTTTGAATAGCTGCCATATAAAAGAGGGAATAAGACTTATTCCATTTGGCCCCAGAGGGTAGAACTCAGAACACTGGGTGTAAGCTGTAGAGTCAGTCATTCAATCAGTATTTATTAAGCCCTTACTATATGCCATCGACTGAGCTAGGCATTTGGGCACTGGGTAAGTTTCACGTGAAAAGGGCCAAATTTGGGCTTAGTGTCAGGAAAAACGTCCTTAGAAATAAGATGTCCAACTTTGTAAATCATGTGTAGTGTTCATTATACACATATTCTTGAAATGGAAATTTATTGCTTTATATTGAATCCTCTCTCATGTTCTGTTGTGTGCATGGCAATATTTTTTCTTTTCTTATTATTGTATTTAAGTTTAAAATAAATTTAAAAGCTAAAAAGAAAGAAAGATGTCCAAAAATAGAATAGATTTGCTTGAGTGGCAGGGGACCCTTCTTCATCAGAGGTCTTTAGATGGAGGTCAGGGGACCACTCCCTAGGTTTGATGTAGTATAGATTCCTTTTGGGCATGGTTTGGACTGACGTTCCTTTTAACTCACAAATTCTGCAGGTCCATGACTGGGATTAGAATAAAGAAACAGCAGAAGGCAGAACACAGAATTTGTTAGATGATGGATCTATAGGTAGATATGAATCAGAGCTAGCATAGGAAAAGAAGACAAGACGCAGATGGGTGGTTCTCTCTACACCACTGGATGGAGGACCGATAGCAATAGGTTCACAGAGCCATCAAAACCTGTCATGAGAGGCCGATTCAATTACATTATAGCATCTTTCCACAATGACTAGAGTCAGAGCTTACAGGGTGTCAGCAGCACATGGAAGCTGCCCTTCCTTCAAAATTGTTATTCACTAAATGGATCTGTTCTTTCTTCATTTAATTTTATGACTTAACTTAAGTCTTCCCCTCATTCTCATAATCTCAGGGCAGACTTCCTTGAGGAAATGTTTAGGCCTCAATGATATGACAAATTATGGACACAAGTGATTACCTAGCTCTTTTGAATTTGCTACAGCTTTGAAAGTTAGACTTAGTACCTCATATCCCCTAATGTCTGAGTCTTTTGGCATAAATATATGAAATTCAAAATGGGTAATAACATCCATCTTATCTGCTTATGAGTTTATATATTTCATCATGTCCCCACCAAGTTCTCTGCATTATTCATTTTAAAATGGAAGAATGACATAAATTGGTTATTCTAAACTCATAAATATGTTATCCTGACAGTTAGCCTTTGTGCTCTGTAAGCTTTCTTGTTCTTTTCCCCCAAAAAAGTGATGATGAACACACACACACACACACACACACACACACACACACACACATACATAACAATCCAAGTCAAATCACCAAGCATTTATTGAGTACCTCCTATGTGTCAGGCACATGGAGGCAGCTAGGTGCCTCAGAACATAGAGTGCTTGGCCTGGAGTAAGAAAGATCTGAGTTTAGGGGCGGCTAGGCAGTGAATGGAACACCAGCCCTGGAGTCAGGAGGAACTGAGTTCAAATCTGGCCTCAGACACTTAACACTTACTGGACCTGTAACCATGGGCAAGTCACTTAGCCCCAATTGCCCTGCCTTCCCCCCTCCACAAAGCAATTTAAAAAAAAGAAAGATCTGAGTTTAAATCCAACCTCAAACATTTACTAGCTGTGTAACCCTGGACAAGTCATTTAACCTCTGCTTGCCTTAATCTACTGGAGAAGGAAATGGTAAACCACTTCAATTCTTTGCCAAGAAAACCCTCTTTAGTGTGAGAAATAAATATTTCTCTCTTGTATTTAATAACTGATTATTGTATTAGGACCAAGGTTTTTCCCCTTTTCTATTTCCTCATTCAGAAATCAACCAGTGTGGGAAATCTGTTTTAGAGATTTACCCAGGCCAGGATTTAACCAGACAGTAAAAGAAATGCTAAGTTTGAGTGAATAAGTGTGTTTCTGTTCATTGTGTTTGCTCAGACAAATCTGGGGAACTACTGATTCTCTCTATTATCAAGACAGATATGGAAATTGATGTCTCTTTGACAAAGATTTGAGTGACCTAAGTCATACATCCCAAGATAGCCCACCTCCCATTGTGTTAACCAATCAGTTGAGTAAGCACCCCTGGAGAACACCTACTCTTTGAAGGGCTTATAAACTGGGAGCCCACCACCATTAGGGGAATTTAGTCTATGACAGATGGCCAAATGACCATCCTTTTATTAATAACATGCTGTCTTATTAATAAAATGATTAAATTATCCAGAAACTATGTCTCTTGAATTTTTTAATCATCACAATTGGTCACAAAGATACAGACATGATTGAACAAAATGCCAGGCACTGTACTAAATATTTAAAACATAAATACCTGGTGCAGCTAGGTGGTGCAGTGAATAGAGCACCAGCCCTGGAGTCAGGAGGACCTGAGTTCAAATCCAGCCTCAGGCACTAAACACAAAAAACTAGCCATGTGACTTTGGGCGAGTCACAAGCCCAATTGTCCTACCTTCCCTCTCCAAAAAAAAAAACATAAATACCAGTCACTCACCACCATTTCAGTATTTTTTCCCCAGAAAAAATTAAATGCTATCCACATCTAATACATCTTACCTTCATATACCTAACTAGGCTGCTTTTCTCCTTCTGAGAGTCATGGGTGTACTTAGCCATTGGTACTGGTTTCTCTATACTTTTGTATTACCCACTTTAAAGTAGATATATTAATATAACTGAGCATCCTTTCAAAGATATTGCATGGCTTGTTGTTGAAGAAGATAATTTAGTCTCTTAATATTTTTGGAAAAGTTTGTCATTATCAGAGGAATATTTCTCCTAGACATTTCACATTTTTGCAATAACACACCCTCTTTAAATACTTAGGTGTTGAAACTTCAGTCTCCAAGGTTTTTTTTTCAAAGAAATAATTTTTATTCTAACACTATTTTTCCCTTCAGGTTTGTTTCCTTACTGAAAGGTCTTCCCTGTTCTGTGTTCTGTCAGGGAGTCCATGGAAACTGGTTTTAATCGTAAAGAATTATTTATGAGCATTCGGTGGCAGTGGACCCTGGGATGTCTCCCAGGTAGAACCTTAAAAGTTGATGCATTATAGTAAAATAACCCTGTAGCAAATCCTTCAGGGTAAAGTAGAGAGAAGATTGATAGTCAGTCAATCACCAGCCTTTTTTGAGGACCTCACTTGCACTCCCATCTCATATAGTCCTGTACTCAATACTGACCTTCCCCAGAGAGACAGATGATAGAGGGTCCCAAAAGGGTTATTAATAAGGAAAAGTTTCAGAGAAAAATAACTCCTTAGCTTAGAGGTTAAACTTCCATAGCTTGACTCTTCCTAGACCTTTATGAGCAAAAAAGAAAAAAAAGTGTGGTATTTTAAAGGAAAATTCTCTAGCAATTCTTGCCATTTGAATAGTTTTTTTTTTTTAAATATTCTATTAGACCCAAGATAATCAGCTTTTAAAAATAGTGTTGTTGTGTTTTTTCTTTCATTAAATACACCCACATGCATGCAGGATTGAGTTTTGACTGGAAATTAATGAGGAAGATATAAATTAGCATACAGGTTAAAGAATTCAATCAGGCCCTATGAAGAGTGGGAATAGTTGGAATTGAAAGTTTAAGCTAACTCTTAAAGAAAAGATGGAATAAACATGACAGTCCCCAAATGGGACTGAAATCAGCATTGCTTGGGTCAATCCTGATGAATCAAGAGGGGCATTAATTCAGGGAGTGCATGTTAAGAGAAAATGTTGGGTAAAGGGAGTATATACAAAACAAGATGTTAATTAAAGCCCAGATATAATTTTGTCAAGATTCTGGGGATCAAAACAGTATAAGAGAGTTAGACAAAATGCCCAGAATTTGAAGGAAACTGATTCTTAATGTGACTGGGATCCATTGATATGAATGACCTAATTCTATCTCATTGAGGAAGATGTTGGAAGATGACATCGAAATATGGCATGAAGGAAAAGAAATGGACTAAGGATGCCAACCAGCATCTTTTGCTTGAAAATCAATTTCAAGAGTTTAGTTTAAGGTTAGAGCACACAGACCCATTGTTATATGATCATCACAAAGATAAAGTTGTCCCAGGGAGGGTTAATTTAGCCAAATAGAATTCTCAGGTGAATATACTTTGGCTAAATTATCAGGCAAATAAGAAAACTAATTTAGTGGTTTTAATTTTTAATATGACTGGCAGGATGGAAAAGTAGGTAGTGAGAGAGAGAGGCAGGCCAGGACAAGGCCTGATCAACGTGGTAGCAAGTCATTCCACCAACCACAATGGCCATTGCCAGGCCTATCAATGAAGGGCTGGGACTGGAGAGAGCAGGGCAAGAATCAAATGTAGGGCCCCTGGCAGAGGCAGAACTACTCCTGGGCCTACCAATCCACAGCCCAGAAATTTAAAAAGGCCCCCTCTGGACCTCCAGGGACCAGGATGATAGCAGAGTGAACCCCAGCTGCCCCAATCACCCCCTCTGACACTGAGAGCATAATAATTGTTGCCCCAGGGCAAAACCTTAAACAGTAAAGACTTGGGAACCCTAGAAGAAGAGCATATCTAGGACCCTGCCTCAAAATGGGTAAAAAGTAGACTGCGAAGACAAATACCCTGGAGTCCTACTATCATGAGAGGGAGAAACCAAATTCAGAGGGAGACTGTGTTGACTCCACACCCACAGCTGAAGCCTCAACAGGGAACTGGTCTCAAGCACAGAAAGCATTCCTAGATGAGCTCAAAAGAAACTTTGAAAATCAAATGAGAGAGATAGAAGATAAAATGAATAATTATTTTAAAATCAAAATTGCAAAATTAGAAAAACATTACAATGAAGAAAACAGATCCTTAAAAATAAATATGTGTGATATGGAAAAGAGGATCCAAAAACTAACAGAGGAAAATAATTCGCTAAAAACTAGAATCAACCAAATTGAAGCAAATAACTCTATGAGGAACCAAGAATTAGTCAAACAAAACATCAAGAATGAAAAATTAGAAAAAGAGGTAAAATATCTCAATGGAAAAATAACTGACCTGGAAAACAGATCCAGGAGAAATAATCTGAGAATCATAGGCCTACCAGAAAATCATGATTAAAAAATGAGCTTGGACAACATCTTCCAATAGCTCATCAAGAAAAACTGCCCTGAGATACGAGAACCAGAGGATAAAATAGAAATCAAGAGAATCCACTGGACACCTCCTGAAAGAAATCCCAAACTGGAAAGTCCTCGAAATGTTGTGGCCAAACACCAGATCTATCAGGTAAAGGAGGAAATACTTTAAGTGGCCAGAAAGAAACAATTCAAATATCGATGAACCACAGTGAGGATCGCACAGGATCTGGCAGCCTCTACAGTGAAAGATCTGAGGAAGTAGAATATAATTTTTCACAAGGCAAAAGAGCTCAGGTTACAACCAAGGATCAGCTACCCAGCGAAACTGAACATATTCTTCCAGGCAAGGAGATGGTCATTCAATGATATAACAGATTTCCAGACCTTCCTGATGAAAAAGCCAGAGCTCAACAGAAAATTCAACCTCCAATTATGAGATGCAAGAGAGACATAAAAAGGTAAACAAAGAAAACACACACACACGCGTGTGCACACACACACACACACACACACACACACACACACACCCTGTTATTTAATAAGAGCCAACTGTTTATAGACAAGTAAAGGGTATGAGTATAAATTACACAAAATGATGATTTAAAAAATCTCATTAAGGGCTACAAAGGGACTGCAGTGGAAGAAGAAGAATGAATGAAGTGGAAAAGAGTAAATTATGTCACACAAAGAGGCATAAAAACAATATAGCAGAGGGAAAGAAGGGTGGGAGATAAGTATTATATGAGCCTTTCCCTCATTGTTTCTGGTGCAAGGAAGGAATAACACAATCAGTTAAGCATAAGATTCTGTGGAGAAAAGACACAAAATGTATCATAATAGAGGGAAAGAGGGGACAGAGAGGAGCTTTGCATGAGATTTGTTCCTTTCACTTTTGGTGCGAAGAAGAAATAGCATACTACACTAAGTATAAAAGTATCCTACAGGCAGTAGAAGGGGGGAAGAGTTAACAAAGTGGAGGGGTGGTTAGAAGGGAGGTTAGAAGTAAGGGGGGAGGGGAAGAAAATGAAGGGGGGCTGATAAGAAGGGAATAATAAGGGAGGTGGTGGTCAAAAGGAAAACTCTTAAGGAGGAGAAGGGAGAAGGGGAGAAAAATATAAGCATAAACAGGGGAGGGAATAGGACGGAGGGAAAGAAACAGATAGTAATCATAACTATGAATGTGAATGTAATGAACTCTGCCATAAAATGGAGGCAGATAGAAGAATGGATTAAAAACCATAATCCTACAATATCCTGTTTACAGGAAACATATCTGAAACAAAGGGATACACACAGGGTAAAGGTAAAAGGCTGGAGCAAAATATATCATGCATCAGTTAAAGTAAAAAATAAAAGCAGGGGTAGCAATACTTATCTCAGATAAAGCAAAAATTGATCTAATTAAAAGAGTAAGGAAGGAAACTGTATCCTGCTAAAAGGCACCATCAAGAATGAAGCAATATCACTACTTAACATATATGCACCAAGTGGTATAGCATCCAAATTCCTAGAGGAGAAGGTAAAGGAATTAGAGGAAGAAATGGATATCAAAACTATATTAGTGGGAGACCTTAATCTCCCCCTCTCTGAACTTGATAAATCCAACCTCAAAACAAACAAGGAAGAAGTTAAGGAGGTGAATAGGATTTTAGAGAGGGTAGGTATGATAGATCTCTGGAGAAAACTGAATGGGGATAAAAAGGAATATACTTTTTTCTCAGCTGTATATGGCACATACACAAAAACTGACCATATAGTAGGACATAAAAACCTCACAATTCAGTGCAGAATGGGAGAAATATTAATTGCATCATTCTCAGATCATGATGCAATAAAAATCATATGCAATAAAGGGCCATTGAAAAATAGACTAAAAACTAATTGGAAACTAAACAATTTAATCGTAAAGAATGAGTGGGTCAAAGAAGAAATCATAGAAATAATCAGTAACTTCATTCAAGAGAATGACAATAATGAGACAACATACCAAAATTTGTGGGATGCAGCAAAGTTTTATATCCTTGAGTGCATACATGAGTCAATTAGAGAAAAAGGAGGTCAATGAATTAGGCATGCAATTGAAAAAGTTAGAAAAAGAACAAATTGGAAATCTCAATTAAATACTAAATTAGAAATAATGAAAACCAAAGGAG
This sequence comes from Gymnobelideus leadbeateri, assembly GCA_011680675.1. NCBI lineage: Eukaryota > Metazoa > Chordata > Mammalia > Diprotodontia > Petauridae > Gymnobelideus > Gymnobelideus leadbeateri. Next base: position 773,143 of record WOXC01003108.1, on the reverse strand, counting down.
AGATTAATAAAATTGAAATTAAGAAAACTATTGAATTAATAAATAAAACTAAGGGCTGGTTTTATGAAAAAAAAAAAAACAACAAAATTGTTAGACCTTTAGTCAATATGATAAAAAAAAAAAAGAAAGAAGAAAACCAAATTATGAGTATCAAAAATGAAAAGGGTGAATCTACCACCAATGAAGAGGAAATTTAAACAATAATTAGGAATTATTTTGCCCAATTGTATGAACATGAATTCAATAATCTTAGTGAAATGGATCAATATTTATGAAAATATAAGTTGCTCAGATTAATTGAAGCGAAAGTAAATTACTTAAATAACCCCATCTCAGAAAAAGAAATTGAATAAGTCATCAGTGAACTCCATAGGAAAAAATCCCCAGGGCCAGATGGATTTACTAGTGAATTCAATCAAACATTTAAAGAACAATTATTTTCAATACTCTACAAACTATTTGGGAAAATTAGTGAAGAAGGCATCCTATCAAATTCTTTTTATGACACAAATATGGTACTGAGACATATCAAGAAGAGATAAAACAGAAAAGTAGGTAGTGAGATGTCCTCAAAGTCAAGAAAATCTGAGTTCAAAACTTGTCTCTGATATATGTTGGTTGGGCAAGTCACTTAAACTTGAAATGCTCTAACAATTGTGTACAATGCAGAGAAGGTGCCAATTGTAGGAGCATCCTCATCTGGGAGTTCCTTATATGAATGAAATCACAATTTCTATCCTCTAATAATTTATGAGTGAATTGGAAGTCTGGATTAATATGAGCCTTACCAGGTCCAACGTAACAAAAGTTATCATAGTAACTTGCCCATATTTCATATCACACAAGATATTACTCTAAAGTGGATGTGAAGATGGCGGAGTAGAAACAGTACTTCCAAGGTGCTCTCCTCCACACCACTTCCAAACCATGTAAAAGGGGACTCTGAACAACTTCTGGAGCTCCAGCATCCACAGAACAACACAGAGAAGCTAACCTCCCGCTGAGGATAGCCCGGCAGCCCTGCAGGGAGCAGCCAGCAAAGCACTCTGAGAGCAAGCAGTGCAGTTCGCTGGGAACCAACAGCACAGCGCTCAGGGAACTGAGCCCAGGCCTGAGGGAGTCTTGGTTTTAGCTCCAGGGCGGCCTGGCCAGCAGGCAGCTGGAGGGACTCCAGAACACCAGCAACTGTGGCGATTCCAGAATTATCAACACAGATATGCCTAGGACAGAGTGAGAGGTTAGTGCCCTACTGACTATATATTTGGACCAGTATTTGGAGAACACGTCCACTCCTTCCCCTAGGGGCGAAAAGCAGCTTCAGTGGCAGCTTCAGCTCCTGGTCTACTAACTGTAGGGAGATCCAGCGATCAGTCTTGGGGGTTAATCATTCTTGCTTTAACCTCCCTGGATCTGGATTGCAGGCTGGGGGGGAAGTCTAGGGTGGGTATCCAGCTTGCCAGAGCATGTGGAGAGTCCACAGAGGCCACCCAACTAATACCTCTGGAAGTTGTGAAGACCCCAACGTTTGGGACAGAAGCTCCCCTGGCTGGAGGCAGAGTCCTACTGTGGCAACAAGCCCAAAAGTCAAGTAATTAAGTGGCAACATGCCTAAGCAAAGAAAACAAAACAAACAGAAAAAAATGCAACATTAGACTCCTATTTGGGGGGCAAAGAGGATCAAAGCATGGAACAGGAGGAGGACTGTGAGGTCAGAAATCCTGCTCCAAAAGCCCCAAATGAAAATATGAGTGGGTTGCGGACCATACAGGACCTTAAGAAGGACTTCAAAAACCAAATAAGAGAAGTGGAGGAAAAATTGGGAAGAGAAATGAGAAGGATGCAGGAAAAGCGTGAAATGAGAGTCAACAGCCTGACTGAGGAAAATAACACCTTAAAAAATAGACTAACTCAAATGGCAAAGGACACCCAAAAGGGCAATGAGGAGAAGAATGCCTTAAAAAGCCAAATTAGCCAGAAGGAAAAAGAATCTCAAAGGCTCACTGAGGAGATTCATTCCTTCAGAGTTAGACTGGCACAAATGGAAGCTAGTGACTTTATGAGAAGTCAAGATGCTGTTAAACAGATCCAAACAAATGAAAGAATAGAAGGCAATGTGAAATATCTCATGGGAAAAACCACCGCCCTGGAAAATAGATCCAGGAGAGATAATTTAAAAATTATTGGACTACCTGAAAGTCATGATCAAAGAAAGAACCTAGAACTCATCCTTCAAGAAATTCTCAAGGAAAATTGCCCTGATGTTTTAGACCCAGAGGGCAAAATAGAGGTTGAAAGAATTCATAGATCACTTCCTGAAAAAGATCCCAAAAACAAAACTCCTAGGAATATTATAGCCAGGTTCCAGAATTCCCAGATCAAGGAGAAAATACAACAAACAGCCAGGAAGAAACAGTTTCAATATTGTGGAAACACAATCAGAATAGCACAGGACCTGGCAGCTTCTACACTGAGGGATTGAAGGGCATGGAATATGATATTCCAGAGGGCAAAAGAGCTGGGACTGAACCCAAGGGTCACCTACCCAGCAAAACTGAGTATTTTGTTTCAGGGGAAAATATGGTCATTCAGTGGAATAGAGGACTTTCAAGCATTCTTGAGGAAAAAACCAGAGTTGAATAGAAAATTTGACATTCAGACACAAGAAGCAAGAGATGCTTGAGAAGGTAATCAGGGAAAAGAAATCAAAAGGAACTTATCAAAGTTGAACTATTTACATTCCTACATGGAAAAACAATAACAGTGACTGATGAAACCTTCCTCATTATGAAAATAATTGAAGAAGGGTATATGGGCATATGAATACATATGTGAATGTGTGTATATATGTTTACAGGTATACATGGATAGAGGGCACAGTTTGAATTTGGTGGGAAGGGATGATACTTAAGGGGTGAAGTTAAGAGGTGAGAGAATAAAGTGGCAAGAGGAGATGGGGAGAGACAGGGTAGGATAAACTATCTCATGTAGAAGAAGCAAGGGGAAGTGGTTGCAGGGGAGGGGAAGAACAGGAAGGCAAAAAGGCAAAACCATATTCTCATTGAATTTGGCTCAGGGAGAGAATGACATACATACTAAATGGGATATCTCACCCTGCAGGAGAGTAGGGGTAAGGGGGATGAGAGGGGGATGATGGAGGGGGGCATTTTGGGGGAGGGGAGGTTGGAAGTATGCACTATTGAAGAGGGTCAGGATCAAAGTAGGGAATGGACCAGGTGGGGGGTGGGATGTGTGGGAGTGAAATATAAGCAGTCTTTTACTATATATCTACTATGGTAATGTTTTGCATAGCTATACATGTACAACACATACTGAATTGCTTATCTTCCCAGAGGGAGTGGGTGACAAGGGAGGAAGGGAATGCATCTGAAATTCAAAATTTTTTAATTAAATGTTTCAAATATATATATAAATACTATTATTAATACTATTTTGCATATAATTGGGAGATAAGATGTGCAGGCATTGGGATACAGAGATTCACCTTGCCCTAATGGTAAAGTCGAAGGGGGTATGGGAGAAGATATGGGAGAGAGCAGATTGGAGGAAGCGATATCTTGTGGGACTGCTATTCTGAGAGGGCGGGTAGGGGAAAAACAGGGGAAAAAATTATAACTCAAAATCTGGTGGAAATGAATGATGTAAACCAGAATTTAATAAAGCATTTGTTAAAAAACAAGATATTACTCTAAAAATGGTTATTGGTATGAAGGGAGAAACAAATTTTGTCAAAGATCAGCCTAAACAAAGCTCTCTCACTTGGTTTTAGAGGATTAGTGAGAACTTTAGGGTGGAACTGCCATATGTGCAATATGTAAGAAGAAAGTCGATGATGATGATGATGATGTTGATGATGATTAGCAGGGTTTGTGAAGTGCTTTACATATATTCTCCTATTTGATCCTCACGAGCACCCTGGGAGGCATGTGCTATGAACCTCATTTTATAGACGAGAAAACTGACTAGAGATTAAGTGACTTACCCAGGGTTGCACAGCCAGCACATACATGTCTGTGGTAGGATTTGAACTCAGGTCTTCTTGACTTCAGGTCTAGAGCTCCTTCCACTGAACCACTCAAGGGCAATCTATCTTAGGAAGTAATATACCTCTAAATTACCTGGCATTTAAGCAAAAAGTTCCAGTTTCCCTTAAGGCTCCCCTGCCCCCAAATATCTGTTCTCATATAAAAATAATAATTAAGCATATTTGGTATGCCAGGCACTCTCCTCTCTAGAGAAAATGTAACCTAAAACAGAGTTAGATGGGTGATACCTCAGGAACGGAGAAGCAGAGAAAGAGGTTTACTAAAGAGTGTTTGTTATGTGAGGCACTAGGAGAACCCAAAGGGAAATGAATAAATATGTATGATCATTAAAGTAGAAACATGTTCTGGAGGGGGAGAGGAGGAGGAGGAAGAAGAACATTTGGTTAAGTTGTAGACTTGAGGATCAATCACTGAAGGGGTTTCTCACAAGAGGAAGTACCATGAGATGAGGACACTGAATGAGTAAATTTGATGAGTAGGTCATGAGTGAATGAATGAATGAATGAATGAAGCATTTATTAAGTGCTTACTACATGCAAAGTGCTACACTAAACTCTGCAGATACAAATAAGAAAGTCAAAGAGTGCTTATTCTCAGGGAGCTCACATTCCACTGGGACAATGCCATATCTATGGCAGGTTTCAGCTTCAAATTCAAGAAAAACTCCCACGGTCCTGAAGGGACAGCAGCAAAGAACTTGGCCATTATTCTTATTAAATGTCTTTTCCATTGACAAAATCATATCAGATGTTGGTATTTAACCATCTGACAGTGACAAGGACTTTGGAGACAAGCTGGAGATGTAGCCCCTCAAGGAGCTGTCCCCAGGCTACTTCTCCACAGGGGTCACTTCCCCTGTGATGGTGGCTAAGGACACACAGCTGGAAGGCTGGATATTCCCAAGGTTCTTCATTTCAGGGTCCTGGGCTGACCCAATCCAGCTCTGAAGGGGGATGCTGGTCAAGGTGGCAGTTGTGGTTGGGCTTAGCTCCTGCTGCCTCTTCTCCTTCAGGGAGCCTTGCTGTCTCTGCCAGGCCAACTTGCCAGCTATGTCAGGGGTAGATGTTTGGCTATGTGAATTTGGAAGTGACCCAATCTTGGAATCACATAAGTAATCATATATGTGTGTGCATACATAAATATATATATACAAATACTTGTAGAGAGAGAAATGTATGTATACATGTGTATCTATATGAAGAAATGTATATATATCTGAGGGTATATACATATATGTATATGTGTGTATACATAGGTACACACACATATATACCCACATACATAAGGGAAGGGAAGGAGGGAGGGAGGGAGGGAGAGAGAGACAGACAGACAGACAGACAGATAGACAGACAGAGACAGACAGACAGACAGAGACAGAGAGAGAAGAGTGAAGAGAGAGGAGAGGGGAGAGAAGCTATTACTGTTATTACATGTAAGAATCTGCTTTACTAGGAAAGATAATCGCTCAAGGTGTCAACAGTCTTTTATAATTACATTCATTAGTTCAGCACCCTGTACTTCAGAGAAAATTCAAACAAAGAAAATAGATAAAATACAAGCAGAGAAATAAAGACCAACAGACAGGGCTTCTAGCTGTCTGAGAAATTTGCACAGATCCAACTGTCTGACCAAGGCAATACATGTATAGTTACCAGAGAGAGAGGCACCGACATCTGGGTTTTTCAAAGGTGGAGTGGGCTCCTTAAAGGCTACCCAGAGTCTCATCTGGTCAAATCACAAGAACACTCTTCTAATAAGTGAGCCCCAAAGCAAAATGCTAACCCCAAAGTATTTGTACCCTTTTTTTCAAGCCAGAGGTCATCAAAACCCTCCTGACTCCGTGCCTACTTAGAAATTAATGAAAGGTGTGAAAGCTTTCCTACAAGCAAGCCTCCCCTCAGCAAGCTTCCCTTAATGGACTCCACCTGAGGCCTATTAAAGGACAGGAAAAATCTTATATCCCATTAACATTACATAAACTTGAAAGGATTGTGAAGGATTCTGGACTTCTCATGTCCCCATGATCTTCCTTGCCCAGGACCCCCAAAACAGCAGAACTTGGTAGCAGTGTTCACATTGGGAGCTTTGATCAACTTGGATATTAGGCAGAAAATCAATTAAAATTTCACAAAAAGTCCAACAAATAAACTAGTGCATGCCCTAAGGGACACTTCTTGAGTGCCTAATGAATGTGGAAAAGTCCTTCCAGCAGCTAGTATCTGTGAATTACCCTTTTGCCTCATATACTTTCTAAGTTTGAGCCCACCTACCCCTGACTCTGTATGTACTTGTATTTGCCTTTAGGGGCAATGTTTGTACCAACTCTACCACCTTAGTAAAGTAGCCCTTTCTAAAAGCTAAGCCTGGATGATTAATTGATAGTTACCCCAGAATCATGGCACAAAACACAACAGTGAGGACTCATTAGAAAGCAAAGGAGACACAGATTCTTAATGTAAATAGCATTCAGTGACATGAATACTCCTCCCTCTTTGATGGTTATCTCACCACACTCTGGGGACATGTCTCATCATCATTAGTGCATACGTACATACACATGTGTGTGCATGTATATATGTGTACATGCATGTGTGTACATGAAAAAAGAAAGAGGGAGGAAAAGAAGAAGAAACGAAGGAAGGGAGGAATGAAGGAAAGAAAGAAGGAAGGAAAGAAGGAAGGAAGAGAAAAAAAACAAGAGATAGAGTTATCACCACTTACGGGAAAGAGAACTGGATTTGGAACAAGAGAATTTGGTTTCCAATCCTGACTGCCTGTCCCTACTTGTGTGACTTTGAAATTCATTTCTTTCTAAAGGGTCTCAGATTCTTCAACTGGAAAATGAAGCAGTTGAGCTAATTGTCTCTAAGTTTCCTTCCATCTCTTACAATCGTTTTCAGATCCTTGTTTCTTTCCCATGAATTAGAGGGCTACTTTCTAGACAAGCTGATTCAGTCAGTCTGAGGTCACATGATGCTAGATGGACATATGGATGAATGTGCCATATACATAGTCATTCTTTTGATCATTTGGGGCATTTTGCATTAGCAATTATCTTCAACACTTCCATTTAATCCAACAACTATTTATTAAGGGTTTACTACATCTTGTGTTAATTGTTGAGGTTAGAAAGACAAAATCAAACAAACAAGGAACCCCTATCCTCAAGGAGCTTACATTCTACAGAGGGAATATTATATATGAATAGATAAGTAAATGTATGTAATAGATAATATTATTATGTTATATATAATATTATATATAAAATGTATGTAATATATACATATATAAATACAAATATTATATATATAGATAAATAAATTCAAAATATACAAAAGTCAGTCAATAAATGTTTATTAAATGCCTGCTCTGTGCCAGCAACATGGTGCTAAGCTTTGGGGTTACAAAGAGGTTGCTTTCAAGAGGTTAAGTCTAAGGGGGAGGACAATGGGCAAATAACTAAGTAAAAACAAACCTCCTGAAGGATAAGTGGGAAAGAATCCACAGAGAGGAAGCACTGGAATTTAGAGAGATCAGGAAGAACTTCTTGTGAAGGAGGATTTTAGCCCTCTAGGAGGTCGGGGTGACGAGGAACTGAATCCCAGGCAGAAGGGGCAGCCAGTGAAAATGCCCAGAGGTTCTCTTTTAGGAACAGAAGAGAGGCCGGTGTCACTGGATCAAAGAGGACTTGGGGAGAGGGAGCTTAGGTATAAGGAGACTGGAAAGGTGGGGGAGGCAGAGTGTTAGTAGGTCTTTGAATACCAGCTTGTATTTGGCCCTGGACATATAGATCAGCACTGGAGTTTACTGAGTAGGAGAGGATGGTCTCTATGCAGCTGGAAGGAGGATGGACTGAAGGGAGAGACTTATGACAGGCAGATCAGTAGGGCGTGGCAAGGGGGAGGCCTAACGTAGGACACAGCTCCCAAACTGAGAGCTGATGAAAGCTAAGAATTCTAAGAAATGCATGTAAGATTTCAAAAGGAATTTTTAAAAGATAAGCTAATGAATTGAAAAAAAAAAGGATAGCTACATGCTTACCCTGAAATGTAAAGAGAATCAGAAGGTTCCTAGAATGTTGCAAAGATTGTATGTGAACTATATGTGAGCACAGAGACACCCAACGGCCTTGTTCAGACAGAAACAGGTAAAGTTCTTACTGTGGTATATCCCACCACCTCACATAGACTAACAATACAAAAACAGAAACCTGCTCCTGTTGTAGTGTTTGTAATAACTAACTAAGAGGGTATGTGGCCCATACGTGATCCAACCAGACAGCTAGAGGGGCAGCATTATACAGTGGATGGGGTGTGGGGTCAGGGGTCAGAAGACTGAGGTCAGGTCCTGTCTTTGATACATTCAGCTGTGTGTACATGAACAAGTCCCTAGTTACCCTCAGGCCACCTCTCTAAAACTATGAGATACAAATGAGCCTCCTACTTACTTCTTTCCACCTGATTACCCACAAGTATGGAGAGAGAAAGAAAGATGCAGACAGAGAGAGAAACAGAGACAGAGACAGACAGAGATAGAGACACACGGAGAGACAAACAGAGAGACACACAAAAACAGAGACAGACAGATGGACACAGAGAGACAGAGACAGAGAGAAAGACAACAAGCATTTTAGCAAAACTCCCTACCGGCAACTGAGGTTTACAATGCATATAAAGTTCCCCAGTTTCACACAAATAAAAAGGAAAGGAAGAACATGTTCTTCCTTTCTTTAGTGCCAGAGGGGATCAAGGTTACCCAATGTCCAATTCCTTTTGTGTTTCCACTTTTACAATTGTTGTTCATTTCATTTCCATTCCTTACTCCCCCTTGTTTTTATAGATAAAGATGCTGAGAGAGGCTCAAGGTCAATACCCCAGGACAGTTAGCATATGGCAGGGCCAGCACTAGAACCCAGGACTCGACTCCACATTTGGCACTCTTGGTCCATCATCATTAGTAGTGACCACCTCAGAAGCCAATAAAGTGAATGTGAGAGAACTGAGTAGGTAATGAGTCAGAAATATGAAATCTGAAACCATCTTTTAAGATCTTCCAATTGGTGGTTGATGCTGAATTTTTATGATCCTATAAATATTTTGATTGTTACTAGGAGGTCTTTGCTTATTGACTTTATACCAGGAAACGAAGTGGGTGACCCATGAAACATAGTGATTTTGTTGCCATTTAATTCTTATTTATTTGATTGGAAACAGATGTTGTCAGTGCCTGGCAGGTTCCTGCTTGCATGCACGTAAAATTAATATGGAACATCTACAGTGAGAAGGGACTGCTCTTTCAAAACTGGGGAAATGATGACTTCAAAAAGGCCTTAGATTTCTACATCCCCAAATTTCTTTTTAAGGACCATGTCTTCAACCCACATTGATTGGTTAACAATAGGTCCCAGCCCAAGCCTCCCTCATTGCTTGGGCTCTGAAGGAATAAATAGCAGTTGAAACCAGGAGAGTCTTCCCCTCCCAGATTGTTTGTTTGTTTTTAACTAGATAAAAGAGGCCATTCTTTGCCTTATTTTTTTTAATCTAGCCTCAATCACTGTATGGGCATTGCCTCAGTCAAACTGAGACCTGTTAAAGGCCTTAGCTTAAAAAGGCCAAGGTCTCCCACTGCATCCAGGGCCATCTCCTGTCACTCTGATCTAAATCTGGCCACTAGACCCAGATAGCTTTGGAGGAAAGAGTGAGGCTGGCGACTTTGCACATGCCTGCCTCACTTAAATCCTCTTCATTTTCAAGTTATAATATCACCTTCCTGATGTCACAGTCCTCTTTGAGAACAAGGACAGACAACTAATGATCCTCAGACGCTTGGTGAAAGCGCCAAGTGTATTTAATGAGAATCACATTGCATCAGGCCTGACACTGACCAGTCTTCCTCTGCATGTAAAGCCCATTTCGGGCCAGGGACACTGCAATGATCACTGGCCACGTGGCCAGCCTCTGGGTTATTCTGACTACTGTCCAAAACAACAAAGCTCCATACAGAGTCCCAAAGGCAACCCTAGCCCAGTCTTGCTCAGCTTGCTATTAATTCTTTGCTAAGTTCAGGTGTCCCTTGGTTTGAACCAAGAGTTCTAATGACAAAGACAGAGACTGCTAGCATGTCTCCAGGTCCCACCTAGATGAATGAGTAAACCCTAGACAAAATAATGAGGAATCAAACCTTAGAAGCAGAGATCTAGAACTCAAATCCAGTATAAACCTCTCATTTCACAGAAACAGGCCCAGAGAAGTAACAATAAGAACACCACAGTGGGTAAGGCACTGGGCTTAGACTGGGCAATAAAGCAACTTGCTCAGGATGTTGGAGCTAAGTGATATTTTATCAAACACCTTTGCAAATTACTTATTTCCAGTAATCCTTCTTGTAGGATCATAAGAAGTAGAGGTAATTTGCTCCAATCCCTTAATTTTCTGAAGAAGAAACCCAAGGCTCAGATAAGTCATGAGACTTGTTCAGAGTCACACAAGTCATAGGACTTGCTCAAGGCCACATGGACAGTATAATAGCAGGACTGATGCTACACAGTATGAATAAAAGGTATAAAATAAATGACTTAAATTACAGCCCCCTGACTCATAGTCCTAGGTCCTTTCCGCTCTAGGAAAATCTATGATTTTCCTATTAGTCCCTGCTTTCTCTCCCCAGAACCTATCCACATGAGGAAGTCCTAGTGCCTTGATCTTACCCTCTCATTGTCCTGGGCCCTCTTGCTAGATAATGCTCTCCTTTAGCCAATAACCCATCTCACAGGCATTAGAGATTCATGGTAAGTTACAGATGCAAATGGTTAAAGGACTTTCTATTTAGAGCTGGAAAAGACCCAGAAATCATCTAACCCAAACCTTTCATTTCTTAGATTAGAAGGACCTCCAAAAGTAAAGTGACTTGCCCAGGATCACATAGCTAGACAATGTTTTATCAAAAGCCCTTTATTCAGAATATAAACAAGCAGCTTTCAGAGGGAGAAATTAAAAATATCTATAAGCATATGAAAAATGCTCTAAATAGCTACTGATTGGAGAAATGCAAATCAAAACAACTCTGAGGTATCACATCTCACCAGTCAGATTGTCTAGGATGACAAAATAGGAAAATGATAAATGCTAAGAGAGGATGTGGAAAAATTGGAACACTTGATGCATTGTTGGTGGAGTTATGAACTGATTAGACCATTCTGGAGAGCAATCTGGAATTATGCCCAATGGGGTATAAATAATAATCCCCTTTGACCCAGCAATACCACTATATATCCCAAAGAGATCATACAAGTGGGAAAAGGATCCGTATATACACACAAATATATTTATAGCAGCTCTTTTTGTGGTGGCAAAGATTTAGAAATCAAGGGGATGCCCATCAATTGGGGAATGGCTATACAAGTTGTGGTATATTAATGTAATGGAATACTATTGTGCTATAAGAAATGAGGAGCAGACAGACTTCATAATAACCTGGAGAGACTTATATAAACTGACTCTGAGTGAGAAGAACAGAACCAGGAAAAATCTGTACACAATTACAGACACAATGTATGTGTGATGACTAACTTTGATAGACTGGGCTCCTCTCAGCAATGGAGGGTTATAAGACAACTCCAAAAGACTCATGATGGAAAGAGATGTCTGAATTCAGAGAAAGAACTATGTTCTCTCTCTCTTTCATTTTGTTTTGTTTCCTCTTTCTCGTTCACTCCACTGATTATAATCCTCCTTCACAACCTCACTAATGTTTAATGTGAATGTATTAGTAGATCCTATACTTGATTGCATGCTGCCATGGGCAGGGGAAGGAGAGGGACGGGAAGAAAATATGAAACTCAAGGGATTGTGGAACTGAATGTTGTAAACTAAAAGTAAATAAATAATGTTTTAAAGCCCTTTATTCATCAATCAATAAAATTGTATACTTCTCGAGTTTTTCTTCTTATAGGATGATGTAATAAGTAGTGTTTTGTTTTCCTATGGAGAGATAAGGTTTGTAAAGTGATTTCCATACATTATCTCATTTGGTTTTATAGCCCAGCCTTCTCACTTTACAAATGAAGGAAATGAGGCTCAGAGAGGGAAAAAGGAATAAAAGGACAAGAATGAGGGAAAGAAGTTTTGACTCATTCCAGGGCTCCTTCCATCATCATCATCATCAATATCAGCATCAGCAGCATCATTAGGATCCTCATCATAATCAGCAGCAGCATCAAAATCTTCACAATCATCATCAATACCCTCCTCTTCACCATCATCATCATCATCATCATCATCATTAACAACAACATATCAACAACTATTTATTATAGACCTACAAACACTGAGGACACAGAAAGGCAAGCAATGTCTCCCCTCCATCCCCAGCTTGTCCTATTCCTCTCCTCAGACACAGACATGTGCAGGGTTTTACTACCTTTAAGGTCACATGATTGGCACCTAGTCTGGCCTTTCTGCCCTCTGTCCCCATAAAAATCAGTCTGTACCAGGACCTTTCTAATCTGAAAAACAGATCCTTCCTAAGGCCAACAGAGGGACTAAAAAGGGAGTATTTCTTTCACATGGAACCATGCCACTTAAACCAATTAATCGACATTAAATGAGTTTCTCTCATGTGCTGGGTATCACCATGGAGGGGGAAAACCCACCCTCTTTAAATTCTGTAGTGTCTTGCTGATTGTGACATACACTGTAGGAGTATTATAAATCTGAAAAGTCAGCCTCGTGGCCCTGATGTGGCATAAAGCCAAGAGTACCCCAAAACTAAAATAGAATTGGGAAATGTTCTATCAAGTAAATAAAAATCCAACCTAGTTATGTTAACTTGTGGTTTCCTAAATCACTATGTAGGGATCTATTTCTATCTGAGTTTGATGCCACCAATGTAAATGGCACCATCACAAATAAATAGAACCTGAAAAGGAGGTAAAGCAGTCATGTGGTCAGAGCCAATGGGCACCCAAGCTGCTCTAGTGCCCACAGAACATTGAAAGACCTAGAGGAAGGTGGTGGATCCTTATGAAAAACTAAAGGGGCCACATTACTAAGAATGGCAAAGGATTCAAAATCATGGATGTGTTCCCAACATCTCTGGGGGAAAGTGCCCACATCAAGATCATCAATTCATTAAAGTGTGTATCAAAGGAAGAACATTCAGTCTTAAGGTGAGCTAGCCTCTTTCCTTAACATCACATGCCCAAACAACAGTAGGGTCCATCTGGAGTTTGTCTGTAGCAAACAGGGTCAGGGCTATAAATAAGTGAAGAACATCTACCAGGTATTTAACAAATGGAGCCATTCAAATGAGCAGAGGCAACATAACCTAGAGGACGAGAGGCTAACCTTGGATTCAGGAAGAGGAAGGGTCAAGTCTTGCCTATGACCCATGCTGGCTACATGGTGCTGGGCAAGTCCTAACTTTTCAATGTACCAGGAAATGCTCGAAGACTTTAAGTTACAGGTGAATGACTGGTCTGTGTCAGAAATGGGAGTTTTCTCCCAACAATGAAAAACAGGTCAGAGTCAAAGCAAAATAAAACAAAATGATACTCAGATGATTGAATCCACACCCATATTCAATCTCAGGGTATGTAGGGCTTCGGTACTGATCTTGGGAATCAATCCAAGGCACCCCACTGAGTCCCACCCCCATCTCCCCACTAAATCTCTTATTAAAATATAAATACCTTGGGAGAGGGGGTGGTATTGTCTTTCTCTGTATCCCCAGTACCTGGCACCAAATCAGCATTTAATAATGCTTGTTGACTGTTTTATTTCTAGGTGTTTTTTTTAATCCCTGTAGCCTAGCACTTTGTCATGCCCATATTATGTACTTAATAAATATTTGTTAAATTTAACTGAACTGAACTGAGTGAGCCATGTAACAGAAAGAAAAAAAATTATGAGAACCTATTACCAATTTGCTGCTGGACATTCATCAGCTACCATATGGCCACACCAAGAAATCCATTTCCAAGTGCTTTCTGCTTATTCAGTGTGAAGGTCATAATGAAACTTCTGAGCTTAAGGGTTTGTCCTAGGTGGTTGGGTGGAAAACAGTCCATTTTTTAGAAGCTGTTGCACTTTCATAGATCACTGTGATTTGTGAGTTATGTCTCATCCTTCCCCAATACCATCTGGACAGCAACTAATAAGGGCGTGGAATTTTATTTTTCAATAGGTACATGAGACTGTATAATGAGGTGGGAATCTTCCCAGCATAATCAGCACTGGTTAGTCTTAGCCTCAATTCTGTTATGGATTTCAGAACTTAAAAGGAAGGTACAGAAACTAGATGTGGTTAGAGAACAGCCACAAAGACGATGAAGGGGTTGGAAAATACTGATTGTGGGAATGAGGGGAAATAATTATAATAATTCACCCTTAGGAAAAAAAAGGCACTTGGTTGGTAAGAGCAGGTTCCAACATATCCCAGAGGAAGAGGTTCATGGAAGAAGAAAAAAGATGGTGTCAGAAAGATGTCTGATCAAAGAAAAAGAAAAAAAAAGTAGTAAGAGTAAGAAATAACCAATAAGTTTAATTCAATTCAACTAAACATATCTGACATGCTGAGGATAGAAAGATAAAAGTAAAGTATTCCTTGCCTTCAAGGAGTTTATATTCTGCTGAATCAGGGAATGCAATACAGTCAGAAATAAATAAGAATATTAATAGTGATGAGAGAGAGAGAGAGAGAGAGAGAGAGAGAGAGAGAGGAAGAGGAAGAGGGAGAGAGAGAAAAGTGAGGAAGGGGAAGGAAGGAGGGAGGAGAGAGAGATGCTATACAGTAATAGTAGCTGAGAGGGGGAAGGGATGAGGAAAAGCCTCATGTACAAGGTCCCACTTGAGCTGTGCTTTAAGGGATCTGAGAAGGGAGAGCATTACAGACATGGGGGGCAATTTGGGTGACCCTAAGGAGGAAGAAAATGGGAAGTTGTATATGAGGAAAAGTTCACAGGTCAGTCAGATGGTAAGGATAGCAAGTGAATGAAAAGTGATGTGAAATTCTGAAATTCAAAGAGAGGCGTAGGTGGGAGCCAGGTGATGCAAGACTTTGGAATACTCCACTTAGGATTTTGTGTTTTGTCCTTGAGATAGGAGGGAATCATTGGTCATTTCTGGGCAAAGAAATAACACAGTCACACCCATGTTTTAAGAACGTGGCTGGGACTGTGTGGTAGATAGATTGGATAGGAAGGAGAGCAAAGTCAGAATGGCCAAACACAAATAATCTGGACAGAAGGTGCCACTGCCCTAAACTAGGCTAGAGGTTGTATAAGTCCAATGGGCCATGGTCCAAATTCTTAGCTACAATCTCAAAAGATCTAGAAGAAGGCTTTCAGAACTCCAGGAAGGTCTTCCAGAAAGGATTTCTGGCAGGGTATCAGCAAGAGTAACAGAGAAAAGACAGGCTTCATTAGGCTAGGGGCAGGATTACTGGAGAGGGTGTTCCATGAGTAAAATCACAGAGCCAACAAGGTAGACAAAACAGATTTAGGAATGTCAGTGTTCCTAGGAGTCTCTAAAAAGAGACAGAGGGACATTCCTTCACTGTATTGTGAACAGGATAAGAATAACTAGGGTTATACTCCAACATGTGACTAAACTATTTAGATGGGATAGAAGGAAGGTAGGATCTGTCCAACATTCAAACAAATAGGAAACAGTGTGGGGCTCTGACAAGAGCATCAGGGAGCAGACCTCAGTTCTGCCATCTTAGACAATAGATCATTAAGTATTTCCATCTGTAAAAGGAAATCAGTCTAGATCAAGGGATCAAAGGAGGTAATACTTGCAAAAAAAAAATGCTTGACATAGTTCCTGGCATGTAGTAGGCACTATGTGAATGTTTATTCCCTCCTCATCTCTCCTCCCCTCCTCTCTTAGTTCCTATCCCTCTCCATGCCCCCTGAAAAGTCAGTGCTATATTATTTGAATATATTTTTAATAAAAATATTCTATTTGTCCTAAAATAGATCTTTTTCTCACACATTGGTTTCATCTTCTAGTGTTCATTGGGACCTAGCTTTATTCTGACAACAGCCCATCCCTGACCACTATGCTCCCCAGCCACCATCACTCAGATAACCTTCTTCCTGTGACATACATATCACCTGATCACCATTCTTATCCAGCCTCCACAAAGCTGCCAGAATGATTTTCCTAAAGCACAAATCTGACTGTGCCACACCCTATTCCATAAACTCTAATGGCTCCCTATTTCCTCTAGGAAGAAAAATACCTCTCCCTGGGACTTAAGCTCTTCCCAACCAATCCACCTTTCTAGGTTATCTTGCCTATGGCTGGCTCCCTTGCCCATGGTTCAATCTTGCTGGCCTCTCAGCTGTTCTTCACATACAATGCTGCACCTTTGTTCCCCTATTATTGGTGTGCTCTCCCTCCTCACTCCTGCCCCCTGGAATGCCTGTTTCCTTCAAAATTTAGCTCAAGGGCTACCTTCTACAATGAAGCCTTAACTGATCCAGGCTGTTAACCTACCTTGCATTTACAGAAAAAGAAAGAGATATTGGGGGGTGGAGGAGCAGGGAAGCTGTCATGGAAAACTCTAAACATAGAGATAGAGGTGCTGATTTTATTTACATAAGGAACCTCCAGGTGAGGAAATTCCCTCCACCAATGAAGACCACCAGTGGTCAGCAAGGAGATTAAGGCTCACACAGCTTGAATGGGTTAGAGGCAGGATTTGCACACAGGCCTCCCTGGATGTGTAAGCCTATGCAAGTTATTTAACCTCAGTGCTGACCAGCTCATTGGTGGAGGGAATTTCCTCCCCTGGGGGTTCCCTATGCAAAGCAGCCTCTCTATCTCTATACTTACAGAGCCATTTAGAATAAAGACCCCTTAGAACAAGAAGGCCTTATTTGATTTGTGCCCCCAACACTCACAGCAGTGCCTGGAATGTTATAGAGCCTTAAGAAATGTGGATAAATTGCTTGATTTTTGTCCCCCTTCCTGGGTCCTCATCACTATCAGCTGTCACCTCCAATGTAATACCCCCTCTATTTTCTATTTGCTTAGGAAATTTTTATTGATAATTTTTTTTTGCAACACCATCACTTCCCCCAATATTCCTTCCTCTCCCCAGAGAGTCACTTCATGTGAGAAATAATATATTTAAAGACATAAAAAAGAAAAAGAAAAAATTTTAAATCATCAAAATTGAATGATAAATCACAAAAGTCTAAAATTATGTGCAATGTCCCAAACTCGTGCACCTTCCATTTCTGCAAAGGGGTGAGCTGGATGTGTCTTCCAAGGTTTTTCATTCTAGTCTTGCTTGATCTTTATAATCTTGTTATATTTACTTTTGAATCTGGCAAGGTGGAGGGGTGTCCTTGTTGTTCCCTTTGTCCACATTGTCAGTTACATTGTAGATTGTTTCCTTAGTTCTGCTGACCTCACTCTGCTTCAGTTCATGTAGATCTTTCCAGGCTTCTCTGCGTTCATCCTATTCATCATTATTTACATCCTTACTTACAACCCTCTGTCTCCCTCTTTCTCTCTCTCCCTTTCTCTATCTCCCTACCTCCTTCTTTCTCTCCCTCTCTGTCTATCCCTGACTCTTCCCTCCTCTCTACCTCTTTTTCTCCCTCTCTCCCTCTCTGACTCTCTCCCTCTTTTTCTATCTCTGTCTGTCTTTCTATCTCTGTGGGTGTGTGTTTCTCTCTCCTCACTCCCACCCAAACCTAACTCCATTTGAATATAGATTAATGATATATTAAAAAGAATCTGCCTTTAAAAACTGCCCAAATGTAGAGGACAGTAGTAGTAATAATGCTTATTCTTTGATAAAAACATTGTTGTGCATCCTTGTCTATCTGCTGCTCATACCTTGTGTTATGATCTTTCCTCTGTTCCCATTCCCCCCCCTTCCTTTCATCATATTTATTCTGCATATAACCTCCCTATAGGGAATAGATGTGAGTCACTGTGGTGTCGTCTGCCCACACCAATCAGAGCTGACTCTGGAAAACCAATTACTAAATTTCAGTGTGAGCATCTATGCCTCAAAAATCAGTAAATATTATAAATCATGGCTTGATTTATTGTATTTTGAATTGCCTAGACTTAGAAAAGTGATAGAAAGTGTTAATAATGTGTTTTATAGAAAGTCAGTTGTTAAACATATACCAGAACCACTGGGTTTCACAATAGAGAGTTGGCCTTGGAACCGGGGACAACACAGTTTAATTCCTTCTGCTCCATCCTGGATGTATGAGGCTGAGCAAATCCTTTAATCTCACAGTGCTCTGGCAACTCTAAGATTTGCAGAGAAGACACCAACCAGCATGGATGGAAGAAATTCCCTCACCTGGGAGTCCCTTATACCAAGAAAATCCTAGTTCCAATCCCTCTGTCTCCTTTACAAGATAACTTCCATGAGTGTAGGGGCTATAACATTTTAAATTTTTTATATTTCTGTGTGCCTGGCACAGAGTTTTGTACATTATCAGTGTTTTCATAGCCAGAACTGTCAACATTTTCTGATTCATATTTACATGAAAGCCCAATTGTCACTTGGGGATAGAGGTGGAATACAAAATAACAAAATTGGGGCATTTCTAAGATCCTTATGAAATCACCTGAAAATGATATATAAAGAGCAATTCAACTAAATTTAACAGAAATGTACTTATTTATGTTTGAATGAATGAAAACATGTTTATTAAGCACCCACCAAATGAAAAGCTTTTCACCAAATGCCAGGGATCTAATGACAAAAATAAAGTAATCTCTGCCCTCAAAATGCTTATAGTTTAATTAGGGGAACGGTACTTACACATTTAGGTGAATACAAAAGTAAATGAGTAAATGCAAAGTACTTTAGGGGCACCAAGAAGGACTTTATATAACAATTGCCCCTTGAGCTGAAATTGAGCAAAATAGTCAATCAATAAACATTTCTTAAGTGTCTACTATGCAAAAGGCACTGTGAGGATAAAAAAAAAAGGCAAGTTGAAGTTCAGAAGGAAATGCAAAGTAAAAAAGCAAGAAGAGAGACATGGGGGCTGTGAAAATGTATGAAAGGAAAAGGGCAGCTTGGTGGCACAGTAGATAGGATGCCAGACTCATCTTCCTGAGTTCAAATATGGCTTCAGATGTTTGTCAACTGTGTGACCCTGGGCAAATTACTTAACCCTGTTTGCCTCAGTTTCCTCATCTGTAAAATGATCAGTAGAAGGAAATGGCAAACCACTCCAGAATTTCTGCCAAGAAAACCCCAAATGGGGTCATGAAGAGTCAGGAATGATTGAAATCACTGAACAACAATGTGAAACAAAAAAGTCTTGGCCTTTGAGGTGCCTTTATTCTGCTGGAGGTTGGGTGGAGCAAAAATATTTCATCAAATATCTAATTGTAAAATCAGGGACATATCACTAGGTAATGGGTTCAGGAAAGGATTTCCAAGGGAGTTAAACCTTGAAGAAAGCAGAGGCTTCTGAGAGCCAGAGGGGAAGGGACAATGTGCTCCAAGCATTAAATACATGTAGATTGGAGGTAGAATAAAGTAGAATTGTCTTTACTCTCCTGACTTATTCTTGATATTGGCATGAGTAGAATTTTCAGGTCATTTTTAGTTAGTGTAGCTGATGGTTTTATAGAATAGAAGTACATTTGGCTCATAGTTTCATAAGAACTCTTTTTATATCATCGTGCAATTTCAGTACCTTTATTTGGAGGCATCATCCTGATTTCATGTTGACATTGGATTTTACTAGTCACATTCTTGAAAAGTTTAATCTGTTCTTTCTTAATAGCCAAGTAAGGTTAGAAGAGAACAATCTCCATGTGACTGGTTTAACTTTAAGCAACAGATGTGTTCCTGACATGGAGTGTAACGTTAACTCTAGGACATAGGGTCACATTCCACTGACGACAAGAGATTGTTTCCCCACCTCTTTACCTCTGTTTCTCCAATTAGCTCCTCCCCTGAAAGGATAGCCAGTGTTTTTCCCAGGTTTTGTCTGTGATTGTCCCATTGTAGGTATTTAATAAATGTGTGTTGAATGGAATTGAACAGTGATGAATTGAAGTTATTCTCCTTCATAGTTAATGCTCTGTAAAGTCAGATAACTGGTGAGAATATAAAGGCACTGGCAAATTTAATGGAATAGTTTCATAAAATGAATAGTCATCAATTGATTTATTTGCTTTATAAATATGTTTGTTATTGTATTCTTGAAGTCAGACACTGGCCCATAGGAAGGCGAACAAGTCTTATAAATATGACTCCATTATATTTGGTCAAGGTATGTTTCAGGAAGCTCCAACTTGTTGGTAAAATCCTGTTTGTAGGCAGAGGACAGTGACAGAGAATACATTTTGGCTAACAAAGTTGTGATATGTTCATTTTTGTCAACTAACAATAATAATTAACATTTCTGTATCACTTCACACACAGTACTTTCCTCATCTCTGCCATTAGTGGTGAATAGTTTTACTAATTATTAATAATAGTATTTCATAGCTAAACAGGATAATAGGTTTTATGAAATACTTAACATGTTTCATCTCATTAGGTCTTCACAACTCTGAAATGTTGACACTCGTGTTATTGCCACTTTCTGTAAGTTTCTTAGAAGTGAAGGTTCACACAGATACTAAATGCCCTAGACCAGATGTGAACCCAGAACTTCCTGACTTCAAGACCAGAACACAATCATGCCTCCAACAAGTCTTATTTTCCCCATTTTATACATGCAGAAACTGAGGCTTAGAGATGTAAAAGGACTTTCCCAGAATCTCCCAGCTATTAAATAGTTTAACCGGCACTACCACCACCCACCTACCCCCAGCCTTAGCATTACAAGTCTAGTGTTTTTTCTACCACTGCACAATAGTTCTCAAGGACTTTATTCCAATACAGAATTGATGTCATTTTCACCTTTGATTTTTTTTGTTTTGCTTTTTAATCCTTAATGGTTTATTTCACCTCCATGACACCTTGCTTATCCCTCAAGGAGATTAATATTAACGGCACACACACAGTTCAACCATTGCATTTATGTCCTGTTTCCTAGAACTGTATCAGTGGCCTCATTTGGCGTTCTGGGTTTCTGGAAAGCTAAGCTTTGCTTTCCTTCCAGACACACAATTCTTAGTCACCACATTTCCATGGTTTATGCCAACAGTTGTCTTTTCAATGTTAGAGCAGCAGTTTTTGTTTGGACTTTGTTTATTTTCAAGTGGCATTAAATAATAATTCCTGGTTGATAGAAAGGGAATAAGAGAAAGACAGAGACAGAGAAGAGAGAGAGGGGGATAGAGAGACACAGAGATAGAAAGACAGAAGGTGAGAGGGGGGAAGAAAAAGAGAAAGAGAAAATGTATGGGGAGAGAGAGAGAGAGAGAGAGAGAGAGAGAGAGAGAGAGAAAGGGAGGGGGGAGAGAGGGAGAGAGAGAAATGAGTTTTTCTCCATCTGGTTCCACTCATGTATTCAGGACCCTGCCCTCACTGGTCACCTCTTTGGGTTCAATATCCCTGTTTGGGGATATTGGACTGTTTTCTTTGGAAATGGTACTTTCTTTTGTGTGCCCTGGAAACTCTGGGGGATTCATTTGTTTTAGAAATGATGAGATCATTTGAAAACCCCAAATATGATATCCAAACTGAAGAAATTGGCTCATTTTGGCTTGCTGCATAGTTCATGCATTTGAAGCCTCAATAAACTGAATTGTGTGGATGGTTTGGTTAACTCCATAGTCAATGGATTACATGGGAAATGGGAGGCTTTAATTTCTATAGAGATAACTCTTCAGCTCCATTGGACCATAACTTTATAAACAGGATTTTTTCCTTCAGTAATTCCTAGAGTTAGTTCTAGGAATTGCTATTCTTCATGTGATTGTGAAAATGTATATTGAACCAATGACTTTCTGATAATTATTAAGTGAAAATGGAAGCTTTTTTTCTTTTCACCTGAGTCTCCAGACCTATAGATATGACCCAAGAATGATATCCTCCTTTCAGGTCAACCTTATAGGATAGAGAAGAAGGGAACTATGGCAGAGATAAAGAGGCAGTGCATTTATGAGGTGTTTACTCTGCACCAGGCACTCTGTCTGTTACAGTGGAGATATAATTACAGGCAAGACAGTCCCTGACCTCAAGAGGATTACTTTCTAATGGTGAATGACAATTTATAAAGGAATAAAGAAAAAGAAAATTACTCTGTAGGGACAAGTCAGCTAATAAGAAAGGGGAGAAGGCTGGACACTGAGCCCAGGCCAAAGTAAAGTAAGCACAGCTTGGGTCCCTAAAGAAACAGCTGTCCAGACTAGGAAGTTACCAATCAGGAGAGCCTGGCTGAGGATTGGGAATTCTCCAACATTGGAACAGTGGCTGTGGGGGAGACAGAAAAGTCTTATCCCAGAGTTGATATAAAATTAAATACACAAGTTGAGTCTTACAGTAACTATAAATTAATTTATTTTGAATTTGGAAGAATAAATATCAAGAAATAAAAATCAATAGATCAAAAATCAAGTTTTAGGCCTTCTCTATTTTCCCTCTACAACCTGACCTCTCCTTACTTTTATGACAATATTTCAGTGATAAGGAGAATGGGAGAATGGGATGCCTACCATAGAAATTGATAAGCTTTTGCTTATTATCATCTAGTGTATTGATTCCCAAGCTGGGTGTCACCACCTTGGGTGGTGCTAAGATTTATCTCAGTGGGTATACCAAAATGTTCATTCCCCAGCAGCATCTCGCCTTTATTCCAATCGATATCTTTGCAGGAGTTTTTGGAGGCTTGAGAAAATAATTGAAAAATGCAAACAAGTCCATTTGCCATATGAACCACTAGGTAGGGGAAGGGAGACTCCATGAAACAAATGCAAAGGGAGATACTGGAAATGGTGAATGTCATAGAAGTTAAGCAAATAATTAAAAAATGAGTGTGATTTCTATTTTACTGACATAATCTGCCTCGTTTCAATCAGAAGTGCTAATTTTACTGTCAGAGAGTGACTTCAGAACCAAATAGCATCACTGTAACTGTAACCAGAATGTAAGACCTATGAGAGCAGGCATTATTTCATTTCTGTCTCTGCATTCTCAGAGTCTGTCCTGGTGCTTGTCAGATGGAAAGTCCTTAGGAAATGCTTATGGAATGAATGCATTTATTGTCTGAAGATGGTAAGGACCGCCCTATCCTATATCCACCCCTTCCCCTATTGATCTGAAAGATGAGCTAAAATAAAGGGATAGGAACAGACCTGGGATTTCATTGATAAAAGGAACTCCCAGATGAGAAAATTCACTCTACAAAAGCCGGTCAGCACCTTTGGGGAAATATAGCATTTTAAAAAGTTGCTTAGAGTTCTAAGAAGTAAAGTGACTTCCTCAGATAGGGTGTGTCAGAGGCAAGACTTGAGCCCAGGTCTCTTCTGACTGCAAGGCCAGTTTTCTATCCCTACTTCATACTGTTTCACTTAAAGGATTTCATATAATTGAATTCCTGAAAATTAGAAAAGGGACTTTCTTAGTCTAAATATAAACAAACATCATTTACCAGAAGATAAGCAACTCTGCTTCATTTTTTATCTGACAAGCACATACTGAAGACCATATCCATATTTACTGCCAAACTCTGTTTATCTATATTAAGGCAGTCCTTATGGGAGTTTTATGACCATCATCATCATCGTTGCCATTTCATATCTTCCTTTGGTCTGATTTTCGCCCCATCTGGTATTATATTTTTCTGTGTCCATTCAATATTGCCTCTAACAGGGCTATGATGAATTTTATAATTATTTTGATGGAAATGGACTTTAAAACGTTATTCTGAAAAGGGCTCCCCAGTATGCCCAAGGGACCCAGGACACAAAAAGGGTTAAGACCCTCCTTCCCTAATGGAATGTGAGCTTCTTGAAGAAATGTAGTCTATGTGAATGACTTAGCTTTTCTCAGCAATACAATGATCCAAGACAATCCCAAAGGACTCATGATGAAAAATGCTATCTGCCTCCAGAGAAAGAACTGCTGGAGTCTGAATGCAAATTGAAGCATGCTTCTATTTTTCACTTTATTAGTCTATTTATTCTTTCACCACATGACTAATATGGAAATATGTTTTGCATGATTGCACATATATTACCTACATCAAATTGCTTACTGTCTTAGGAAGGAGGGAGACAAGGGAGGGAGGGAGAAAATTTGAAATTTAAAATTTTTTTAAATTGAAAGTTAAAAATTGTCTTTATATGTAATTGGGGAAAAAAGCTTAATTGGTAAATAAGTTTTTAAAAATGTAAAAGGTAGTATGCTATTCTTTATTTTTTCTCGGCAAGATTTTGCTTAGTTCTTTCCCTTTTTCTCTGACACTTATAGCCTGGGAGAGTTCCCTAGGACATGGAGGGGCTAAGTTCTGGGTAAGATCCAGGGACATGTATAGTATGTGGCAGTGGTGGGACTTATATGCAGGTCTTCCTGATTCCCAGACCAGTTCTCTCCCTACTGCTCCACCCTACCTCACACATAATACAACCCCAGCCAGCATTTAAAGAACACTTTAAGGTTTACAAAGTGCTGCCCATGTTACCTCATCAGTTCCTTACAAAGGTCCAGTGAAATGAACTGAGAGTGCTCCTATAAGCCACCATACTCAAGTCCTCCTCTGAAGGTCCATCCTAGTGCTCTAGCATGAAGACTCACAAAGGAGAAGTCAGTGGAGGCATTTTCTAGGACATCCCATAAAGCTAGGGAAAAGCTTCAGGTGTCATTCCAGAGATGGACTGTAAATCTATTGTTCATGCCCAGCTAAGGTCAAAAAGGCTTCTTCTCCCCAGGCCAGAGGCTGAGGATGAAATATGTTTACCCACAGAAACTCTCAAAGACCGAGTCATAGAGGAACTGGATTGTGATGTACATTGGTGTGGGTGCTGAATTACAGAAAGGCTTTTGTGGGCTGGCCTGGGAACTGACCACCCACATATGGCATTGTATCCATGGGAAAAGACATTCCATTCCAGGTTCTAAAAAGCTGACTTAAGAATGATCTTTGGAAACAAAACCTTTCTGAATGTTGTATATATGAATATAAATACAACACAAACACACACACACACACACACACACACACACACACTTTTTTTGTCTTCTTTTAACTCCTCCCTTGATCCCTACCTCTTTTCTCTCCACCCATTAGTCATAATATTGCCTTATTTGCCTCCTTATTCAGTCTGACCCCCATAGTCAACTATTTCAATTAAACACTCGCTATTTTCCTAGAGCAGTCAGGTGGTACCAAGGATAGAGCACTGGGCCTGCAGTTAGAAAAACTCATCTTCTTGAGTTCAAATCTGGCCTCTGACTAGCTGTCTGATCTTGGAAAAGTCACTTAACCCTGTTTGCCTCAGTTTCCTCATCTATAAAATGAGTCAGAGAAGGACATGGCAAAACACTCCAGTATCCTTGGCAAGAAAATCCCCAGTGGAGTCACAAAGAGGTAGATGTGACTGAAACAACTGAAGAACAATATTTCCCTATTCGTTGACTTCTGGTTCTCCAACTCCTGTTTTGCTGATTCTCAAACTTCAGTAAATCTTAATATAGCTTTCCTTTTACTCCTGCTCATGTGCTACTAAGAATGTTGTGACTCAGCCAAAGAAAACATTTCCTACCTGAGCGACCTCTAACAATTCTCTTCAAATCTCGAGACTTCCATGTTCTCACCTCTAATATGATGCCGTTAGACTCTCTGGTAGCTGAGCTCCCTTCTAGCCTGAAAACTATTACGTCTTCCCCTCTGGGATTACTCCCCCAACTCCCACTTGCCCTTAAGGATGAGGTGTACAGAAAAAGGTAACTACTGCCAAAGTTGTAAAAATATCCCTGCTCATGATACTTCTTAACTGAGCCCCCACCATTTTGTACACCATTAGTAATCAAGCCATAGACTTAATTAGCTTTTAACAAAAGCATTTACTAAGATAGCATGGTAAGAATTGTTGGCACAAAACACTCCCACTGCCCTTACTCTCACAAACACACAGTTTCCAAAGGAATAGGAGGATCAAACTTGAACTATAATGATTGTGAGGCAGCTACTGAAGAACATGTCTGGCAAATAGGCAACTCCCAGCTCCTAGTGCTACTGGCAGTCCTTTGTTCCTCTATAGTTTTCTTGTAGCTACCATTGGATGTAGCACTCTGGGGGTTGATCCATTCACTGAGGTTCTAAGGATCACTTTATGTCTTATATCCATAGCCAGCATTTCTCTTTGCCCCAACAGGTAACATTGCTGCCTATCTGTGGATGTCTATCTCTCTGCCTTCTTTTGTCCTTGGCATCTCTCTGCCTTCTTTTGTCATTGATGTGAATGGCCACACCTGATATAGACACCACCTTCCTGACCATCTGCCAAGCCTACTCCAGAACACTGCAGCTACTGCCTCCCAGTCCTCCTAGGATCTTCAGACCTTTCAGAATTCACCAGGCTACCTGGACCCTACTATCCTGGCACACTTAGCATTCACCAAAGAATAGAAAAGAACAACCATGAAGAGAGAACATCAGCCATATGTTCATGGCCACTGTAGCTAGGTGGCAGAATGGGGACACCCCCCCCATTCCTCTGCAGACAGCTCAAATCAGCCCTGACTTTCTTGACCCAAGGGAAAAAAGAGGAGGGTGGAAAAGAGGGTTCCTCTTTTTATATATTTGTTGTTATTGTTCAGTCATTTCAGTAGGGTCTGTATCTTCATGACCCCATTTGGGGTTTCCTTGGCAAAGATACTGGATTGCTTTGCTATTTCCTTTTCCAGCTCATTTTTATAGTTGAGGAACTGAGGCAAACAGGGGTAAGTGACTCACCCAGGATCACATAGCTAAGAAGTGTTTGAGTCCAGATTTGAACCCATGAATATGAGTCCTCCTGATTTCAAGCCCAGTGCTCCATCCATTGAGTCACCTAACTTCCCTTTTATATACCTACTGAGTTCTAGATCAGCAGCCAGTTAGGGAACTCTTCATCACCACATAGTGCAAGTCCTTATGCATGGCCAAAAACAGGTTCTATACAAGTTTTCTGGGTCTGAAACTAGGTTGGGTATATCTGTGCATGCCTTAAAGACTGACCCCCAGAGGCTAGTTAACCAAGGCTATATTCAACCATGGGTAACCCCCACTATCTGTTGTCTTTGTTTACTATTCAGCTACTAAGAAGAATCTTGTGACTTTACTGGAGAAAGTTTTTAATATTTGTTTGACCTTGGATAAGTCATTTAAAATCATGGACTACAGTGTCATCAGTAAAATGAGAATGTTAAAATATAGGAGCTCTAAAGACTTTTCTAGATATAAATTATGATATTATAATCCTCTAAAAGTGGCAGAATGAGAGAGAGAGAGAGAGAGAGAGAGAGAGAGAGAGAGAGAGAGAGAGAGAGAGAGAGCGCTGGCCTTTTCCTTCCTTTCCAGTTCTCTTCCATTTGCCCCCCCCCCCATTCTGCATTCTATAGAATCTAACGATATTGTTCTTCTTACTGTTCCTTGTACACAATAGTCCTTTCCCTATCACTGTGCCTTTGCACTGGCTGCCTACCAAGTTTAGAATTCTTTACTTTCTCACTTTTGCCTCCTAGCTTCCCTGGTATCCTTTAAGACTCAACTCAAATCTCACCTTTTATAAGAGGCTTTTCCTAGTCCCCCATCACCATTAATACCTTTTCTCCGGTCATTTATTCATAAGTATATTATATTATATAATTGTTTGAATATTGTCTCTCATTAGAATGGGGGACCCTTAAGAGCAGAGAACACGATTTTTGTTTTGTTTATTTTGCTTTTCTTTTTATCCCCAATGCTTAATACAATTTTTGGCACATAGTAAGTGCAGAGGGAGAAAGAGACAGAGACAGAAGCAGAGAGATAGAGACAGAGAGAGAAAAATAGACAGAGAAAGAGAATCTAAATGGACAGATAGATATACAACATGTGTAAGGATGAAGACCTGTGATTTCATCAGTGTAGGGAATTTCCAGTGTATAAATTCCCACCACCAATGAAAATCTGCCATTCAATTATATTTATAAGTTGGTAGAAAACTAAAGAGGAAATGTAGCCAGTGTGCATGAGAGGTCTTCCTTACTCCAAGGCCAGCTCTCTACCCCTACACTGTGCAATCTATGTACACATATATAGAATCTTCTATGTCATATATTAAATAATAAAATCTATCTTTCAGTTTTATTTCTAAGGAAAAGAGAGATTAAGTGACTCATTCCTGTTCAAAAGCAAAAGAGATGGAAATGGGGGTGGTCTGGATTGCCAAACAATAGTTTATGAATAAAAAAATTTTTGCTTTGGTTTTTCATCTTAAACAGTGAATTGAAGCATAACCTTAAAATACAGTGGAGAAGGGGCCATTCCCAAATTAATTGTTATTTGGGAAATGAAAAGAAGGCACATGACTCAAGTGTATGATGCTCTGTTTTTTCAGGGTTAAGAGACAGTGAAAATGATGAAGGAACTTTCAAAGTGCTGCATTTATTCCTAAGCAATTCTAGCATAATTGAACAATTAAATAAAAAGCTTCTAAATATCCATTTTGAATGCTCAGCAAGCAAATTTTCTATATCTAATTCTTTCTTTATGAAACTTCCATACTGCAAATTTGCCACTTAAAATTTTTATAGTGAGAAAAGGCATTTTTTCTCTACCTTTTATTCATTCCTGAAATTCTTCTTTCCCATTTTAAATCTTTTCTTCCTGTAGAGTATTCCGTAGGAACTGAGATCAATAGATTCTACTTACAAGCTGTTTTGGATAGCGGTCAATTCTAGAACTGTACTGGTTTTGATATATACCCAGACACAGGAATGGCTAATGCCAGTAACTTTCTCAGCAACATTTCCTAACTCACAGTTAAAATTCAAGACCATATGAAAGAGGAACCTGTCAGGGCGCACTTTGTATCAGTCTCTTCTGTTCAAAAACAATCTGATTCTGCATTTAAAGAATAGCACACTCCACTCCCCTTGCTCCAAACTGCCACCATCCTCATTGTAAGCAGTTACCAACTTTCACCTTCTCTCTTACTTCCTTCATTACCTTCAATTCCTTGACTCACAATCACTCTCTCCACACCTTTCTTTGGCCTCCTCCTTGGCCACTTTAAGACCTATGTAAATGGCCTAACACCCAGGCCTCACAAATCTTCAACCTACCCAACTACAATGGCCTCCATCTACACTCTATTTGAACTACGCACTGAGTGTTACATCACAGACCTCACTCAGTTTCCCTCATCTCAGTCTCTGAATTTTCTCCTCTCCCTACAATCTCATTTCTCTTCATGTCTCCCATTTCCCCACTCCTTTAAATATGTTCTTTGTTCTTCCTTGACTATTCTCTTCCCATTCATACAATTCATGAACCCACTTCTGGTTTCAGTTGTCTCCCTCCCTAGCCTGCCATCCAACTTCCCCCATTTCCATGGTCTAATGATTGAGATTTTCATTGAATAAAATATAATAGCAAAACACTTATATTTTGTTGCTGACAGATATGGCAGGAATTTAGGTGAAGTGGGCACAGAACACTGACTTTAACTCCTTAGCCTACTTGATCTGACTCAAATTCATTTGCAGCTAAATCAGGGGAAATTATTGGAATATGAAAGAGTTCCATCCCTAAATCAGATAACCAAATATAACAGAAGCTTTGTTCTTCCCCAAAACATACCATAAGCTGGGGGATGTAGAAAGAAAATGAAAAAGGTAACACTCCATGAAAATGTTGGTACTTGAGCTTCATTCTTCAAGGAAGAGATTCTACCCAGATATACCTCAACCAGCCAGGAACAGCCCTCAGAAATCACAGTGAGACACCTTCAGAGCAGGTGCCTTATGGGGTGAGAAGCTGCTCCTCTATAAATGTTCTCACCTCTTCCAACCTTCAAACCCTTCCCATGCAATCTTTATGCTTGTCCTGTCTTCCCACTAGCATGTGGAAAAGTGTGCCCTGGGTTTATGGGAGCTTGATTGTGAGTGGTCTTAAATGGCATGGTTCAGAGTTATGACTTTATCCTAGACAATAGGCAGTCATCAAAGGACTTTGAGGAGGGGTGAAAATAATCAGGTCTGTGGATCAGGAAGATAATGTTGACAACTACATGAAGGATTCACTAGGGAAACCAGAACTGGAGACAGCCAAACTGTGTGGAAGGTTATTTAAATAGGTCCAGGCAAGAGGTGATTAGAAATTTAACAAAGGTTGGCAGTATGAATGGATTGTATGGAAAGGATGGAAAAACTATGATGACAAGTTGAATTTTGAAAGCAAGGGAGAGGAAAGAATCAAAGAGGATTATACAGTTTTGGACCTGATGTGGAAAAGAATAGAACTATCCAAGGTTGTATTGAAGTTGGGAGGAGAAAGGAAGATGATGGTTCTTCTGTACATGATGGTTCTTATGACTATGAGCACAAACCAGTACATCCATACAAGATAGGACAGATATCTTGATCAGGCATTACAGATTTATAATATAAACTGGCAGAAGGATTAAAAAGGAGGAAGAAAGTGAGCTGGTTTGAGTTCAGGAAATTCTGCCGCATTTTATATCAACGAATCAATCAAAAACTCTTATGGGATACTGCAGTCCCAGAATCACTTAGAGAGAAGTGAAGAGGTCCATGGTGGACCTGAGTAAGCATAGAACCATGTGCAAGAAGTGGCATAAATGCCATCACCCAGAAAATGTAGATGCGAAAAAGAAGATAGGGCCAATCATAAATCAAGAGATAGGGAAGGGGCGGAGCCAAGATGGCAGAGTAGAAACAGCACATCCAAGGCACTCTCCCCCCAGATCACCTCCAAACTATGTAAAAGGGGACTCTGAACAACTTCTGGAGCCCAGCACCCACAGAACGACACAGAGAAGCTAACCTCCTGCAGAGGACAGCCCAGTAGCCCTGCAGGAAGGACCAGCGCAGAGGTCTGGGAGCCAGCAGCACAGCTCAGAGAGCTGAGCCCAGGTCAACCTGAGCCAAGGTTTTAGCCCCAGGGCGGCCAGGACAGCAGCCTGCTGGAGGGATCCCAGAACACCAGCAGCTGTGAAGATTCCAGAATTATCAACACAGACATGCGTAGGACAAAGTGAGAGGTTAGTGCCCTATGGACTTTGGGACCAGTATTTGGGGAACGAGTCAACTTCCTCCCATAGGGGCTAGAAGCCACTGAGGAGACACGCCATTTTGTAGTTTTCAGTGGCAGATCCAGCTCCTGGCCTGCGAACTGTAGGGAGATCCAGGGTAATCGCTCTTGCTTTAACCTCCCTGGATCTGGATTGTGGTCTGGGGTGGAGGTTGTGGGGTGGGTATCCAGCTTGCCAGAAACGGAAGTTGTCCCCCCAAACGGTCGGGATAGAAGCTCCCCTGTCTGGTGGCAGAGTCATACTGTGGCAACAAGCCCAAAAGTCAAGTAATTAAGTGGCAACATGCCTAGGCAAAGGAAACAAAATAAACAGAAAAATGCAACATTAGACTCCTATTTGTGGAGCAAAGAGGATCAAAGCATGGAATAGGAGGAGGACTGTGAGGTCAGAAATCCTGCTCCAAAAGCCCCAAATGAAAATATGAATGGGTTACAGGCCATAGAGGACCTTAAGAAGGACTTTAAAAATCAAATAAGAGAAGTGGAGGAAAAATTGGGAAGAGAAATGAGAAGGATGCAGGAAAAGTATGAAATGAGGGTCAACAGCCTGACTGAGGAAAACAGCACCTTAAAAAATAGACTAACTCAAATGGCAAAGGAGGCCCAAAAGGGCAATGAGGAGAAGAATGCTTTAAAAAGTCGAATTTGCCAGATGGAAAAAGACTCTCAAAAGTGCACTGAGGAGATTCATTCCTTCAGAGTTAGACTGGAGCAAATGGAAGCTAATGACTTTATGAGAAATCAAGATGCTGTTAAGCAGATCCAAACAAACGAAAGAATAGAAGGCAATGTGAAATATCTCATGGGAAAAACCACCGACCTGGAAAATAGATCCAGGAGAGACAATTTAAAAATTATTGGACTACCTGAAAGCCATAATCAAAAAAAGAAGCTAGAAATCACCCTTCAAGAAATTCTCAAGGAAAATTGCCCTGATGTTTTAGACCCAGAGGGCAAAATAGAGGTTGAAAGATTCCACCAATCACCTGAAAAAGATCCCAAAAAGAAAACTCCCAGGAATATTATAGCCAGGTTCCAGAATCCCCAGATCAAGGAGAAAATACTACAAGCAGCCAGGAAGAAACAATTTCAATATAGTGGAAACACAATCAGAATAGCCCGGGACCTGGCAGCTTCTACACTGAGGGATTGAAGGGCATGGAATATGATATTCCAGAGGGCAAAAGAGCTGGGACTGAACCCGAGGGTCACCTACCCAGCAAAACTGAGTATTTTGTTTCAGGGGAAAATATGGTCATTCAGTGGAATAGAGGACTTTCAAGCATTCTTGAGGAAAAAACCAGAGTTGAATAGAAAATTTGACATCCAGACACAAGAAGCAAGAGATGCCTGAGAAGGTAATTGGGGAAAAGAAATCAAAAGGAACTTATCAAAGTTGACCTATTTACATTCCTACATGGAAAAAACAATCACTGTGACTGATGAAACCTCTCTCAGTATGAAAATAATGGAAGAAGGGTTTATGGTCATTTGAATACATATGTGAATGTGTGTATATATGTTTACAGTTATACATGGATAGAGGGCATAGGTTGAATTTGTTGGGAAGGGATGATACTTAAGGGGTGAAATTATGAGGTGAGAGAGGAAAGTGGCAAAAGGAGATGGGGAGAGACAGGGTAGGGTAAACTATCTCATGTAGAAGAAGCAAGGGGAAGTGGCTGCAGGGGAGGGGGAGAATAGGAAGGCAAAAAGGCAAAACCACATTCTCATTGAATTTGGTTCAGGGAGAGAATGACATACATACTAAATGGGATATCTCAACCTGCAGCAGAATAGGGGGAAGGGGGATGAGAGGAGGGATGATGGATGGGAGGGCATTCTTGTGGGGAGGGGAGGTTGGAAGTACCCACTATAGAAGAGGGACAGGATCAAGTAGGGAATGGACCAGGTGGGGGGTGGGATGGGTGGGAGGGAATTATAAGCAGCCTTGTACAATATATCTACTATGGTAAAGTTTTGCATAGCTAGATATGTACAACATGTACTGAATTACTTATCTTCCCAGAGGGAATGGGTGACAAGGGAGGAAGGAAATGGATCTGAAATTCGAGGTCTTAAAATTAAATGTTTCAAATATATATAAATACTATTATTAATACTCCTTTGCATGTAATTGGGAGATAAGATGTGCAGGCATTGGGGCACAGCAATTCACCTTGCTCTAATGGAAAAGTCAAAGGGAGTATGGGAGAAGATATGGGAGAGAGCACATTGGAGGAAGGGATATCTTGTGGGACTGATATTCTGGGATGGTGGGTAGGGAAAAAACGGGGGGGAAATTGTAACTCAAAATCTGGTGGAAATGAATGATGTAAAACAGAAATTAATAAAGCATTTGTTTAACAAAAGAGAGAGATAGGGAAGACACATGAGCAATATTTTGAATGTCAGACAGCCCAAAGGTCTTTTTGAAGATCTCCAGCATATTGAGGATTCTCTGTGGAGAATTTGAGGGAAGGTCCCTTAACCATTTGCATCATGGACACCACCACCCATTTGGCAGCCTGGTGAAACCTGTGGACCCTTTCTCAGAATAATGGTGTTAAATATATAAAATAAATAAAACAAAATACATAGACTTTTAAAGGAAACCAATTACATGGAAATATTATTCTCAAAATGTTAAAACACACACACACACACACACACACACACAAGTTCATAGACCCCAGCTTCAGATCCCTTGATTTGGGGGAAGAAGATAGAATATATCACACTGTATGAGAAAATACAAATACAAATGCATGGCAAGCTTCACTGTGGAAGGGTTTACCTACATAAGTGAAGCCACAGATTAAGTACACACATATAGATACAGGGGATCCCCAAAATCTCAGTGATGTTTAAGCTACTAAAGTATATATACATACATATATGTGTATGTGTTTGCAGAAATGTATATATCTATAATAATATTGATATATAGCTATAGAACTATAGACTATAGATGTGATCCTTATGTACATGACAGACATGATTCTTCTGTTTTATTTTCAGAGAAATGGAAATTTTTTAGAGCCATTGAGGTTAAGTAACTTGCCCGAGGTTACACAGCCAGTTATTTTTGAGTGGGTGTTAAGTATCTGAGGCCAGAACCGATGTCAGGTCCTCCTGACTCTGGGGCCAGCACTATTACTTATTGCACCACATAGCCACCCCTGGAAATATTTTTTAATTGACAAAATAGCAATTTTCACTGAAAATAAAGGAATATAAGCTATCAAACATGTTAGCTTCTTGTCTTCTAGATTCTCAGCTAGTTTCTAGACCTGTTAGTGTCTGGCACTCATACTCCAGTTATTTCATAGATAGAGAACTAAAAGGGGCCTTAGAGATTAGTTTGCTGAAATCCCTTCTTTTTCAGATGAGGAAACTGAGGCCCAAAAGCTTTGAGTGACTTGCCTAAGGTCCCCTTCGTGGTGAAGCAGAGCCACAGTCCTCTGATGCCAAATCCTGTGCTTGAAACAACTAACATTAACGATTTTAGGGTTTGTTTGCCTAATTCTGGACTATATAAAAATGAGCAAGGAAAATAGCAAGCCCCCAGAATTGAGGTGCTTGGATTCTAATCCATGATCCAATATTAGCTGCACAGGTCAGAAGAGGTCAGCCCTGAAAATAAATTAGTTTGGGCTATAACAGATTGTGTCCTCGGAAAATATGAGCTGCAATAAGCAGTAAAACAATGACCCCCAAATCTGTGCTGTTCTCATCTTCAGGCTATCACTATGCATCATAGCACTCACTCAACAGTCCTCATGAGTAACTGTGGTTATAAAAATCCATGAGTCCCTTCCAGTGAGTCATGCCACTCTTCAGACAGCAACCTCCCACCAGCTGCTGCTAGGCTCATGCCCAGCAGCCTTCAAGCTTGGGGAAGGACTGACCAGCACTTTCCCCCACTGGCTTAGCCTTTAAGAACCTAGAGCCACCTTTTTATCTCACCACAATGAGGCTTTGGAAGAAAGCTTCAGAATAGGGGCTCAGGCTTCAGGGAGTCCAGGAACTCAAATGGGGGAAAGAAAATCACATCTTTATTTCACTTATCTACAACTGAATGTTTAATTTCTTTCAATTAGGAATTAAAAGGAAATATTTCTGAAGAGACCATAGGTTTTACCAGAGAGCCAGAGAGGTCCATGACACAAAAACAACTGTAGACAATCATAGATTTAACAACAATAGGTACCATTGATATATCTCTTTAACATTTGCAAGTGCTTTATAAAAGTTAATTCATTTGATCCTCACAAAACCCTATGAGGTAAGTGCTACAATCTTCACCTTTTGATAGATGAGAAAACAATCCAGGTAAGTCACTTACCCAGACTCACTTGGCTAGTAGGTATTTGAAGCTTCACCTATTCTTCAGTCAGTGCCCCTGGTCCTTTCATTGTTCCTTAAACAAGACACTCCAAGTCTCTATGCCTTGCATCTTACTAGCTTTCCCTCATACCTGTAGGGCTCTCCCTCCTCATCTCCTGCCTGGCTTCCTCTAAGTTCCAATTAAAATCTATAAATATTATATATATATATATATATATGTATATATATATATATATATGAGTGCGTACATACAATACAGAGAGGCAGACAGAGAGCGAGAGGAAGAAAGAGAGGAGAGACAGAGACAGAGACATACAGAGATAGAGAGAGAGAGAAACAGACAGAGACAAAGAGAGACAGAGACAGAGAGGCAGACAAAGAGTCGGGGAGGAGGGAGAGAGACAGACAGACAAACAGGAAGAGAGAGAGAGTTTGTACATGACTGGTTGCATGCTGTCATCTCCACTAGCCTGGGGCTCTCTGAGAACAAGGATTGGCTTTTGATTTTCTTTGTATGTCCAGCTCTTTGCATAGTACCTGGAACAAAGCAAGTCCTTAATAAATGTTTGTTAGGGGCGGCTAGGTGGTGCAGTGAATAGAGCACCGGCCCTGGAATCAGAAGGACCTGAGTTCGGAGCGGGCCTCTGACACTTAATCCACACAAACAAAAACCTAGCCGTGTAACCTTGGGCAAGTTACTTAACCCCAATTGCCCTAAAGGGGAGGCTAGGTGGCGCAGTGAGTAAGAGCACCGGAGTTGGGATGACCCGAGATCAGATCCGGCCTCAGAAAATGAGCACCCACGCATAAATAACGACTAGCCGTGTAACCTTGAGCAAGTTACTTAACCCCAATTGCTTTAAAAAAAAAATGTTTGTTGTCTGCTTGAGGCAGTATTCAGGGTTCCAGGACTCCAAGTCAAACATTTTAGTTATCTGCTGTGCCACTGAGTTATCTCCAGATTTGTTTGGTTGGTTGTTGTCCTTCCTTCTTAAAGAGGACCAAAATGACATCACTATGTTGGGGTCAAGTTTCAGTGTGTCCAGATGTTACTGATCAGACCAATACAAGCTCAGAATGCTCTATTACAGGTCGGGCACAAATAGTCCACTTGAACATTTTGGATGGATTCCTTAAAATTGTGCATCGGGATCAAAATCTGTGCCTCTAGAATTAGAACTGAAAAGGATCTCAGAAACCATTCAGTCCAAGAAAGGTATTTTATGGTATATTTAAGAAACTGAGTCTGAGAAGGTTTAAATGGCTTACCCAGGGTCACACTGCTAATATGAAGAATGTTAAGGCAGCATGTGGACTCACATCTTCCTGACTCCAGGTTCAGTTTTCTGGCCACTGTGCCTCATCACCTTTATGTTTCAAGCCAAAAATGTTATCTTAAAGCAGATACCAGGCTAAAGACTTTTTTTGGTGTTGTTTAATGTTGATTGATGTGTTTAAAGAAAGCTATAGATGCAAAATAGCTACTGTTGTGTTACTTTCTCTGACCCATTTTTCAGCCTGAGATCAAGTTTCCAATCTTCACTTTAGCCAAGTGACAAGACACAGCACAGGTACATTTTGATGATTCCAAGGGAAAAATAATTCATAAACATCATGTTCATCAATTAGATCAAAAGGTGCCTTTAAACAATTAACCTCAAACACATTAATTTTGTCTGCTGTTCAGGTGAAAGTAAAAGCTATAATTACAGGCAATCTCTACCAATGCTTGCTGACAGTTATTTTACTTTAAACATCCTCCCCAGCTGACTCTTTTCTGTCTCTCTCTTTCTGTGTCTCTCTCTCCCTCCTCTTTCTCTCACTCTCTTTGTCTCTCTGTCTCTTTGTCTCTCTCTGTGTCTCTCTCTATTTCCGTCTCTCCTGTGTCACACACACACACACACACACACACACACACAAGTTAGTCAGCTGTTTGAACCAATCAACATTTCAATGCATTCCAGTCATAGAAAGTCTGAGTGGTCATATTGTCAAACCCCCAAATTTTGGTTTAAACCCTCACTATCCAATGCTTCTGCAGAACTCCTATCAAAGTCAGTATGTTCATTGGTTCACTTTGTTTGAAGAAGGGGAAGAAAGAATCTGCCTGCCCTGGGTCCTTCCCACAGCATGGAATCAGGAAGCCAGCCTGAATCTACTTGGAGTTTCCTTAATAAACTCAGCATGGTTTAATTCAAGGATGCCAGCCCTTTTGGCAATTTGGAGTCACGAGAGAAGCATTTAGGGGAAGCATTTAGCAAAGTGTATTAAAGCTGCCTTCAGGCACTTCATTTATTGCCTGTAAGAATCCCAGCTATTTACCTCCTGCTTGAGCTGATTTGGATAGAATTTAGCTTTTTTCCTTTTTACTCCCAATGTCACATGAAAAATTATTTTCTGTAGAACTCACCGATTCATTTTATTTACTTTAGTCAAAAAAGTCAGTTATATAACCTCTCCAAGAGATACCTTCTTGGGTCAGAATACACATTTCCTTTTTAAAATGACCTACCAGCTCAGTAACATCAAATAGATGGTGACTATCCAAATTATTTTCTGAAATGTTTCCCATCCTGTAATTTTATTTCATAAGAGAGAGGAGTGGGCTTTTTGTTGATGTTCTGTTTTCCTAATGATGACCAATTTCATTTTAATAACTTAATTAGTCATTAAACTCTATGGACCCAGGCCACATCATTTCAAATTGTTCCTAAGTTCATAGTGCTAATATGAGGTATTTAATCTCACATTGTCATTGCTGGGGGTAACAAAGGTCATTTCAAATCAAAATCATCTAAGTCCCCAATCTCATGTGAAATGAAGACAAGGATACCTCTTTAAGAAGCAAGGAACAAGATAAAAATAAGAGTCCAGAACCTTAGTATCATTTCCAGAATAGCCAGTAAGATGAGACTGATCACCCATTCTTGGATATTTATTAGTAAAACAAATCTTGTCACTTATTGCTTTCAAATTGATGTCACTAATTCTTGTGAAAGTCCCATGAATTAGTATTTAGGATACTCAGGGGGAAATGACTTTTAAGATCAATGTGGTCCCCTCATAGTAGTGTGGGGAGTGGAAATAACACTGGTTTTCCTGTTCAAGGACCTGAATTCAAATCCTGCCTCTGGCACTTATGTCGACTTGTTTGGAGAAGGTTGTATCCCCATGTCACATTTGTACGTGACCACATATCATACTCAGAGAGTGTAGACTCCCAAGGGCAAAAAAAAGCAGAGGGAAGTTACCTCCCTATGTAGTACTTAGGAAGGTGTTTCTTGTTAAGTAGGATGTCTGAATGTGAGCAGGTTTAAAGAGTGGTGCCTCACCCCAGAGACAGGAAGCCTACCTTTTTATTCTGGCCTTGACTCATTTGTACTTCAAGAGCCAAGTCTAGGTATGCACATACAAAAATATGTATATGGGGCATCCAGGGGGCACAGTGGATAGAGAGTCAGCCCCAGAGTCAGGAAGACTCATCTTCCTGAATTAAAATTCCACCTCAGACACTTTCTACCTATGTGGCCCTGGACAAGTCACTTAACTCCGTCTGCCTCAGTTTCCTCATATGTAAAATGAAGTGGAGAAGGAAACAACAAATCACTCCAGTGTCTTTGCCAAGAAAACCCCAAATGCGGTTAGTCAGAGATTGAAAAATGACTGAACACCATGTATGTGTATTTGTACATGTATGTGTGTATATATATGTGAATATAAACATATATCTTTATATTTGTTATTCTCTCTATGTTTATAGGGTCTCTTATTTATAGAAATCTGTGCTTGCCCAAGAGTTTTGATTTCAATAAGATAATTTTGCATTTGAACTCTCCAGAAGGAGTCACTATCAACTCTTCTTTGGGGATCATTGTCAAGGTCAATTCTTCTGGGGATCTTTGTCAGGAATTACTGTCTTCCTCTTATCAATGATCAATTTCTCCAAGAAGCAGTTGAAATTCTGAAAAGTACTTCCTTTTGTAATGTAGCCAGGATCAATTGAGGAACCAAGAGCTCTCATGTTAACCACTTCACAAAACTTCTTCTCTCATGATCATTGTTTGGTCAGTTTGCAAAGGGAAAGAAAAATAAGGCAGAAAAGATATCAAAAATTGAGCAGTAGCTGTGTTTGAGGCCTCCATAATTGGGAAGGAGGGATGGAGAAGGGCATTGATACCACACCTCTCATAGGTAGTTAGAGAGAGAAAGGAATGAGGACAGAGACGGACAGAAAGAAAGAGGGCAATTTAGAGACAGAGGCAAAGACAAAGAGGGGGAGAGAGACAGAGACAAAAACAGAAAAAAGAAACCTAGAGAGGAAGATTGAGGAGAGAGACAAAAACAAAGAGACAGAAAGAAAGACAAAGACAGAGAGATAAAGATAGGGGACTTTGGCTGGGGGAAAGAGCAGGGAGGAGGGAGGGAGAGAAGAGAGGTATACAGGTCCATGGTGGCTCTTCCTACTTCATTGACCAATACTTTTTGATGCTCTCATGGGATACAGGTGATTGCTTGGATATCTACTTCCAAGCTCTTCATCTGTGAGCCAGAACATGAAGACACCTGGAAGTGATCCAGGACCCTACAGATCAGGTGGGGTTCCCAAAACACTTTACAGCTTGTGTGACTTTAGCCGTCATTAAACTTCCCTGGGTCTTCTAATTCCTCAGTCTTCTAATCTGTAAAATAAGAGAGCTGGGTAGATGACTTCCAAGCTCTGATACATCTCTTATCTTCCATCTTATAAATAATCAGGAAAACTAAAGTCTGATCAGAAGTAACAAATG
This sequence comes from Gymnobelideus leadbeateri, assembly GCA_011680675.1. Taxonomy (NCBI): domain Eukaryota; kingdom Metazoa; phylum Chordata; class Mammalia; order Diprotodontia; family Petauridae; genus Gymnobelideus; species Gymnobelideus leadbeateri. The sequence continues at coordinate 732,749 of WOXC01003108.1, read as the reverse complement.
ACAACATGCCAATATAATGACCAACAAGAATAAGAAAAGTAGTTTGAGTAAGGGGAGGACTTAGTGGTTCTTACATCTTGTAAAAGCAAAAGATGCATTTTTTAAAAAGCCAAATGTGAATTATAGGACAGACTACTTGTGTGCTTATATAAATGAGATTGTTGTTCATCACAGCTTTTCCTTTATTCTCTGACATGCCAGGTGGTCACATGATGTGAGTCAACCACTGAGAACACAATGGTAAAAGGTAAGTTCAAATGCATTCACTCTCCACTGAGCAAAGATGCGGGCATTTTCCCAACAGGTTAAAATCAAAGTAGTCTTTATAGCTTGGGGAATTGGACAACTCAGTAGAGAGAGGTTTGAGTTAATCCATCTGAGCAGAGAATAATTATATCAAATGCAAGTCAGGCTTATGCATCTTCAGCTGATGCAGTCATGGTACTCATTATCCTCTTAGGGGCAGGGCTCATGGTTTTGTCTTTCTTTAAATCTCCAGCATATAACACAGTACTGGGCACATAGGCAGTGCTTGTTGACTATCATAAGTGTTGCTGACTTATCTACAAGCCCACTGTGTGATGCTATGTCCATAAAGACTACAATGGGTCTTGGTAGAGAAGATAGGGTTAGCTTGGAATCAGGAAGACATAGGTTCAAAGCCTGCCCACGACTCTTACCAGTTGCATGACACTGGACAAATCACTTAACTTCTATCAACTTTGATTTCTTTGTGAGATGACAGGGTTTGGCTTGATGACCTCTAAGGTCTTTTCCAGTTCTAAATTTATGAGACTATGATTCTAAGTATAGTAATCCTTGGGGATGGTTTGGTCCAGCCTCACCAATGCTGCCCTGGAACCCTAGGTTGAGGCAGAGCAGAGTTGTAAAATTGCAAGGCTACAGGAGGGAGACGGGAGGGGGATTCTTCCCTGTCCTTGGCCCTGCTTACCATCTCTCCCCCAAAAAACATAAATGTATAATATTTAAAATTCCTTGATCATCTTAAAAAAAAAAAGGTTCCACTGTCCAGCACTGAATAAAAAAGAGTGAGTATAGAACCTACAAAGTCATAATTTTTTCCAGTGCCACATTAGCCAGGTCCTTATTGCTGTGTTGTGTTTCAGATTCTAAAGTCAAAATGATCTAAAGAGGGAATAGAATGCGATCCAGAGGAGACCAGCAAAGATGAATGAAGACTTAGAGAAGAAATGGTCCTGTCTCTGAGTTTATTTAGAAAAAAATGATTAAATAAGGACTCGACAATACCTTTAGACATTTGGGAAATGCATCACTGATGTCCCTAACCTACTTTCATCATGGCCTCCAGAATAACAGGCTAGAAGATGGTCTCAACTGAAGCAGCCAGGACTTGGGTCCAGCTTTGAAAACCTCTCACTCTAAGAGCTATGATAGGGATACATTTCCTAAAGGGAAGTGAGGGAGGGTTTTCTGAATGTTTTTAAGGCAAGCATGGCTTACCTGGGATTTTATGAATATAGACTCTCCTAGAAGAAGGAGGGAATATTCAATTACCAATTGATAGATTGTCTAGATGTGTTATTTTTAAAATATGTATTCAGTATCTGAAGGAGTAGTGATTTATCAGCATGGACATTCTGTCTTCCAACAGTACCCAGCTCTCTCTCTGTCAGTTCTAGTTCCCTCCACATGAGGGACCAGAGGTCTTACCAGAGAGGAGTCAGTCTTTTTTGCTCCCAAATCGCTGCCATGATGCACCCCTCTACCTCTTGATCAATGCGGTGGCTCAGTTTCTTGGTTATTTATAATTAGATAAGTTTGGTGGCCTCTAGCTTTTAAAACATCACTATTTCCTTGTTTGTTTGGTTTTTTTTGGAGGGCAATTGGGGTTAAGTAACTTGCCCAAGGTCACACGACTAGGGTTTTGTTTGTGTGTGTTAAGTGTCTGAGGCTGGATCCGAACTCAGGTCCTTCTGACTCCAGGGCCGGCGCTCTACTCACTGTGCCACCTAGCTGCCCCGACTATTTCTTGAAATAGCTCCATAAAGTTAGTTGGTGTGAATGGGAGTGATTTTAGATCAATATGAACACCTCATAATAGGGTAGTAGGGAAGAAAGTGCACTGGCTCTGTGATTAGAGAATCTAGGTTTGAATCTGGCCTCTGACATTGCTGTAGTGTTTACAAGACAGGAAGCTGTAGACCTGTATCTTTTTCCCCAGCCACTTGTCTCTTTACCCTCCAAGCATCTCTACTTCCCACCTTCTGCTTCTGAAAACATAAGCCAGTCAATACTGCCATCATTGCTGGAAAGGGTCTATTGCCCACCCCACACCAACCCTGTTTATTTCCAGAAACGAAATTCTGCCTCCTCACCACTACCCTCCCATATATGAAATCACCCCAGTGAATGCCATTACTTTAGTATTGGAAAGGCTCTGGAGCCAAGAGAATATGGTTTTAAACCCTCCCTCTTATATTTATTTTCTGTGTACCATGGGTGAGTGATGGATGCAACCTTCTTATGCCTCATTTTCTCCAACTAATAAGAGGGGTTTGGACTAGCTGGCCTCTGAGGTCCCTTCTGGTTCTAGATATGTGAGAGGAACCCCCACATTTACTCCATAGTATGCACTCAATCAAGCTTCATTCATTCATTTGACCCAGATCCAATACCTTCCCTGCCTTGGTGCATGGCCTTGGGGAGCAGCTGCAGCCAAAAATCCCATCTATTTTTAGCCACCCTAGTAATAATAAGCCACTCCAAGTCATCAAGGCAAGTCTCAAAGCCTTCTCAGCTTACTCACTCTGTGGAATATGGGCTCCACTGGCCTTGGAGACTGTGAGATCCCAGGGGCTGCTCCTCGCCTAAATGGGGGCTCAGAGCAGGACTCAGCTCATTCCAGAACTTCAAGGATCTGCAAGGCCACCAGAGTTTATGTCCCCTCTCCAGAGACACATAACAAGCCATCTCTCATTTAACAGATGGTCTTCGAGAGCTGCTGCCCCTGAGTCTCCCTTTGTCTATGCTGTTTATATCTTGTATGTTTATAGTTGTTTATATTAAACTGTGAGCCACCAGAGGGCAAGAACCAGGTTTTTGCCTTTTTTGAATCCACAATGTTTAGCACAGATCCTGGCACACAGTAGGTGCTTAATAAATGCTTGTTGACTTACTGAATGACTGAGTGTGGCTGAAAACCTCCTCTCCTTGTTTTCAACTTAATGATGAGTCTGGGGAATTTTAATGGAGAACTTAAAAATGCATAGGTCTATATATAGTATACTGGCTGTATACCTGTTTACCATAAGGCAGGAGATGGAATTTTGCACGAGGTGCTAACTGGCCAACTTGACAGGAATAAAAGGTTAGGTATCAAACTTGCTGACTGAAGGCAGATGAGGGCTCTTTTCCCCTGAAGGAATGACCTTTCTTTAAACCAAGCTTCAACCTTGAGGTTAAAAAAATGAAAACAGGCTCCACTTTCTTCCTTGGCCTGGAAATCCCATCTCTCAGTATGTTTTCTTCCCCATGTTCCTTCTCCTCCTCGGTGCCCCACCTGTGACCTGTAACCCTGCCCACTTCCTTTAAGTACACTCTGCTCCCCAGTCTCTGTTAGACTACTTATCTGAAGCTAAATGGAACGCCTACAAGAAAGAGACTTTCTTAGAAGCTCACTGTCAACTCCAAGGCAGCAAGCCCCTGAGGAATCACAGAGGCTACAGGTCAGATTTTCAGAAGCCCAAGTGAAACTGTGAGTGTTAAGTAATAATCCCCAAAATGATTGTCTTTACTTTGGTCAGAGAATCATTCAAGTAGGAAGTAAAAAAATGTTAGGCAAAGTATTGATATCAGACTAGCAGTGACTGTGCTATGAATTCTATCTCTAGCAGAGGATGTGTGGCCTTCCTTCCTGGCCTCCTTCAGACCCCACTTTCTACAAGAAGTCTTCCCTGATCCCCATAAGGCTGGTGCCTTCTCTTAGATGGTTATCTCTAATTCACCCTGTATGTCTCTCTTTTGTAAATGGTCTCTCCCATTAGACTATGAGTTTCTTGAGGGCAGACACCGTGATTTTTGCCTTCCTTTGTGTCCCAAACTCTTAAGTGCCTGGCACATAGTAGGTAGGCACTTAATAAAGTTTGTTGACTTGGTATGATTGTTTATTCCTTGTCCTTGTAAACAACACTTGGAAATTATCTTGAGAGGCTGGGAGTAACAAAGCCTCTGAGATAACATAAAACCTTATTCATTTGGATTAAGAAAGAAAGTTAGTCTGAACCAGCAAGAAATCTCAATTCTAAAATATTTGAGAAGAAATTTAACTTTCTTACTTTCAAGGACACATAAAACCTGAAACCAGACTGGGCTGTTACTAAATAGAAGTTCTGAGAAAACAAGCTTCAATTAATAAGAAATAATAAGGCTCTATAATTAGCATGCTGGTTGTTCAGAAGGCAGCCAGGAGGAGCCATCCTGAGATCATGGCATACAAGATCAGGCTGAAGAAATTATGGATATTTAACCTGGAGAGGAGAAAAACCGAGGGGACCATGATAACTGTATCCAAATATTTGAAAGGCTCTCCCATGACAGAAGGATTAGACATGTTCTACATGGCCCCAAGGAAACAACTAGGAGTAAAGGGTGGGAGCTGCACATTTCACTTTGATGTAGGAGGAATCCTATCCAAAGTGGAATAAGCCACTTCATTTGGTAGAGGGTGGTCTCTCACTAGAGGTCTTTAAGAAAAGATTAAATAACTCTTGTTGAAGGGGGTGGAGAGGGGAGTCTGCATGAGACAAGAAGCCTCTGAGATCCATTTCAGGACAGGCCCTCAGCATAGGATCATAGCCTAAAATTAGATAAGATCAAAACCTCTCCATTTAACAGATGAAGAAACTGAGGCAAGCAAGGTTAAGTGATCTGCACAGGGTCATACGTCTAATAATCAAAGTATCTGGGACAGAATTTGAATCTATGTCTTCCTGAGCCCAGGTCCAGGGATCAGTGTAGTACACCATACCGTCCCCTACGAGCTCACCTTCAATGAGAGACATGGAGTATGACCAAGTAAATACATCTACAAGTAATTAAACATTAAGTACATACCGAATAATATGAAGTAAATTCAGTGGGAGGGTATTGAAAGGGGAGTCAGGAATGGCCATGGGAAGAAAGGTGCAGCTTGACCTGCTGAGGGAATCTAAGAATTCTGCCTCACAGAACTAAGGAAGGAATCCATTGCAGGCTCAGGGGTGGGTGCCCCCCAGGCAAAGAGACACAGGCAGGAGATGACATTTCACACAAGGTAAACAACTAGCTGTCCAGCTGGACAAGAATAGAAAAGATGTAAAGGGAGTAAAGCAAAATAAGACCAAGGTCGGTAATGGTTTAACCAGAGCTCTCTGGGATGAATCAGCTCAAAAGCCACTCACCATGATTAGCAGTAGATTGTGGAAGGCCTTAAATTCCAGGTAAAGGATTTGTGATTTTTATCCAAAAGGCATTTGGGGGAAGAAAAGGGGACATACTCGTGTCTTTTAGAAATATCATATGGGAATTGGATTAAAAAGGGAAGAGATTGGGCACAGAGAAACCAATTCAGGAGCTATTGCAATGGTCCGGGTAAGTAGTGAGGAGAGCCTGAGTTAGGCCAAATGTTGTGTGAGTGGAGAGAAGCAAAGGAATTCAAGAGATGTTCTGGAAGTAGGATCAATAACACTTGGAAACCGATCGGATGATGGGGCGGGGAAGGCAAGGACTTGCTGTGGGGTTGTAAGCCTGTGTGACTGGGCGGATGGTGGATCCATCAACAGAACTGAGGACTCTGAAGGAAGGACAGGTTTCGGAGAAATATGATGAGTTCCATTTACCATGAAGCATGGTACCTCCCCACCCATAACTTATCCTAACATTAACCTATCACTATGTCACCCACCTGTTCTTGATTGCCAGAATCAAACTTCCAACCCAGCAAGTTCTGTGGATTCAAGTTTGGTGGCTTTGGGGTCTTTTTCAAACTTTCTGTGCTAAGTCTATACAAGTATTAGAAGTGGTTCCCCTCAAACCATCCACTGTCCTATGTTAGTCAGAACATAAAATCACAGACTTCAAACTGAAAGGAACCTTTGCATCCCAAAATCTAATACAAGTTCCTCATTTCACAGATGAGGAAACTTGAGGCTGATATAGACTGAGATTTGTCTGTGGTCACAAAGTTAGTTAACATCAAAGGTGAGGGGGTGGCTAGGTGGCACAGTGAATAGAGCACCAGCCCTGGAGTCAGGAGGACCTGAGTTCAAGTCCAGCCTCAGACACTTAACACAAAAACTAGCCATGTGACCTTGGGCAAGTCACTTAACCCCAATTGCCCTCCCCTAAAAAAGGCAAAAAAAAAAATCAAAGGTGAGATTTGAACCTAGGTGTTCCTGACCCAAGTTCAATACTCTGTCCACTAGGTCCCATGGGTGAACCCACTTTGGTGCATGCCATTTTGGAGCATGCTGTTTCACACCAGGGGTCCAAGTCATGAGGTAGGATGAAGTAGTCAGTCCAACTATATAACTCACTAATTTCCCTTCCAAGGGGAACTGTAGTGACACTGGGTGGCACTACATAATTCAGAGAAGGCAGGGAAGGTCACCAGAATTCAAAGCTAGAAGCATTTCCTGGAGCTGATCCATACTAATGCCAGCCCTGCCAGTCCCTGGACTCTCTCACCAACATCGAAACTATCAGAATCACGCAGAGGTGGGGAAGGGGAGCACTGTTGAAGCAGAGAAATTAGCTTCATGTAACTCATTCAATGACGTAAGTTTTAACTGGAGTTGGTGCTCCCTAACAACTCATTGTCTGAAAGGGTGGTGGACTGCCAGGGGAGGTAATGTGCCCACCTTCATGAAAGGTCTTGCAGTAAAGGATGCTGTCGAAGGGAGTTCTTGAGCTGCAAGTTGGGCCTGATGGAATTTGTGATCCCCTCCTATGCTGAGATTCTGTGATTTCCCAAATTCAACTTGATAAAGACAAGGTTGACATGGAAATCAGCAGACACAATAAGAATCAAGTCAAATTGGCCCCTTAATGCTTCCTACTAGCACCTTATGTGATCTTACTTTCCTTTAAACATTTTCCCCAGGCCTTCACAGTAAGCCAGCATCACTGTATCTTTGCCCAGGCCATCCTCAGACCTGTAGTACACAGGCAAATGATTTCACCATCTGTAAGAACAGTCAGCCCTGTGTGACAAGGACAAAGGACAGTCCACACATCTTGGGGAAGAAAGAAATGCCTAATGGAATGCATTCACACACACACATACACACACACACACACACACACACACACAACCACACACACATACCCCATATTAATTCAGCCATCTGACTATGCACTCAGAGAATGTGGAGGTAGTCACCAGCCTGGCCACCCAAATGTCCTGTCCTCCAGGCGGCATACCTTTTGGGAACAGTACTGAATTTGCAATTAAAAATGTAATTCAAATGTGGACAGGAAAGATAAAACAAGAAATATGGCTGGAAAAAAATTGTAAAAACGCTGCACGAGTTCAATTTAAAGTGCTATTTTATTTTAATCTTTCCATTAAAAGATAAACATGAGAGAAAATATTACATGCTTTGCTAACATTTGCTTATACACACAACTGTAATCTTTTTTTTTTTTTAAAGGGCACAAACACTACCGTGACTCTTGAAAATCCCAGGCTCTGAAATCCTTTCAGTTAAAAATAAGTTTTTGATTCTGCCTCAGGCTGCAATGCATAGTAAATAAAATGCTTTTTCCATAATTATACAAATTCTTTTTGTGATCCATGGTTGTATATTTGTCAGGGCCTGAAGCAAACAGCTTTGCCTGTGATCATGTCAGGTGTACTAATTATAAAGTGGGTAGTGAGAGCAGTCCAGACTCAGGTCTCGGACCCCATTTTTCCAGGTATAGGCAAAACCTAGAACTCATAAGTTACTTGAGAAGGTGGATGGGAACAAATGGGGCTCGGTACCTTTGGCTCTTTCACCATACATATCTACGGAATAAGCCCAGGAAGATGATCTGATAGGAACATACAAGCATGGCCAACATGAAAGAACATCAGAGCTGGGCAGGACCTCAGGGACCACCAGATCCAGTCCAGATCAGAAAGAGGATCCCCCCTACATTTTCCCAGGTGGCCTAGTCTTTGCTTAAAGACCTCCAGTGAGGAAGACCAGAACTTCTCAAGGCAGCCCATTGTATTCCAAGCTGATGTTTACCTCTCAGCCAGTTCATTCTTAATGCCACCAGTTAGTTCTATGAAACCACAGCTTCAAATGAAATGACATTGCAGGAGGGGGGCACTTAATCCCATAGAAATAATTACTGTAATGGCAGTTGTGTTTCTGTGAAGACATACTGCATTCTCAACTGCATTATTGGTTGATATTTAAATAGCTATGACATTCTAATGGTCTGGCCTCCCCTGAACAGGACTACTTGAATGGGTGTGGTCTAAGTCAAAGGAGAATGGAGCTTGTCCTCAAGAGTTCTATATCCCAGCTTCTATGAGGACAGATTAAGCAGTCAGGACAAATGATTGCATTTCTCTGAATTTCACTTTCCTTCTGTATGAAATGAAAATAAAAATTATAGTAATTATCTTATAAGAATGATTTGAGAAAATACATTTATGAAACATTATTATAGATATAGATCCAGAACTTAGAAGCCAAGTAATCAAACCCCCTCATGTTATAGATGGGACAACTGAGGCCCATGTGAATGGAAAGCAGATGTGAACAATTAATATTATAACTGATAGACGTGAATCAAGAAGTCTTGACATGAATTCACTCAGTGAAAATGAGCGGAGCTGGGAGGCAGGAGAAAGGGGTAAACTACCTGGACAGAGGAAAAGAGGCCAATGACATCCCTAAAAGAGAGATTTAGAAAGAAGATCTCTTCCCCTCTTAGCTCTGGGAATTTAAGCCTGGCGTTTAAGATTTCTTTTGAGAAATCTCTCATATAGAGTTGGATCCTGTTCTCCAAATAAATAATCAAATAAAAAACAAAGCTACTGCCCACAACTATAGAAGGTACAATCTGTCTCTGCAGAAGAAGAGGATAGTGGAAAGGTAATGATCCCTAGTCCAGGCTGTGGAAGAGGAAAGGCAAATGAATGGGTCTGGGGGGGTGGAGAGGGTCAGGTGGTAAATACTCCTGGCTTCCCTTCTTCAAGAGCCTGAAAGAATAGAGTGACTAATGGGGTCATGACTATGAAAGATGGACAGCAGAGTGGGAACCCCAGTGGATGTGGAGACAGGGGGTGGGAGTTTCAAACTTGGTTCTAATACATGACCAAGAATGTAGTCAATCCTTCTAAGTCTATTTTCTCATCTTTTTTTTTTTTTTTTTGGTTTTTATAGGGCAATTGGGGTTAAGTAACTTACCCAAGGTCACACAGCTAGGTTTTTTGTTTGTTGTGTACGGTAAGTGTCTGAGGCTGGATCTGAACTCAGGTCCTTCTGGCTCCAGGGCCAACGTTCTACTCACTGCGCCACCTAGCCGCCCCTGTTTTCTCATCTTTTAAAGAGAAATAATGATAGGAATAGTCGTGCTTGTATTCTATATGTCTGCATATTTATATTTGTATAGATCTATAAATGTGTGTGTGCTGCTCACATAGTTGCTGTCAGAACCATTGTTTGGAATATTTTCACCTTGGTCCAAAAAAGTTCTCACTGGGAATGGAAGGTGCCAGGAAAGAGGATGATCCAACTGGAGACCACAGATGTTTGAGTAGGGAGAGATTATTCTAGGGAAGAAGCTAAACAGTGGCAGGGACTACCTTGGAAGCTAGGTTGGAAGAGCATTTGACCAGGAGAGGATTATCAGCAAAGGCAGGTTACAGTGGTTGCTATAGGAATATTGCTTTCCGAGGGAGGAAGCTGTACTCCTAGGGAGAAAGTGCTTCTTGTATGGGCACCTCATTTGTCCTCTGCTAGTTAGGGCTTTTGTTGTGAGGGAAACTCTCTATAAACCTTGAACTTAATTAGAAATGCTCCCCCCTAATTGTGGTTGTGTGACAAGTCATTTCCCTTCTCTAAGTGTCTGTTTTCCTATCTGTAAAATGGGCATGGAGTAGAAGTGAATTAGACTAGATTACCTCTCAATGCTCTCTACACTTTCTTTGATACCATAACATATAAGTTGGGCTAAAAAGAAAAATTAACCTGCAAGATTATGCTTTCTTTTTTTTTCACCTTTGGGTTCCAGAAACCAAAGGGGAACAATTAATGTGAAAGGGGAGGAGGAGAATTATGGCAAAGAATTTCTGTTTTGTAGTAAAGCATGCCTTAATCTGCTACAGAGAATAATTAAAAGACGAGCATGTTGATGAGACAACATGGCCTATCACCACCCCTGTCCCTACTTTTCAGCCCCCTTTTCAGAGTTGGCTTCCTAAATCAGAATGGAAGTTCCTTAGAGGAAGGGGCCATTCTCCCTCTGTTTGTATTTCATCCCAGAGGGTAGCATGGTGCTGAAACACACATAGTAAGGACTAAATATATGCTTGTTTCCTTTTTCTTTCCTTCCTTTCTTCCTTCTTTTCCTTCCCTTATTCTTTCATTTCTTCTTTTCTTCCTCTTTTTCCCTTTCTTCTTTCCTTCTTTCTTGAAATCTGGATGAACTATTCCATGAGGTGCCTTTTGCTCTTATCCTCATGTATCTAATTACTTATTCAGTTTCCCAGTTCGCTGATATTAATGGAGATGCTATTGGGACAGCCACTGGCAAGGCATTTCCCACATTGTGAATGAATAGATTAGCATTCTCATTTCTAAAACAGTCTCATGTGACCAATAGAGTGACTTCCTAGAGTGAATTAATGCCTCAGAGACTTCTAACTCTCTAGTGAATTGATGAAATTGAGTTCTTCTAAACTGCAAAACAGAAAGCCAGAGCCTGGACTCACTCTGACCCAACCAAGTAGCTATATCTCTGCCCTCACCCATACACACCACCCTCCCCATAGACCTATATGTGATGAACCAACTGAAAGACTTTGGTTTCCTCATCCCAATAAAAGAGTTAGATTACATGATCTACAAGGTCCCATTTATCTCTAGCATTTTATAATTATATGATTCCAAGAGTGCTTAACACAATCACCAAGCCTAGGAGGTGAAAGGGACCTCAAATATCATCTTCTTCTAGAACATGTTCAGAAAGTGGTCATCCAGGCTTTGCTTGAAGACTTCCAGTAAGAGGAAAACCACTGTTACCCAAGCAGCCCATTGCATTTTGGGGAAGCTTTCTTATGAAGTCTAAAATTTCCGCCCACTGCTACTATTTCTGCCCTTTAGGGTCAGACAGACTAAGTCTAATCCTTAGTCAGGGTTTATCAGCCACTCAACCCTGGGCATGCGGTTGCTGCTAGGCAACAAGGTAAACAAGTATGACATTGCTTCATATGGTTGAAAACATCAATCATACACCCTCTGTGGCACCCACACACACAACATACACAAACACCAATCTTTTCAAAGCTGAACCTCAGCTATTTCAATGGTTCTGTTAAAAGAAACCTAGCTATAATCAATTAAGGCAAACTCAGGAAGTAAGACAAAAGGAATTTATTAATACACCAAGCAGCATGGTTAGTGGACTGGCTAGGATTTAATCTGTGTTCTGCTTTTTATAGATAGGAGTAAGCAGTTTCATAAAAGAGAAAGACAATCTTGGTTCACATTTCAAATGAGGAGATAGGGCTAATGTGATCTCAGCTCCAAAAAATCAAGAAGGAGCTGGGATTAGGGTTGCCTCAGCTCTTCCCTTTTTATAGTATTGTGGGGAGATGGAGAGGTGTCTGCCACATTTTCAAGGTTAAAAAATAAGGTTTTAAAATGGAGTTCCCCAGACTAAGGGCAGCTAGGTGGTACAGTGAGTAGAGTGCCCTGCCTGGAGTCAGAAAGATTCATTTCCTGAGTCCAAATATAACCTTAGGCAATTACTAGCTGTGTGACTCTGGACACGTCACTATTTGCCTCAGTTTCCTTATCTGTAAAATGAGCTAGAGAAAGAAATGGCAAGCCACTCCAGTACCTTTGCCAAGAAAACCCCAAAATAGGGTCATGAAGAGTTAGATACAACTGAAACAACTAAATAACAAGGCCAAGATTGATTCAGCACAATAACTGACTTCCCACAGATGGCTGGCCATATGCAATGAGCTCAAAGTCATTCCACAGGCTGTTTGACTAGCTCTGGGCATTCTCCTGTTTAACGACTTCCTTTGAAAATCTGGTGCCCATATACAATACCTAATTGTCTGGAGGAAGCCTAAGGTCATACTAACTCTTTTTCCCTTTCACTTCAAGTTGTTGATTTGTATCTAAGTCATTGGAAAGCAGACAAAGATTATTGTCTTGGGCCAAATTTACAAAGAGCTCCAAATGCACATGTGACCAAAATGTAAAATTATTCAACTCATACCCTTTAATGTAGGCACCTCATACCTGAGCAATTAACTCAAAAAAAATCAAAGACAAAAAGAAAGGTCCCAGGTACACCAAAATATTCCCAGAGCTACATTTTATGCTAGTGGGGAAAAAAAAAGCTGGAAGTGAAACGGGCGCCTCTCTGTTGGTGGACGGCTGAAGAAATCATGGCGAGTGGATTTCATAGATTATGATTCCTTCATCTGTAAAATGAGGGAAACAGATTAAATGGTTCAACCAGCTCTAAATATACAAATAAGTCTGATCACAGCT